>JAPMOR010051720.1:61858-234816 GCA_026543865.1 Argiope aurantia
ATAGAATTATAATATAATAAAATGAAATATTTAACTATAAATCACTTCAGAAAGTTTTGTTTTATAACAAATAATAATAAATGGACCACTCTATTTCTGAAAGGAATTTCATTACAAGTTTCGGAAACAGTCGATTGACTAGTTTTTAGATATAATATAAAACTAGTCCATATTTGTTGTTAGTTAGTATATTAATATAATATTATTATTATTGTTATATATATTGTTGTGTTATTATATTAATATATATTATATATTAAATAATTTATTGTTATATTAATTTTGTATAACCTCTCGTCCCTCTACGCGCTCCATATTGCGCATCACTGTAAAGGGACTAGACTCTTTATAACTTTATTATGATGTAGATGAAAATAACAGACAAGTTTCAGGAACAGTTATTTCATTATTTTCTAAATTCCATATTTCTCAAGCCAAAACAAACACGGACACGAAAATACACGACACTCACTTAAAATACAATCTAGTAATGACCTTCCAGAAGGATCATGGGAAATATATCTTGATGTTAATAAGGCAACGCCATCTGTTGCATCCAAAGAGAAGGTAGTAGAATGATGCAACCGCTACAAATACTCATTTTTCTTTTTTAATTGTGTTAACCAAATTTCCGGCATTCAGAATTGGCTAATGAATATAAATATATGTCAAATTCTTTTTATCATTCTGTTAGTTCAAGGATTTTAAATACTCCAATGGCGTGCATGCCGGAAATGCCTTTTTTTTCCCTTACAAAATACTAGATTTTTATTACAAATATAATCGAAAAGCTTTAGACTGATCGGTACTCTTTTCTCTCTATTATGTTATTAAGCTATATTACTATTCATTCCCCGAATATCTTCCGACGTCTTTTCATTTCTTTGTTTTATTTAGTTTTAATTGCTTAAAATGATTCTATTCTAAGCTCATAAAGCTGAAGGTTATGGTCTTAAACTTCAGCTTTAAGTCTTAGATTAGAATAATTAATTGGAAGAGTTTGCCGAATTTTCAAACTCTTCCAGTCCATCTTCATATAGCCGAAATGAATCTCCTTATTAAAAATCGGAAGAAAAAGAAATTCCATTATAACAATACTCATTTGACGTCCATTTGTTTAGACGGTCGACAGTCAACGGGGGTTAGTTCTAACGGGAAAGAAACAAAGTCCAATGACTGAAATCTTATAGATCATTTCTTTCTAATATCAGAAACTTTTCCATCTTATCTGAAATGCAGATGCGTGGAGCTAAACGTATGGAAAGGAATAAAGAAGTAGAATAACAAGAGCAAGAGAAGCATTCATGCTCTGAGTGAACCTTTCAGTGTCAACACATGTCATTCGTTTTTCTTTTTCTTTTTTTCTTCTGTTTTATTGGTGATATTCACACCTGGAATGGCATCATTCAGCAGAATGTTTCACTCCTCTGTGGTCAGCGAATCACATAAATATTACAACGGAGGGTGCTCTCAGGGTTCGTCTGTGTGCACGCAGTCTTGGATTTCATTTCTTCTCCACATATCGGAGCCAAGGAATGAAATCATTTAACATCTTAGAGACCAGTTGAAGATTTCTTAGATTTCTCAGATTTCAAAATTGTGCCCCCTCTTCAAGCCCCGGCGGCAGCCTATCATCGATACATGAGGAGATCCGAATATTTTTCAATAAAAGTGCTTAAGGATGTGATAACATTCGAGGTGAATTTTTCGGAAAAACACTCTAAAATCGCTATATTTGTGAATTTTTCCATAAAAAAAAGATTGAAAAAAAATATGAAACCGAATATCCCAATGAAATGGAAAACGGTTTCTTAAAAATGTGGAAGAAAAGAAATATTTGGCTAAAAAAAGTATAAAGCAGAAATCCTTTAACTTAAAGATTTAGCAAATGTTTTGCTTAAAATGTTGCGAATGGGTTAAGAAATGTATGACCGAGTTCCTGAACTAAAAAAATAAGCTGCGTTTAAGATATTTTTAGATATTGGGAATAAACTGGTTTTAGATATTGGGAATAAACGGACAGAAAGCACGAAATGTTCCTTTTTTTTGTGGGGGGGGGGGGCTTTGTGAAGCAATAAGACAATAATAGAATATTTTTAAATGAATAGATTATTTATTATACAATTCAAGGGCTATTATATTAAATTTAAACAGAAAATAGGTATTCGATTTTCATTTCTGAGAATTTCTACCAAATATAAAAATGTGAGAAAATAGCTTTTAAAGATGTAAAACAGCATGAAAGCGTCATCCAATCCAAGTATAAAAAGCAGTGTCACTTCGTCAAAAGGGAAACAAAATTCAGAAGAAAAATGTTTAAACATTAAAAATATTAAATTTAAAAAAAATCATTTTTCTCAACAGATTGACTTTTTAACGGAATCATTTATCTACCTTAAGAAGGAAACTAGCACTTTAAAGAATGGCTTCAAGACAGACTTGTGATAGGACAAAGTGAATCTTATTAATAAAATGCATTACCACGAAAATAGTATAAATGGTTTATAAGTTGAGTTTATGATTAAAAAAAAGCACAAAAATTTAATTTACTCCTTATATAATTGGTACACATCGTGTACATCCGTATGCACTGGTTTGGTATAGATTGTTTCTTCATTATTCTGCATTCATTAAAGAAGAACAAAATCAAACGAGGTTCTTAAAGTAGTAATTAAAAATGATATCAAATGTTTAGAGACTTCTGCAAACGATAATTTTACCCTAAGAATAAATAACATTTTCACCTTCAAATTTAAAATTTTGATAAAAAGCTATTCTAATTGTTGAAAAGTGAAATACAAGCAGAAGCCATTTCCTTGAAAACCAGAACATAATAAATTTCCCTCATTAAATTTTGTAGCGTCTATTATTGACTATTATCATGTATTGCAAACCGAATTCTTTTGCGCAATTTTGTGTGCTATTTTGTTCCTGATTTTTTTTCTTCTTCTTTTCAGTATTTTTAAAATTATTTATTTTATATTATTATCTTTCACCTTAATATTAGACATATTTCATTATATTTTAATATGCAACAATGATTTTATAGCTATTGTTTGAGATTGTTTTTTAATTTGTGACGGTAAGTCAAATGAAATAAATATTAAAATAAGTTTAGAAATACTACAAATTTATTTATTTATGAACCCTTTCTACAAATTATTAGCTAATTAAAAGTTTAACAAATAGCGTTCAAAGGCGCAAAATCAACATTTAAAATAAAGCGCCTTTATGTTTTGATCAATTTTTATTTACAAATTTTTCAATCAATCTTCTTTTCTTTTTTCTTTTTTTTTTTATCTAGAACATTTTTAGATTCTAACTTACCACTTGGCTTGCAATTCGATGCTCCATGTTGAATGTAGAAAACCTTCTAGTTAAAAAAAAAAAATTCTTTCTGGGCATTCAGTTGTTTTATTTGCTTTTTCTATAAACATAAATCATCTCAGGAGAATATCTAATCCTCGAATATATGTTAAAAATTAATTAAATTATCGATTTCAGAAGGTATGCCTTTACTTGTTTTTCACGCAGTTTATTCGAAGAAGAATTTCATCTAACGGCTTCCCTTTCTTTCATGATTTTTTTTCTGCTATAAATAATAGCTTTCAAAATTTAAACTAGACGATTCAATTCCCTTCCCCCATTCTAATTTTGTTAATCCTGAATTCCTGTAAACTTTGCCTTTTTTGTATTTTCTTTGAATTATTTTGAAATGTTTTAGATTTTAAGGAACAAATGTTACAGGATTACTGAAAAATATGGCCAAAAGATATTGGAATTCGAAGATTGCATATCTACTTGCTTGTGAAATAGTCCAATGCACCTCCGATTATTGCCCTTCCCCACCTTTTCACCACAGGATGTTCACCTTTTCTTTGGGGCGAGAAGGAAAAGAGGGTCACCCTTTCCTACTTTACTGGAAAGATTTATCCTTTATTGGAAATGAAGAAATAATGACGAACAGAAGATTTACGAATTTTTAGAAAGGAGGGAATGACGTATAGCCAACACTTAATTAATTAATTAAAATGACTACATTATATAATTGAATGTATTGTATAAATGAAACACTTAATCATAACAACACGGTTAGGGATGAATTAGATCTATGAATACATAGCGTATAAATGAAGAATTTATAAACAATATTTTTATCGTATTACGCCACCAGAAATCATGATTTAAAAATATAAATTAATTTGCAAAAAGTTGAAATTTTTTAAAAGCACTTCATTTTTTTTATCATATTAAAAAGTTACGGATATTCAGCAGAGATTTGCGCAGCCTTAACATGACTTTGTAGATCGTACTGTTGATTTTCTAAAAATGTTTATAGTTAGCATAATAACTAATATTCAGAGCTTATATGTTCTTACTGCACATATTTTTTTAAATCATGAGTTTTTATCACAAAGCATTATTAGTCTCTTATAATACTAAGCAGAAAATGAAAATTAATAATTTATTTTTAGATTCCTTTTATTAGTTTTAATTGGGAGAAATATCTTCCGAAATAACGTCTGTTAATATTAACAGAAGAATTTTCTGAAATGTATTCTATAAATAGTTAAATGTGAAACATTTTAGTATTTTGTATATATAATTTGAAATGTATCATATTCAAACGAAAAAATTCTTGTTTGTTTTCTTAAACCTAATAGTAACATTTCTTGGAACTTAATTAGTAAATTCTGTTACTTTTGAAGCTTTATAAATGTCACCTTCAAGTCGATCAGTAGCAGATCGTTTCAGAAGAAGGATAAAAAAAATCATATTAAAAAAAAGTAAAACTGCCTTATATTGTTTGTTTTCTTTGATACGAAAGAGCTTCATAAATTGTCAGCGTACACATTAGTTAATAATTGTTAATGTTATTAATTCTTGTTTGTCAACGCTATTTTACACTGTTTGTTGAATGTGATGATTTCTGAATGTGTCGCTTCATTTATAATTTTCTATTATTTTTTTCGAATACACATTTTGTTTCATATTAACTTATGATTATTTATTGATATATATATATATATATATAAAATTATCGATAACTTATGAAATAAACTTTATTTTAGTAAAGTCGTTTTTCTTATAATATTGCCTGATTTGTTTAAGAAAATGCATAAAATGTCTTGAATATGTGTTATTATTGTATATTAGATTATCTGTCATTTATTTCAAATATTAATTATGATTGACTATTACTGCATTTATCTATGCATGTGGCATTGAACCACTGTTAAAGAAATTTCATTCCATTTTTTTTTCAATTCAATTTGTACCTCTATCATTAGTTCTATCAATAGCAGACTCAACTTACGTACAAATATAAACTGGGAAGGAAGGCAATCCTTCGAACTCCGAATGAAACAAATTCTGGCCTAGGCCAGATATTCTGAGGACAGTTATATTTTTAACCAATGTGATAGAAGAACCTTTAGCGTCAGCCCGTGATGGGAGCAGTTCTCCATGATAGCCTCACCTGTGATAACCGTTGTTGAGGCACGCTCTTTATTTTAGATTCCTTTATGCACGTACAGCCAAATGCCTTATGTAACAGAGTCTATATCTTGTAATATAATAAAAACCTTCTTTTATATTTCATGTGGTGTCTTTTTTTTTTTTTTTTTTTTCGAATATCACTCAGTTCTCAGCATTTTGTCTGTTTAAATAGCATCAGAAATTTCTTCCTAAGCAACTTCTCAATAAAAAATTTTAAAAAATCCCGGAAAAAGTGAATTGGTAATTTGTAAAATAAAACGGCTCTCAAAAAATAAAACTCATTATGGCACCGTCCTATTTTCAGTATGAAATTGTTCAGCTTTGTTAACTTACCCGACAGCTTGTGTATATATAAGTCATGGCCCTTTATATGCAAGCCAATACGTGAGATAGAAAGAGCAACAGTTTTAAGTTAGGAAAGCCTCAATTCGGTCTTGCCGTCCTCACCCAAGACCGCAGTGTGTAAGGTCGGGACGGTCAGAAAAACCAGATATCCTTTATTCTCTTAAGCTCATGTAAACCCTCCAAGTGGTACATTTCTCTCTGAATGCAGACTGCGTTTCTTAGTCAAGGGATGTTTAATGAACATCCTTCGTCTAAGGGACCTTTGCGGATTTGTTTTGCATTTTAATGCTGGAAACTAATGAACGGATTTCATAATGAGTGTAAATTCATTCATGTCCCAAATTAGAATGAGAAAAAAAATGTACAAGTCAATCTTTACAAGAAACAAAATGTGATTTATTCAAAGATGCATCTGTAAATAAAATACTTAGTTTATTATTTGGAAGTGTTTATTTGATCGCGGTTTCCTTTTTTTTTTTTTTTTTTTTTTTGAAAGAATAAAGCAAATGGCTTAACATAACAATTTAAATGCATTTTGTGGGTATGCACAGAAGCATACTATTGCATAGAACCGCTTTAATTTTTTTTTGGATTTCTGCTATTGCATTCGAGTTAAATAATTCGGAAATAAATAGTAATTTTATTCTTCGTCAGTAGACAGTAGGATATAGAAAAAAGTACTTCTGTTTTTTTCCCTTAATTTCAAAAGGAAATTTTTGATATGTTTTTGGTTTTAAACTAAGAATGAATTGCCGAGATAATTTAATTTTAGAAGTATTGAACACGATTATATCAGCAACCATTTATTACCTAGCGTAGTAGCGTTGATAGGGCGACTTGGTTTGTCTTGGTGCAAATGTTTCGGATTCCAGATTTCAATAAAGCAAATCATATAGTCTGTCCATATTTAAACATTTATGTAATTCCTAATTATTATTTTATGATGTATAAAATCAATGCATCACTTTTTCAGCTTCCCATTTTAAATTTTTATTACATATATAAGTAAAAGTCATTTGAAAAATTTTCAATAGTATGAATTCTGTTTCTACTACTCGCATTGTAATATGCTTTATGAGCCAGTTTCAACTCAGCCAACATGTAGTTGTATCTTGCGTTGTTTATCCTTTTACATTAAAATTCAGACCTATCTTAAATCTGAGATTATGCAAAAACCTGAGCAGATTAAAGAAAATAAAACTCCCAGTATTCTTAAATGAGTGCAGGTTGGTCGATTACCGTGATCTGAAGTTTCAGATTCCTTTTTCAAAGCGGAAACAAAGACCAAACATAAAGAATTCTAAGACGCGGATCAGTGTTCTAGAAGTTACTACTGAGACAAAGAAAACTCTCACAAACCATGGCATCCTGGTATATAAAAAGCTTTTTAATTATTCATAATCGATTTCGGCAATTCTGATTCTCTTGCCTGCTATTTTGTGCTTAAAATGCGATGCAGTGCAGTGACTCACCATGAACACTCCCAACCGTGATACCCGAGTGCTTGAATTCTTCCGTTTGCGCAGTAGGTTTTCACCGAGAAAGGATTTTCGAAATTCATTCACTAACATTAAAAAATCATAACTTCTTGTGTTGGCTGATGTTTCTATAATTAGTCAAGAAACCGCATCTTGATAGTTCCTTTAATCCCACTAGACTGCTTACTGAAGCGAGCGTCATTTCTGGTAAGATTTCTGTGATCATAATAAAGCTAGGGTTGCATTTAAAAGTAATCAATGATCAGAAAACCTCTCACGGTCAATATATTTTAAGTTCTGTTATTCTCAGTATATTTCAGTTGTTTTGTACCTGACTAGAACTGCAAATTAAATTAAGTGGAAAGTTCTTCAGAATTAGTTATATGACGTAAAATATTTTTCTCCTTCACTATTCACAAATATAATAAATAAAATGTATTTTATTTTCCTAACGTATTTTCCTATGTATTTTATTTTCCAGCCGCGTGCGAAACCACGATAAAGGAGATATTTCGTTTTAAAGATTGAACGATAGCATTGCTGGTGCGAATTCCTCCACCAGAAGTATCATCGATGATATTAAAAAAAAGGGAGGGGGGCTCTTCATATTCTTCATTTAGTTATGTTCTGTGATTTAACAAGACTTCTTTCATATTTCTAAAGCTGGGAATTTTGAAATCATTTTTTTTCTGACTTCTTTAGAATAAGGATATTAAAAAGAAGCCAAGCCCTTCGAATCTCTCTAAATCCATTTACTTGTTAATCCAATCTAATAAATGACCGAAACTTTAAGTCTTATCTAATTTTATCAATGATTAATAAAATTGCATTTTATATTATATAATATAGCTTATTCCAAAAAACGAAACAAGCTTTTTATTTAAATATTGCATTTACCTCCAAATCAATAAATTGATTTGAGTATAAATTTATTGAGAAGAGTAGGAAACACTTTAACAAAAAAAATATACTTTTATACTTTCTCCCGTAGTATAAAAATGACAATGAGTGAAATGTCACTCATTTTCACTTTTATACAATTGCATTCATCTTACATCATCGGCGAAGTTTCTATCGACAAAATTTACAGAGATATACTAATTTTACAAATTTAGAGGGATTAATCGCAGATTTAGAGGAAAATATTTATTTCAGAAATGCAGCGTAAGAAAGCTGAAAATATTTGTATAGTAGTCCATTCCGATCATCATGACTTGAAGGACATTTGCTAATCATGTGTAAAGTTGTTGATGATTGATGCTGCATGTAATTTGTTGGAGAAAGACGTTGCTTTTAGAATTTCCGGCATATTCTTAGGATGTGTGGTTACAGAACAATTTAGCGGTTACAAATTACAAGATCTTGACTGTCCCAAAAAGGAGAGGGGAGGGTGAGAGGTTATAAATACAGAAATCGATATTTTGATTTATTTTTTCAAGTGCATTTCTGTTAGTGTTCCGAAAGTCAATCCAGAAATCATTCCAAACCCGACAATATGGAAGATAGTTTAACATAATAACTGTCATTTAACCGTAACACTCCATGGACACGTACAACAATCATATAAACAATCGCAAAATTGAAGTCTAGAATTTTACAATTAGATCAAATAAAATAAAATCTTTTTTTATAAATATAATTAGAACAGTGCTGCATTAATTGAGACAGTAAACATTACTCTTCAAAATGATTCGTTTTAGAGCCGTAAAATCTACTCCTCGTACAAGAAGTTCATTATCAGTTGTTCTATAAATGTATGATGTGACATTTTCGGAAGCTTTTTGGCTGGTTTCATTTTGTAGAATGCTGAATCCCAATCGATATATTTCCTTAATTTTGATTCACACTTTGTTTCAAATAAGAATGAATTGACTTTGACAGTACAAGTTCTGTGAATTTTTTTCCTACGAATTCGAAAAACTTAATGAAGAAGTAGTGAATTTGATTGCATATGCACAAATATTGTTGAGTTTTTAATCCTTTCTAAATAGTTAGTTAATAAATGCGTTATTGTCTTTTGTTTCTGCTTCTTTAATAAGCTTTTGTGGGGTGTATTTTATTCTCTAAGTTTTCGTCCTATACCAGTGACAGTGAAAAATGTGATTTTTGAAAGCATTTTGTCATCGCCATAACAGAAGTCAAAGCGTTTCGCACATTTAAGGAATTAATTTTATGAAGCTTTGCAACTTGAAGTATATATATGTAATATTTTTTCTTTAAATTTCCTTGTATTCATTTTGTAATTGTAGAATATTCTTCAGCTATTTTTAGAATCATTTCTTAGTTTTGTTTTGAGCCATATTCTACTTTATTAGAATATTATTAATTTTGATTTTTAACTCGCACATCTTAAGTTTCTGCTCTCATTGTATTCAAACCGCATCTAAAAGGATCTACTTTATTTTATTAAATTCCTTCGATTTTGTGTCTTTATACAATATTTCACTTTTCAGTTCTTAATTGACCCACACAACAATGCTAATCACAAAATACGGTTTTCTCGTATCTTGCAACCGTCCAAAAATTCGAACTCGTATTGTATTTTTACGTTTTAGACCTCCCCGACTTTTAAGAAATGTCCATTTACATGTGACAAAGATAATCCAGAAACGTTATGAGCTAGACAAATTAATTTTAGTATTTGGCTTTTACGCCAAATTTATAGATTTCTATTCAAATTTTAAGCAGAGGAAGTTTGTCTGTCCGAATACAATTTTCTGTTTCGGAGCGAAGGATAAATGCAGAAAATCGTTGAATTATCCTCATGGGCGAGCGACACAGGCCATTGAATTCTCTTTCGAACGTGCATGAATAATGCAAGGAAGAAAATATGCAACTTGTATTTTTAAAAAGTTACCATGGTTACCGTGATCTGCTTAACCATCTGCTTTTGTCGCTACGAATGAGCTCCACATATGATATTAGTTTATATTTTTAATACTTCTGCTGTCCTTTGCAATAGAGGGTGAAAGTGCAAGTTAGAATAATTAAATGCCATACGTGAACTTATCATCGGAATTCCTTTTTATTTTTGCAACATTTTTTTTTATTTCGATTCAGGTGCAAGCTGCTGTTTGACGGTGTGGTGATTTTTCTGACAACTCGCCAACGAAAGTGAAAGGAAATTGGATGCGTCGTTTCAATGGAATGCTGTCATTTCGCAATGGATAATAGCTGCTTCTTTAAAATATTTGCGAAAATCCTACTTTTCACGATTCCTTTGTTTGCATTAAATTGAGAAGAGATCAGCATCCTGAATTAGTTTTTATTTTTCTTGCGTTTCGTTCTTGTTTTTTGCTCAAAATATTTTGTGTTTTTAACTAGCCCTATTTGACGGCCCCTTGGGTCGCCGGGATGAATGATTGCTGAAAACTTCCAATTAAATGTTTTATATAATTTAGTCTCTTAACAGATTCTTCAGCAAAATATTTTAAACTTCACATTTTGATAATCAAATAGCTCATACTACTATATAAGCTTTAGTATATTCTGTTAATTGTGCAATTTATTTCGCTCATTTTCTGCCAACTTCTGTAAAATGTGAACTTTAAGCCGAAGCAGAAGTTGCAAGTTTCAATCGATACAAAAGCGTTTTTACTGAAACCAAACATGTTTTTAAAAAAATATGAATACAGAAAATGGAATCATTCAGTTGTGAAGTCGTACGTACAGAATAGATTTTATAATTAATGCAATATCTTAAAGAATTGTTCAATAAAAATTTATTTAATCCACATTATGATTCAGTTTTTCGCTTTTCTTTCAAAATGATTTAAAAACTGAAAGAAAATATTACGTCTAAATTTTATACACTCCATCGGTAATGTGGAATAATCTTCTGGATACTTCAGTTTTTAAATAGTAATAATAAAAAAATCTATCTTCAGCGAGAAAATCTGATTGAGTTATGAAACCTTGAATATATCTTAGACGTTTTTTTTTGTGTGTGTGTGTGTTTTTTTTAACGGAGTGATTTAAAGCACGCGTTTTTTAAGATGGCATTATCAATAATAGCATTTTCATAATTTGTTAAACCTTTATAAACCTTTAATTTCTTTATTTATTATAAATTTTACTTGTTCTTTAAAATGTTAGCGTCTTAGATTCATAGGTCCGGGAATATGCACCAAAATATAAAATGCATCATTCATCAGAACATTTATTGATTCAAACTGCAAAATAGAATTCTTTACTTCATTCAGACCTTTTTCCCCATTCGATGCATATGCCCAATACTGACTGTTTAGATAATACATATTAGTTAGTTAGTTAATATATATATATATATACAGAATTATTGAATTAATAATGTAGATATATAAAAATTCAATGAAACCATTTTTTTTGTTCTTATTTTTCTAGAAAATATCACGTTTTATGTTTATTTCATAAACATAAAATTCAAAAATATTCTTAAAATATTTTTAAAAAATTGAATGTTTATTTATATGTTAAAATGATCAAAAAATATGCAAAAAAAAATTTCATTTATCTTTTTTTAAATGATATCATTTAAAAAATAATTTCCTGAATTTTAAGATGATGTAAAAATTATTTTTGTACTGTATCATTTTCTGATGTTATCACGAAAAATGGCAAAATGTCACTTAATTTTTAAGTAATTAAAATTCTAGATAAAGATTTAAAAATAATCGCTCCGAATTTCCAAAGTATATATGTATCAAATTTGACATATGTAGTTCAAATGTTTGAGCCTAAAGATAGCCAACACAAACACACACATTTATTTTTATTGATATATAAAGATAAAAGTAATAAATAAAAAGCTTAAATTTTGTTTAGTCCATACTTATAATAAAGCTGAATGTGTGTGTGTGTGTGTGTGTCGGCGCTCAACTATCAATTTTGGAACATGTATACCATGGAGATCAAAATTGTGCACCTCGGAGTTATTTTTTAAATTTTTTATTAATTAATTAAGAAAAGGCGAAATTTTGACGTTTTTCCGGGATAACTTCCGAAAATATAATCCCACAAAAATTATTTTTAAGTTAAGTTAAAGCTTAAAAAATTATCTTTTTAATGATATCTATGTTTATCTCTATAAATTAAGTTTCTATTTTTATTGAATTTTTAAAAAAAGTATTTTAACCAAATTTTTCAGCAATTATTATTTTTTTTGGGGTAAAATAAACTTGCTCGAGCACGTCAAAGCTCAAATTGATAAAAGCTAAAATTAAAAAAAAATAAGTTAATTGTTACTGGAAATTAAATCAAGAAAAGTAAAATATTCAGCACGTGTCTGTATGAAATACATAAAATATGATATTTTCTAAAAAATAAATGTAAAAAAGATTATTGTGATCTTTTACTATATCTACATTATTAATTCAATAAATCAGCTTTATTTAAGGCAATGCATATATATATATAAAATCAGGGTCCAACTGCTAATTTATAAATATTTAATAATAGAAATACATGTGTTCAAATGATCTAAATGCGGTAAATAATTATAATTTAAGTCCATAAATGCTCTAATATACTACGAATGTTTAGGTTTTATCTGTAAATCATATTTAACAAAATATTCTTGAGACATTAACATTTTAAATAGAGTTGCACTCCAATTAATTAAATGAGTTATTAAAACTGACTGATTTATAAAAATTTGAATATCACTATTGAACAAAAATGGGCGATATTAGATCACTTCATCGACCGTTTCAAAGATGACACCCCTGTCAGCGCCTAGGGTTTCTCAAGACTAATCGGCCTAAGAACATAAAAACGTTGATTGTTTTAAAGTATTCGATTCAAAACGATCCAATTTGATAGCAGAAAATAGAAACGTTCATTTATTTATTTAAAAGTTGAAGCCAAGAATATTTCGATTGATATTATTCCTGGGGACCAAATGAATGTATAAAATATTTACATTATTATTTTTTAAAGTATATTTATATTTATTTTAAAGCATATTTATAAAAGTATATTTATAGACTGACAAAAACTGTTGTTATTCACGTCATTTAAATCCTTTCGAAAGAAAAACTAAAACTTGAATTTTATGCTGAATCTGAGAAATTTTTGTGAAATAATTCTTGAGATATTACAAAAATTTTGAAAATAATCCTATAGTGCATATAAGACTTAAATACTGAACGACTGTGTTTTCAGTACTGATATTGAAAAAAAAAACTTGGTTTCAGTGCCATTTCAGTAAAAATAATAATTGCATTCAGTTTCTTATATTAATCGCAGTTTAATCAGTTCCACTTTAAATTAAAGTTGAAATTTTACGGAGATGACAGAAAGTTAGAGAAATGCACAGTACGTTATGGCTGAAGGCCTCTATAACGGTGTGAGTGAATTTACGACTTTCAAAATTTGGAGTTCAAAAATATTTTGATGAAGAAGCTATTAAAAGCCAAGATAAGTTACATAAAATATTTAATTGAAAATTTTAACGAGCATTAAATTTAGCGAACAGGCTGGTCGCCAAAGGCGGCTAGTATAAGAATAAAGAACTGTTTTATATCTATCAATGATTCTTTGTTCTTATTTTCCATTAACTAAATATTTGTATTTATTCGTAATTGTCATTATTCTCTGTTATTTATTCAATTTATTTCAGTCATTTAAATATCTTATTAATGATTTTTCGATTAGTTATTTCTAACTAGATTAAGAGTATCATGATAAATAATTAAACATTTTTATTTGAAAAAATCAGTTTTTTAAATCTTTTGACACACATTCCTTTTTTGACTCATGCGAAAGTGTGAAATATTTATGACAAAAGAAAAAAAAATTGTAATTGAAATTATGAATGGCACTTTAAAATGAAGAGTTACTATTAGATATGTAGATACCGGTTTTCGTGTGCTTTATAAAGAGTGGGAAAAGGAATTTTGAGACAAATTGTGCTTTCTTTTCTTTTTTTTTCAGGCTCATAGTACAATTCGTAAAAAATAATGATGTGCTAACTTCTGATACAAAGCTCATCATTTCATATTTCTTAGATCATCGACGTATCTCTTGTCTAAGTTTATCTCTTTGTTAATTTTTTTGTTTCTTATGCAATATGCACAAGAAAAAGTCATAAAAAATGTTATTTTGACATTTAAATTATTGTCTAATACTTTTCTGAATGTAATATATATACAGCACTAAACCTTATGACTCAGCGGAGAACTCAAAACAGTGCGATATGCCGTTGGCTGTACTCATTCAATTTAGTCGAGGCTGTATTTCGCTCTCTTATATAATTTGACTTTATAAAACAAACGTTGTAGAGAATAAACGTTTCATGTGTCATAAAAATATTAATTTTCTTTACTTAAATACTTCGAATATTCTTTTGAGCACATAATAACAAAAGTGTAATCCGATTTCGGAAACGTGCCGACCAAGTAACCAAATATGTACGTAACCAAGCAGCTTAAATGCAACTTTTAATTATGGTAGAAATAATGAATGAAATAATCTGAAGGTTTGTTTGTTGTATTTAAAAGCAAAAATGTCGGCATATTCCTTTTTTTTTTTTCTAAAAATCTAATATTGATTGAGATTTTTTTCTACGATTTATTGATAGTTAATTTGTTTACGATGGGCTGATATTTGGCCGAATCCTTCATTGGTGAACTCTTCGCGAATATTTTCTGAATGATGGAAGAAAACAAATAACAGAAAAGACGGCATCTGCATGAATTTGCTTTCTCGGTAAAAAAGAATGAGTTTTTTTGGGCAAATTCATTACAGAAGCTTAGCATTCGATATTGCACGGAAATCCTAAACGCAAAAAAGGTACGGGTTGATTCGGGACAGCCATCAACATCAGTAGTAAAAAGGAATATTTGTGTCAAGAAAGTGTTGCTGCGCGTTTGGTGGGATTGCAAAAGAGTCATTTACTGCGAACCTTGGAACTTGGTGAATGTTCCCAGGCCCAATTTATCAAATCAAGAGATGTTCCGGGAGAAAAGAAGATCAAAGAAGACGAAAAGTGACATTGTTGGATGGCTACTCTAGCCCACATACGTCATCGCGAATTCTGAAACGCGTCATCTCTTTCGGTTGGAAAGTTATCCAGCAGGCGGCGTACTCTCGCAGACATTTTCTGATCGAAACAAAACTCGTTTCGAAACAAAAAACGAGACATATTTTGAGCAGTGATCAGATGACGCTACAATTTTTCGCGAAGATTACATGCAGGAATTTCTCTGAATTGTTGCACTTTTTGCGCTACCCCGTTTACTTATTTCTGCGAATGGATGCAGCAACAAACAGTCAACCTTTTGATCAGATGTTTTTCTAATATTTGGCCCAAATTTGTTAGAGAACTATGATTGTAAAATCCACATCGAGTTCTTTGTCTACTTTATGCGCAGGTATGCATGGACGAAAAACAAAAGATTTTAATTTAGTGGATTTTATCTTAAACTTTAATAAGGATTTGAAGATTAATTGTAAAGACTACATGCCAAATTTCATTCGCGTAGTTCATTCAGTTATATATTCAATAACAGACAGACGCAATTCCAAAAAATTGCTTTTTCTGACCAAATTCAGAAATTTATCAAAATCTTGTGATCGAAGTTTTTGATGATGATGACACTTTCCGAAAGGATACTTCATACAGGAGGAAGTAAAAAGTGAAATGGAATGGAATGATAAAATATCATTTTTAAAAATGAAGGAATACATAAAAAAACGGCGAAAAGTGTACTGATATTTATGGTCCAAAATCCCTAAATTCACTAGATTTTTCTAATGAGCTTAGGGAAGAGAAGGGATAAGAAACAGGCAAAGTTCAATAGAAGTAAATCAAAAGAATGTTCTGTTAAAAATGTGTATATTTAAAGTTAAAATACCAACAGATTGAATACTGCAGTCTCGAATTTAAAGCCGGCAACTCTCTCGCGTAGGGGAAATTTAGCATAAAATGTTTCGTTTCCCAAATCGGAAACTTCAACTTTTTCTTTTATTTTTTCGTGATTGTAATGAAAATCAGTTACTTTTTCAAAATAGTTAAAAGCCGAGGGAACTTGAGAAGTACAGAGAGCGTCTCCTACAGAGGAGGAAACAATCTGCGTGACAAGTGCTGTTTGGCTCCTGCACAGCTTTCCCGGTCGCCATGGCGACGGATATTCGTGACCGCAGCTGCAATACATGCACGAGACGGTTCTCCTGGGAGCTATTTATTGATATTGCCCTCTTCACTTCAGATTAAATAACTGAAGAAACTGGATCTCAGAATGGCGTGCATCAGAGTTTCCTCTTTTAAATAGTTAGCGATTTTATCAATCCACTGACGAGATGAACTGATCAAAAAAACTTAAGATGTTTAAAACCTGTGTTTAATTTAAATTTCTAAATTAGATGTCAAGTATAAAAATTTTTACACCTTCGCCATATTAAAGGAACAAAATTTAGTTCCTATATAACCTGCCCCCTTTTCAGTGAGAATACTGAATAAAAAATGCGGTATTGCAAAATTCCACTGCAGTCTAAAATATATTAATACATATAAATAATATATTTGCTTCTCTTTGAAAAAGAATGATCAGAGCCACTCCTGTCAAATCTTTCATTCAATGACGTGAGCGAAGCAAACTGTGAATTTAGATTATTATTTTTTAAAAAAAGCGTGCTCTATCTTTAATGGGTATTCACTTCGATTCAAACAAACATTTAGTAAGGAAACAATGCTTGATGCTGAATTCGACCATGACTGGAAATAAAAATTTGGGAGAATTCACAGTAAAAAGAAAAGTTCCTCAAGTTATCAGTATCATAATTTAATTTGAAATACATGAAGCAGAAATAACATCTGTTACTCACACGTCCAACAACTAGACTAGACCAAAGTCCATTTTTAAATTCTTGAGAAAAAATAGAAGGAAACATAAAATGTTCACACTTCTACTGATGTTCCTATTTCTACTGATGTGCACATTTAGAAAGCCATTGAAAAAGAGCCATGAAACGAACAGACTTTAATGGAATATGGGAAATGCTGGAAAAAGTGTGATGAAGGCTATCTGTATTAATTCTACAAAAACTTTATTTTCATGTGAACCAAAATATCAAATAACTGTTATGAAAGATGACTATCAAAAGGATATTTGAAGTAACGTGGCAATATTCATAGAAGCATATTTTTTATAAAATGTACTTTCATTGTTGAACTAATAAATAAAATTATTTTCGAATATTTTTGACTGTTAGGGCTAATTGTTATTATAACTATTATAGGATCCTAAAACTATTATTTGTAAATTCACTACCAGGTGGTGTTATTACACATATGGAAACGAAATTTAGTTGAATTGATTGATTGTCTAATAATTAATTTCTGAAAATATTAAAATAGTATATTATCATCAATACATAAGCACAAAACTTTTAGTATATCAAAAGACGAGTAAAAGAAATCGCATGCCATCTTTGCTAATATGAATGAAATTTTCAATAATAATGTGTAAAATCATGATATATGCTATCACAAAATCGTTCAGAAGATAGATCTGTACTTTTAATTATCAGTTGGCTAAATTCCTCTTCCTGATTTTTTTAAATGAACAATAGTTGTTCTATGTATCCCGTTTCAAGAAGCACTGCATAATTTTACTATAGAGTCGCCAAATCTAAGGCCGAATTATTTTCAACGAGATCATTCCAATGGTCTATTTCTGTTTTAATTTATAAAGAAATAAAATTTTAATTTCTTTTTTGGTGTTGATTGTTTAATAAGGACTCTCAAAATAGAAAATGATTCTTTGTAATTATGACTATTCATAGATTCATCCAAAAAAAAACTCTCAAGGCAGTATTGCTTCAAAATCAAAAACAGATTCCATCTTATCCAAACAAACACAAGACATCAGAAAATATTTGCTGAACTCCTTCAATGCAACAGTTTATATAGCGTAAAATATATAAATTAATAAAACATTGAATAAAATACAAAATCAACGTCTTGTGCGCGGATAATGCAATGTCGTTAGACTTTCACAAAATACCTTAAAAATCAAAGAAAAGCTTATAAAGTTTCAATCTTTACTTTTTTTTTTTATTTAATACGCTTTCTGGTAAAAAAAAAAATTAAGCATAAAACATTGCTAAAAATGATCTTTTGATAGAAAATTGTTCATAGAAATCAACAATATAATGTTTCATTTAGAAATGAATGTTTTTATTTTTCAGCGTCTCCAAGAACTTTTAACTTAAGCCTATTTTATTAATATTAATCGCTAAACTTATCCAAACATTTTTGATTATTTTTCCTCGAAAGAGCTTTTTATAACTACTTTTTATATGCCATTAAGTATACAAATAAAAGTATGGATCTTGAATTTGTATTTAATTTGAATTTTTATTTAGTCCCACTTCTTTAGCTCATTATTTAAAAGAGTGAAGCATTTCTAATAATACCAGATTAATTTCAGAGAATTGTAAAAGAGATTATTTACATTGCTTTGCAAATCTGTAAGTTTCATACGTATACAAATTTCAATATCCATAATTTCTATATTTTTAACATCTAGAGAAAGAGAAACTTGTAAAGATTTTTTTGGTGGGGGGGGGGTAACGAATTTATTAGAAGATGTATTATCAAAGTATTACAAAAAATAAGTCATGGGTATATTTATAAATAAGTTTTTCTTTTTTCTTTACCAGTTTTCTAAATATGGATTTTTTATAATTTCATTTGGATTTCTATCCTGTAAGTGTGGGCAGTTTAGAGACGAACATGGTTAATGATTTCAACAAGACATTTTAAAATGGAAGAGACGCTCAGATGGAAACGGGTCCATCGTAATATTGGCAGATTGCTGTTCATCTCTTTTAATGATTTGTTTTGCTAAAAGTCTTAAGCGATAATCCAAAAATGAATGGCAAAACGAAATAAACTGACGCATGCCAGTTCAAACAATCCATTTCAAATTTTCGCTATCAGTGAAAATTTGAAATTTTATATTCAGCAATCTAAAATGAGTAAAAAATAGCTAGTAAATTTTTTTTTCGAAATTTGTTTTCTATCGAAGGGTTTGATGAATGAAAATGAGTTGCACTGAACGGTCGCCACCGATGAAGATAAGTGGAACGCAAGAGTCGAAGAAATGTGAAAAGGAATCAAATGAATGATAAATAGACCAGTAAAAAAGAAACTGATATTTAATAAGTCGTCTTGAAAAATTCCTTCTGATGAAAATTTGGTGTTTTAGGGCTAACCCAAAAAAAAAGTTATTAAGTTACTTTAAAATTAGAAAAATAACTGTTTAGTCGTATCCATTTGCCTGTCAAATAATAATATTATTTTTAAATTTTCACAATTTTTACCAATATTAGTTTTTAATTTCAGCTCCTCAAAATTTAAATAAATAAATGAATTTAGTATAAACACTAAACAATAAACGCGTGTAGTTAAACGCATTCATTTAAAGGCATAGACCATTTCCTTCAGACGTCAGTAGATAAATAAGTGCAAAGGGTATATAATGATTTGAGCATCGAGGGCAAGTTATATCGTTAAAAGTGTCAATGCAGTAACTTTTTTGTATTTCTATAGCATGCTGCACAGTATTATTTAATATTCAACAATATTGAGAATATTTTTTTAATATTATACGATATTGCACAATATATGAGTGCTGTTGGTGTCAAGTGTATGTTTTTGAATACCGGTTCATTTAAAATTTTATACAGAGGTATATAAAATACTGTTGTAAATACAGCCTTCTGAGTGAACGCACAAATAAAGAATCTCCATAATTATTCAGCTTCCATCAGCTTTTCGGTACACACGTTTTTAAAATCTTGGAGGGGTGCTGCAACTCTTGGCCCAGTCGTCCTTTTTGAATTACTTAATGGACATGCGCTAAATGTTTTGACGTGACAGTCAATTCAGCTTATTGCTTCGAATGCACTCAGTAGTAGGAAATATTTCCTACTCTCATCCAACCTACCTGTCCTTTTAATAAATTTCTCATTATTTACAAATGTAGATCTTGGTATTAATTTTTAACTCACTCGGTATCATCGTCGCGTGACACACGCCATACAAACAGAAGATAACGAATCTTGCGTGCCAGCGCCGTCGCTCGAAATTCCATTGTTTTGTGTAGTTATGGATACAATTTTAATGTGCCTTGTCCCATGTTGGAAGCAAAAATTAGGGAAAGTGTGCTTTAAAGGCAGCATTATTGTTAAGGGTAGTTCCGCAGAGACGAAATCTAAAATATAAATGCATCCTAAGGATAATTTGTTTGGTATAATAGGATATAAATTGTGTTAATAATGAAGAATTATATTTGTAAAAGTGTTGAACCGAAACCGTTTGGTAAATATGTTGTGTATTTAAGTGAACGGGCTGCAAGAAATAGTGATGTTTTTGACTGATTGTATTGATGTTTATTTTATGTTTATTATTTTGTAATTTTTCTCAAAAGAATTGTTTTGATAGGTTATTTACTATTTTAATGATAAACGCATAAACAGCGAAGTTTCATAATTTTTAACTAACTTTAATTGTTACAAGGAAAATATTTAAATAATAAAGAAAGTTAGATATAAATATGAGATTTTGATAATATAATGATTTAATTTATTAAATTATAGTAGCTATAACTGAATTCTTTTAGTTCCTTCATTGTACATTCTTATATATGTTGAATGCATTTTTTGAATATTTATAAAAGTTTTAATTAGCATTAGGCTTTTGAAAACATTTGTTCAAAATATTTTCATAACAACTTTCATTTGGACAGATTGTTATCTGTGTCATTTTTAAGTGAAGCTAGTTTTTACAGTTTTTTTTATCGAATATGGAGAATATTCACATTCACAATAAAATATCCATTGGTGATGACAATGGCAAGAAGGGAAAAGGCTGTTGAAATGATTAATAAGCTTTGAAACAAACGTAAAATTAATTAGAAAATGGGTCTTACTTTCCGAAAGTGTTTATCTGCATCGATTTCGTCATGTTTAATATTAATTTATTATTATCAATGTGAAAATTTTAAATGCACCATTTGTTAATTTTTGATGACTCGTGTGCTAAATAAATGCTTCGGAACAATGAAAATTCGCCACAAAATTTATCTTAGTATTTTAGAATACTTTTCATATAATCAAAATGAAAAAATATTTATTTTTATAACGAAATGGCAATACGAATACTGCTTTGAAATTAAATATCAAATTGTTACAACTGAACACAAATTATTTGATTCTTTATTATTATTTTTTATAATAAATTTACAGTAAGAAAGCTGAAAGATTTATAAGATGATTCGTAAAATAAAAATTCCACTAATTTTATAGAAAGCACTTATGATGACTTTATTTATTTTATATGTTATCTAGATTATTTTAGATTATTTATTGATTCTTGCTTAAAATACATATTTTATAACTTTAAAATCCTGTTTATTTTAGAATTAGAGAAACATGAAGTATATGTTTTTTTCATATCAATATGCTGTGACTGCATCATTCTTTTTGCTTATTTTGCTGTTAACCAGTTTTTTTTAAACTGATTAGGTTAACTAAAAGTTGAGATAAAAATTCATTAATTATCAATAAATATTTATCAAATATAAGTTTTTATATTTCTAATCGATTATTCTTAGCATTTATTATTATTCTGTTCGATGATTTTAACACAGAATTTCCTCACTTTTTCAAATACTTTTCTTTCCAGTTTTTTACATCATTTTAAGTTTTTATTTCATTAATTGATTTACAAAATATTTTTTTCTTTCAGGCAACAAAGCAAAAAAAATCAAGAAAAAAAGTTCTTTAAATTCAATCAGTTCGCTGCTATTAACAACCGAAGGAGCTCTTGAACTACTCATGAATAAAATAGACACAGTCTAAATCAGTTTTAAAATTTATTAACTGTTTCCATTCTTATTTTATTTTTAAAATGATTCCATGCTTTTTAAATTAGAAATAAGATTCACTTTTAAGAAAAAATTTCTACTGTATTTTAATATAAACAAAATGTCAATAGTACATGGATTGAATCAATTGCCTGAAGTGTATCATCAAATTGTCATAAGTGTATATTATTAACATGATATTTAGATGTTCATGAATGAACCGTTACAGGTTGAATGCGCAATGCGTTGTTGTGTATACGTAAGCATGAATGATTCGTGACTGCGGAAGCGAGTCCGATTACTTTGTGGCATATTCTACGGGCTGTGTGAGAACGGACGAGTCAATTGAGCGAATCCATAAATTATTCACAAAATTTACAAACTCTTAGAAAATATAATTTTAAAAAGCATATGGAAACTCTATTTGCATAAATAATTATTTTACATCAAAAATTTATATTTTCGGTTACGATAAAGAGTGGAAATGTTTTGCAGTTCTTGCTTAAGAAAAAATTGCAATTGAACGAAAAAACGGTTGTGCGATATCTCTTCAAAAAGAGAACTTATGTAAAAGTGTACTAAAATATCTTTCATATTTTAATATCATTTTATAAAAAATATATATGATGCTGCATAAAATGCATCAAGAATTTTTTTTTACAAATTTTGTCATATTTTATAACGGTTTTTCCAGCTAGTGATTTATGTGTACCCGAAAATTAATAATTGCTATAATAAAAAAAATTCAAAGATAAAAAAAAGTTCTTATTGATTATTATTCATCAATTTAAAGATTTATTTTTAAAAATGTTTTATAATTTTAATTTTTATGTCCACGTGAATAGAAAACGTATCAATAAAGAAACAAAATAGTCTGTAGAATTTGTTTTACCCCTAAAAAGAATGGAAGAGTTTCCACAGTTTCTAAATTCAAAATGAAAAGCCTTCACAAAAAGGAACCATACGATATAAATACATTTTTCTATACAGCCATATAGATTATAATTTCTATAACTTTTTAAACCTCTGTTTACTGGAATGTTTTCAACTGGTGAATAATTTATCGATAACTTATACAATGAAAGTGCATGAATGAAGGTTGTGATGTAAGTGAAAATCTTCTAGAACAGTTTAAGCTTTCATACCCTATGCACATTTTTGAACTTGCATACTCCGCTCACTTGTCCTATTTTACTATGCACTAGAAATTGCATCTATTTATTTTCAGGATGTGATATTCATACTTATACGTATGTCATTTATAAAAAAGTAAGTATATATAATATTAGAAACACGGATAAAGCTAGTAATATCTATTTGAAGATTTATTTTTTGTCTTGAATTTATAAGCAAATTGATCTGAAATACTACTATGTTTCCGAAATGCTAAAAAAAGCAACTTATTTTGAAATTTTTGTTGTAAAAAGAATACGCACATAAGCATGCATGAATAAAATAATGGGATCATTATAATGTAGAGTATAAAAATGTTCGCGAGGTATTAACTCGGAGGAAATAATTTAGCTCTCAGACCCATGTAACTAAATGAAAAATTTAGCTTAATAAATTAAGTATTCCATCATACCAATTTTATTTACTTATCAATTTTAGGATCTTTTTTAATTGAAAATGAAATTCTTATCAATAAAAAATATCTCTATAGTTGTTAAAGCCCTCTATCATGAAACTAATCCAGAGATATTTTTTTTAACATTTAGTTCAGGGTTCTGTTTTTTAGCACGAAATGTGCACTTTTAATTTGAAATATTTTACATAGAAAGAGAGTAAACCAGCGATTCTCAACCTGTGGGGCGTGCCCCCCTAGGGGGGCGCGAGAATATCCAAGAGAAAATATTATTTTAAAAAAAATGATTAACTGACTGAAAGGAAAACATACATACACAAAGAAAACAAAATACATTTCGACTTATTAAATAACTTATTAAAGTAAAACAACTTACAAATCAAAATTTACTTAATCAAAACATACTAAATTAAAAACAAATTTAATAATTATTAGTGACTTCCTTCGGTAAGTCTTGCAGAGCAAAGTTTTTCGAAGGACGGCTTAATATTAGAAATAGCCACTCTCAGTTCTGTTTCTATATTTTGTCTTCAAAGAAGCCACAGCAGAAATTCCAGTTTCACAAAGGTGGGATTTTGAATGGTAATAGAATGTGAAATGGCCTTGTTTTTAGTGCAGAAAAATCATCCATCCTTACTCCTGCCCAAAATTCAAATAGTGATTTATTACTAATTTGTCTTTCAGTTTGGTCACTTGTCGTGAAGTCTATGAATTTTTCTTCCTCATCAATTGAGAGTCTTTCGGGAGTCTTATGAAATGGATCCTAAATTCACTAGTAACTAGCTATCAGTTTGTCGTCAGCATGAAAATACTTTTTAAAATTCTTTGCCAGCATGGCTAAATGGTTTTCAATGGTTACGAAAACAACTTTTACATGTTCTTCTTCAGACTTAGGAGTTTTAGTACAATCATCCACATTTGCAAACATTGTTAGATTTTTTGCTTCAAATTTCTGTTCCACAATTCTAATTTTTCTACAAAAAGCATTAACTTTATCACTCGTATCCAGCATATGTGTATTTGCCCCTTGGAGTTGAAGATTCAAGTTATTTAATTTCTCGAATATGTCGACCAAGTACCTCAATTTCATCACAAATAAACCATCGCGAAAATTCTCGGCCTCCGGTTTGTTTTCTTCTGCTAGGAAATTGGCGATTTCTTCTCTTTATTCATAAACACGTTGCAAAACTTTCCCACGTGATGACCATCTTGCACGTGATGACCATGTCTTTACAAAGTGCGGGAAAAGATTCTTGATTTCTGGGGTCTCATTTTTATATAATTTACTACGGTTACAACCATAGTTAACACAATATTCAGACATTTCTTTCGAAGCCAAAGTTTCTCTGTGGATCATGCAATTTGTCCAGATGCACAGAGGTGATTTTTGTTTTACAAATTCTTGCATACCTTGGAATCTTCCGGACATTGAACGAGCACTATCGGTGCATATTCCGAAGCAATTTTTCCATTCTATGTTTGCCTCGTTCATAAAATCATTTAAAATAGCAAATAAAGCGAGTGCTGATGTTTTGAGTTCTGTTGGTTTGCAGAAAAGTAGTTCTTCTACCCACATATTATCACAAATTTGAAGAAAGGCATTTAAATGAGCATCTTTATTACTATCTGTTGTTTCGTCAAGCTGTATTGAAAACAATTTGTCACGCAACTTCGAGAAAAGCTGACACTGTACATCTTCAGCTATATCGCCAATTCGACGAGCAACAGTATCATTTGAAAGAGGTACGGACTGCAATTGCTTTGAAAAATTATCTCCAAACATAGTTTCTACAATCTCAATTGCTGCTGGCAAAATAAGCTCTTCACCAATGGTGTGAGGTTTTTTACATCTGGCTATTTTATATGAACTTTGTAAGATGCAATTAAAGCTTTTTTGTTCACAAAGTTTCTTTAAAATATGATTTTTGCTTTTTATATGATTTTAATTTTGATTCGAAGAATTCTCTGGGTCTGTTGACGTACTCCCTATGAAGCGTTTCCAAGTGTCGTTTAAGTTGTTTATTAGGTTTCATGCTGTCTGCTGCCAACATTTTTAAGCAGATGATACACAGGGGCCTTTCTTCTTCATTTACTTCAGTACTGGTAAACTTAAAATTTAAGTATTCTTGAGAATATTTCCTTGATTTTATTACGCTCGTCTGTATACTTGTAGATGTTTTACTATCGTCTAATGCTTGCTTACTTCCGCTTAAAAATTTATTCATGAGTCTGCATAAATCTACTGCCGTGAATATTTAATATAGTGAATTGCAATTAACACGAAAACATATATAACATACAAATTCACGATAGATTCGATAGCGATAAAAGGATCGACTCGAATGAGACTGGCTGGAATTGAAACTTGCGTTATCGAACATTTTCTTTTCTTCTTATGAGAAAACACTTGCTCCGTGCATGCTCGAAACGGCATCGGTCGTATGGATTCCCTTCCACAAACATTGCTATTTTTTTCACTTTTGTTTCGTCATGCTTCTGTTTTATTTCTTTTATTATTCGAAAAAATATATTCCCAGTTTCTAAATTTAGCTCATCCGGTCTAGGTCAACTTTCATTGACGAATTTTTCTACTTTCATATTCTTTTAACGTTATCTCCCTGTTTGGCTTTCATTTCAAATATAATATTTAAATTCTCTCCGCTTTCATTCGCTTCATCTGTTCACCGCCCGCTTGTCCAAAAAGCAAGAAAGTGGTTTCTCGCCAACGTTGGCTCGCTTTTACTCTTGTTTTGGCAGTGAGTTAAAAATAATTTAAAAACAGAATCCAAACTACTCAATATTCATTATTGTTGTATATATTTTATTGCATGCGGGGGGTGCGATGAAAATTATGATTGAAAGCTGGGCCACAAATACTGAAAGGTTGAGAAACGCTGGAATAAACACAATATCTAAGAGTTATTCTTTGATAATTTAAAATATTTTTTATTTTAGTTCATCGTAGTGAGAATTTTTTTTCTTGTGATTTGTTCAAATGTTTCAGTTAAGGGAGATGAATAAACGAAGATGCTTTTGGAATCTAACAGAAAGATTCTTTAACACATATTTAATGAAAAAATATATGAGAGGCAACTCTGAAAAAAATCATTTTTCCTGCAATTTTTGTTGAAATATCGTTATTATTCAACAGACATATTCTTCGAAATTAAGTTAAATTAAAAAAAAAATTCTTTACAAAAACCACTTTAATCAAAATAATATCTTTATTTCTGAACTCTCACATCGATTTCTAATATAACTATTATTAATGAAATTTTAACCTCAGAACCAGAAGGACAGGACGAAACTTCAACAACATCAACTACAACTACTACACTGGCTACAACTACAACAACAGAAATGACCACATCAACAACGGAAGAACCTACGACTACAACAACAACTACTACTAGTAGCCCTACAAGTACTACAGACACAACAACAACAACATCAACTACAGGTACAACTTCAAATATCTTGCTTCTAATAAGAAGTAACCCGATGTTACTCTGTATTGAGATGATTAATGACAAGATACGTGTCTAATTGGTATAAGTTGGAATTTAATTTTCTATAAAACAACACATTTCCAATGAGTTATACATTATTCTTTTTATTTGAAATTCATATTAGTTTCAGATTTCTTACAATATGGCCTGGTAACGAAGATCTTTAAATAAAAAAGGAGAAGGTCAATTTAATAATAAAGAGCACGATTAAAAAATATGAATTCCAACAGCACAGTTTCAACAGTTTTGAAAAAATCATTATTCAGTTTAAAAAAACTTTTGAAAGTGCTGAAGGTGTTAGGAAAGATTTGCATATTTAAGAGTTCCCAACTTCTAAGACGGATCTGGTGACTTGATCATTCAAAAGGCGGCATGCCATCTGACAGGACTATGAATAATCACATTATCAATTGGAATCTTTTAATCTCTCGTATATTAATTTATTTCATGTTTGTAAAGATGAGATTCTGAGATAATTTTTTCACACCTTGATATGTTAGAACTTTCAAATTTTGCATATGCGTATGCTTTTAAAAACAACACATTATTTCCAAATTCAAAGAATTGAATTATCATTTAGTCTGTTCATCCAATTAAAATTTTGATTTTATGCATTTATCGCATCCTGATAGTAAAGTTGGGAAAAGCGTATTTCAAAGTTCTGTAAAATTTATAGTTATAAGTTAAAAAGAATAAGAAGAAAGAATAATTAAAATAAAAAAAATCTCTACTCTTAAATTAACGTATAAGAGTTATTTTAAAAACTATTTTTATTACATTTTTTGAACATTTTCCTATTATTCTGTTTGGTAATCGCAAGAGATATTTTCATCTTAACAGATGTAATTGCATTTTGTATTCCTTCATTTTTACAACTATCGGTTACATACGTAATAATAAATAAAGGGTGTACTGACCCGGTTGCTAACTTGGCAATGAGGCCCCTTACGTTTAAGAAAATATGAGCCCTTAAGATGTGGATGTTGACTCGAAATTTCTCGACATTGAATTATTAGAAATTAATATTACGACAGCGTGCGTTTCCTAATTGAGGACAAAACCGAATTCTCCGCAGATAGTTTCTCTTCACTAATGTCAAATTGATTCAGATTTCATTTAGTTAGTTATATTAGAAATTCTTTCATCGTTCTGTTCTGTTTACATAGATCTTAATAGGTCGATTGAGAATACCCAAATAAGAAAAATGGTGGCTACATGAATGCTGCTAACATTCTCTGGAATGGCAACTACATGAATGTTGCTGACATTCCCTGAAATAGCGACTACATGAATGCTGCTGACATTCACCGGAGAAGTCGACATTTGCCAGATATCATTCTTTCACTATAACCGATATATCAGTAGAGGTCCATATCTCGGGGAAGAATTTTTTAAGACCATCTGCATAGAGAATGCGAATAATTTAATGAGAAATACACGGCGGATTTTCAGATTATGAGCGGATTTGATTCACTTCAAATTATGTATGCGTATTTTTTATATTTGCTTATTAGTTGATACATTTGGTTTCAACTGCGATAAAAAAATATTTTATGCTTTACATAGTTAATATTTTAATAATATAATCTCTACGAAACATTTACTTAAACTTTTCTTATTCTCCCAGCGAAGGATTTCGAACTCATCGCATGGCAAAAGCTAGAGTTTTCATACTCGGTCATATATGTGATATGCGACGTAGACATGACGTGTTGAAAGAAAGTAAAAACATATGAAATAATACTCGCTAAACTCAAATAAATGTACTTTTCTTTTTAAAAAGCATACAGAGTATTTTATGAGAAAAATATTGATATGCGAAATGAAAGCACTTTAATGTCGCAGAAATAAATCTTTTGTTTTCGATTCACACGCACGCACACTGAAAACTCCATCTATTCATTGCAAATATTGAACGATGGCATGTCTGAGTGGGTCCCCATTTTCGCCTGGCAACCAATTTTTTTTCAGACCCAGCTAGCTACTGTGTAAAATAATCATAGAGTCCAAAGTTGTTAATTATATTAGATACCACCCCTGTGCCTGCGAAGAAAATGTTTTTAAAAAAACTGATTGTTTTTCAGAAAATTTATTTCGTGAAGATCATAAAGATCACTTCATAGCGTACTACTACATAATAGTACACTCTTATAGCAACTTATCATAAATTAAATCTATAAATAGTGTCCTACTTATTTAGTCATAATAATAAATTCAGCTTTAATCTCTAGAAGAGCCTGCTACAGAAGCTTTAACGACAACTACAACGGAAACTACTACTACTACTACCACCACCACAGAACCTACAACAACGTCAACAAAACAAACAACTTCAACCACCGAGGGAGAAGAATCGTCCACAACATCCACTCTTTCACCTTCCACCACCACCACCACCACAACTATTACTACAACCGAAGCTCCCACCACTGAAGGTAAAACGTTGCACTTGTTTTCTGTCGGCAACCACTTTCTCCAGAACTCATTTCCGCTTGACACCGTATGTCTAAGATAACAAAGTTTTGTTTCTTCAATAAATTATAATAACAAAACAAAATGACAGCTGTAGAAGGCAAATCTGTAAAAAAAATAACAATCTGATTAATTAATATTAATCTGAATAAAATTCTGTAAAAGAAACTAATGCATCCAAAAATTTTGTTATTGCAACCATAAAAAGTGAATCGTTACATCCCTTTTCTATTTACAACAGAGAAGAAAGTGAAATGTAATGAAGTAAATAATAAGTCTTCCATTAAAAACAACGAGAAACTTTTAGTTGACTTATTCGTTCTAAGAACTGCTTTTGATAATCGTGTTAAGTTGTACTCTGATATTATAAACTTATTTTCAGAATAAATATTACTAAATACAGCAGACTTCACTTGGAGATTATGAAAAACTTTCAGGTTGAAAAGCCCAAAGTCTTAAAAAAAATATATCCAGTTGTTTTTTACCCAAGTGATTGCAACAAGGGAACAGATAAATACTACAAACCAGGTACATGCAGTTTGATATCTAACTCAAATATAGAAAAAACTGTGTGTATGAAATTTTAGTTCCAAAATGAAAGAAACACCTCTCCTAAATATGTAATACCAGGGAGACCGAGTTCAGCTCGGCAGTCTTTCTTTCTCTTTTTTTTTTTTTTTTTTTTTTCTTTTGGAGAAAATATTTAGGTACAAATCACATATTCATTACTGAATTAAACATGCTGTATACATTTTAGGTGTATTTTTCTATGCATTTGTTTTTCCATGGAAAGCATTAAATATATATCTGAGAACAGAAAGCAGATATCATTGAAATTACATATCGAAGAATAGGTAACATTTTAAATCGAAGACAGTGTAAACGGTTTTTTTTTTTTTTCTTGAATGAGGATTTTCGAAGTTATCACGGGAAAAATTGAAAATAAAGAAATCGGGAAAAGTAAAAACAATTCAAAGGGAAGGTACATATACATTCTTTCAGAAATTATAAAATTTTATATGTTAGCCTATTTTATTATCAATATGCGAGATCATTTGGTTGTATGACAAGAAGATGAAAAAAAAATTTTTTGACCAGACTAAAATATTCCTAATGTTAACTTTTAGAAATGCAAAAGGGAACCCTACTCTTTCTTTTTTAAATAAAAATTGTAATATTATTAATGGATCTGTAAAATGGCATTCGGGGAAGGGGGAGACCAATGAAAGATGCTAATAATTATCTCAAAATGAATTCAAACTTTACCAAAGATTTCAGTCGTATATTTGTAAATTGAAAATAAAAAAGGCACGTTATTATATGTTTCTTGCCTAAAAAGAACTGCCAAGATACTGCTGCCTTATTGTAAAATATGAAATCACATTTTGTACATTTCAGAACCTATAACAACTGAGAAAATAGAGACAACTACGACCACTACCACAGAAATTCCAACAACTACTACAACAGAATCAACTACCACAACTTCTGAGGCTTCAACAACTACTACTGCAACTCCAACTACAACCACAACTGAGATGCCAACTACCACTACAACTACTGACAGCCCTACTACTATGACAGCGACAACCACAACCACTATTTCTACCACTGAGACACCTACAACTACGACGGAGAGCGCCACTACAACAACTACAGAGAAACCTACAACTACTACTGAAAAAAGGACAACGACAACTACCACTGAGAGCGCCACTACAACAACTACTGAGAAGCCTATAACAACAACCGAAAAAATGACAACGACAACGGAAGAACCCACGACTACAACTACTACTACAAAAGTGCCTACAACCACCACCACAACAACAGCAATTCCGACTACTACAACTACGGAAGCTCCAACAACTACTACAACAGAAAAACCAACGACAACCACAACAACAGAAAAACCAAAGACAACCACAACAACAGATGCATCAACTACAACTACGACAGCAGAACCTACAACGACGACAACCACAACAGCACCCACGACGACCGTGTTACCGTTACGACCACCTAGAACGGGTAATTTCAAATTTTTCTTAGATTATTGTTACAGATATTGATTAGACAAAATCTCAGAATATTCATAATAGTGGGAATTTGTCAGGGAAAAAAGAAAGCACTTTTTACAGTTTTCAAGTAAAGAAGAGTTCTGCCTTTCTAATTTCTTGCGAGAACACTTCAGAACAATGTAATTCTTAATCCTTAATTAATAATTATTGTTTAAATTTTATTATACTAAGGTATTATTTTTATTTAATTAATAATCTTTAATTAGGAATGCATAAGTGATGCTGCAATAAAATGAATCGGGTTCCATTTTCACAAGTCATTAAATACTAAGAACCAACTACAGTCAACCATAAAATAAGTTGAGCACTGAACCCATTCGGATTTGAATGGTTTTCAACCGATTTATCTTAATTGCCTGATTTAGATGAATCGATGGAAAATCCTTTTATTTTCATCTTTATCGATTATTTCGATATCCAAATAGAGATATTTATATTATTAAAATTTGGTATCAATAAATCAATATGAGGTTTTAAGTATTCAAATTTAAAGTGAATGTGATTGAGAGATATATAATTGAGAGTTTTGTTTCGTGGGACTTCAATAATAATGGTAATAAATCTTTTCGTGATATTTCAGATGTTGTTTATTTCTTCAGAAAAGCAGCCTGAAACTTTCTCGTATAGTCTCGAATAAATTAGTTTCACTACATTGTGTATTATTCATTACATGCTTTGGGCGAAATTTGTGGAAGAATCTTTGGGAATTAATCATTGGAATAAAGATAATGCAGAAGTACAGAGAACTGAATGTGCAATTTAGACGCATTTTTCATGACCGATTTAAACAAAAATTTGACACAGAACTGCAACTGTAGTCGCTGAATCAAATACAAAATTTCATTAGTCATTTCATTTAAGTCTCTGAATATATAGGCGAAAGTGCAGACTGATCCCACGACAGATGAAATTCAAAAGTTGGCTAAAAAACTACTGCCGAGCCTATGCACCAAATTTTATTCCTTCAAGTTTTGTAATTATTGATTCAGTTTACTTGTCCTAGAGCAGCCGGACAGACTTCCATCAGAATGGATTTCGTTCAAAATCCCATATATTTCTTCAAATTGGGTCTTAAGCCTGCCCAACATGTGACATGGCCGTGGAATCCGCTGATGGAAATATGCTGCTTCGAAACGACCAAAATTTTCTAGATTATCCCCGATACTTGCAAAGGTTTTTTTTTTTTTTTTAATTAGAATCAATTGCCAAAATTGGTGTCTTTGATGCTGATGGTAGAGCGATGTTAGGAGATGGAAGCGAGACTCCGGTGATGATGCGAGCAAAGCAGGAAATAGGATAAATAGCGGGTGTTTCCAAGTGGTGTCCTCAAAAATTGTTGGAAATTATGGGACTTGAGACGACAAGTGCAACCCAATAAAGAACGAGAGTTTGGTGGAAAATCAAAGCGATGGAGAGCTGTTTTGCAGAAAGAAATGGAGGAAAGAAACGCTTTTTTACTATCAGTAAAGATAAGGTCATTGATAATAATAATATAATATATACAAAATGTTTTCATGCATCATATATAGCGTTTTTCGGAACGCCAAATTTCGCCAACGAATGCCCTCGTTACCCAGTTATGATCCTCAAAAGAAGGGTTTCGGATGTGGACAAGCTCTTCTAGGTTGATTGTTTACAATTTGTATACAAATAAATTTCGTTTACATTTTTTTTGTTACAAACAATTATGATTAATTCCATATCCATATTTGGATATCGAAATAATCGTAATTGATTTATTTCCTTACTCGATTTTTAAAAATCGTATTTATGGTTATGAGATTCTATTTAAAATCGGATAGGAATTAGTGCCCAACTTATTTTGTGATCGACTACCGCAATGACATTGACAATTAAAATCTGAGCAATGGCTATCAAAGTTCCAATAGCAAAACAAACGACTACTGTAAAAGTATGGCATGACACCAACAATGGCAGCTGAACTTAAATTCTCAAATATGCATTACAACTTAAAATGATCGTAACTCCAAACAATTAAGCTCAGGTGGCAAAATTTTCAAGAGACAGAATTCTCATTCATTTTATTCTAGAAATAGATTTACCTACTATTATCCATTATATTGCATCAATGCATTGATCAGCTCCGAGAAAGGAAAATACTAAGGCTTTCTCAGTGTGATACATATCAAAATCTGGAAATAAGAGGATACTGTATATACTCCTATTTGCGGAAAGTAAAATGATAGTAACCATTTCTGAAACTATAGGCAAAGTTATGTACTTCCAATTAAAAAAAATAATACTAATGGAGATGTAAATAATTATATTTATGATCTATGAATAAATTTCTATATTGTTTCCCTATTCTATTAATCCTGTTTAATAAAATATTTTTGACACATTAACATTTTAAACAAAAAAATTCTTAAGTTGTACTCTTGGCCCTAGTTGGCACTACTGAAAAACAAGAGACGCTCACTCGGCTTACATCGCTGACAGATAACTGTTAGCAATACACAACAAAAAATTCTACAGTTAAAACTGGAGAGTTATTTACCTTTGAATTTTATTATTTCAAGCCAATAAATAGTGGTTTCGAGTAAGAGCGACTCGTTGATTTATTGACTTTTCGCAGTGAAATGGTCATGAAAAAATTAGCGATGTTCTTAACTTAATTCATTGATTATTTATGCCTGATATCTGCCACTGAAATAATCATATCTCAGATTTTTAATATGAGAATTTTTGTAAAAAAAATCACCCAGGATGCATTTCTTTCGAGATGATTTAAACTTCAAGTAGAATATAACTGAGCAAAATATATTCGCTGTGATTCGCCAATAGCTAATTTATAAGTCGTCAAATGTTACTATTGGTAATTTTTTTTTTATAAAATAAGGATTTTTTTTTAATTTTTTAGTCTATAATTATTTTTGCTGAAAAAATGACTAAATCTAAATTCTTTTGCAATCGTTTCGTCCTGTTAGTTATATGTAATAAACTGATCCTAGCATTCCATCAATAATATTAAATGTATCCTAAAATAAAATAAAATGAGATCCCCTCTTCTACTTATGTAGTCATGGCTAAACCAAGTTGGAGCATCTTTTTTTAGTTCATAAATAGAATCATTTCAGAAAGGAATGATCAGATTTTTTTTTCTGCATATGTTGTTTTAGCTAACTAAACTTAAAAAATGTTTCTAGAAAATTAAAAAATATTAGTGTAAATGTTTTATTTGTTTAAAATTTGATCATAAAAGCGCGATGTATGGTTTGTACTTAAAAAACAAAACAATTAAAACATAATATAGTTTGTACAGATAACAACATGTTGATGAAATCTCATTTCATTATAAAATGGCGTATAGTTTAAAATAAGATTATAATTCAAATCATTTTATAGTAGCACTAACCTTCAGTTAAAGTTTTTAAAAACCGTACTCGCCAAAGATTTTTTTCTTGCGTTTTATACGGGATTGTTAATTAGATGACAATACAATTTATTAAAAAAGTTTTTATAACGTATTTCTCTAAATAACATTTAAAACTGATGAATCCTTATACGTCATTTCAGTTTGCTTGCTCTTCCAATTTGTCCGCTTAACAGTTTTCACGGACCGCAGAAATTCAGGTATTAAAATCGCCAAATATATCAAACTTTTTAACTCGACTCATTTTATTCGCAATAGAAAAAAATATATATTAGTGTGTTAAAACACCCAACAGGATCAAGGGACTTTACAAAAAAATTTTACTTCGTTTTTCAGTAAAGCCTTTGATGTCCCTTCCTGCTTGATTTGCTCCTTGATGCCTTCTGAATCTTTGGCTTACTGAATCCTTCTCGTCTCCGGCGGGCGTACATCTGGATTCGATAGCTTGGAGGCGAAAGGTTTAATACTGTGACCTGGAACTTCTGATTTAGCGAGTATTGGCATTCATAATGCACTCATTCACTGCTTGGTTTATCATCACCCGGGGAAACATTTATCCTGTTTCATAATACAATTTGACGTGTCAGCAGATCATGAAACCTTCTAACAACAGGATGTAACGCTGTCATTTTAGCATACAAAGCAGTAAGGACCTGCATTTTCTATAAGCATTTTGAACAGTTGATAATTTTTTCACTGTAATACAGCAAACACATAAATCTCTCAATCAATTCATGGCGAATTCTCTCGATCGGATTCAAATAGGAGGAATAAATGACTCTGCGCACAAACATCAAATTATAACCGAGGCTTAAAATGAGAAATTAGACAGAATTTATTACATTTTTTTCTTGCGGAATGGGCCTGTTGACATCAAACTAACAGCTAGTAGATAAACATTTGCTGATATTAACTCTCCCCAAACGTACAATTTTGATCATTGATCTTCCTGCGCGTCAGTTTTCTACATACTGTAATAAGTACACTGCCTTTCTGCTTTTGGTCACTCTAAAACGGATCCCTCTATGTACCTGCCGGGACAATTTTTAACATTTAGCAACGACTTGTTTCGATTTCCTCCAGGCAAATTCTACAACGAAACCGGAGACTATTTCTATCCCAACATGGTGAAGAACGGGAGCGCAGTCGACGGAGAGGTGAAGGTCACCAACGGACCCATCGGCTTCGGGAGGGCCATCCGTCTCGACGGCAACCGCAACGGTTCCTCCAAACAGTGTCTCCGGATGCACGTCATTCCCAAGAGCGACCCGGACGCTGCTTGCTTCGACAACCCCGAAAAGTGTGACTCTGGAATTTCGTTCAGCATTTGGAGCAAGATAGTCTTCTTCAGAAATGATGACGTGGACAGATATATTTTCAGCACAGGTGAAGAGTTTTAAAAACTGGATTGGAATAGATTTATCTTTTTTCTCTTTTTATAATGCAAAATGATGAAATGAACCCCTTATTTACCGATGGTACTTTAAAGTACCGTTTAAATTCGGCTGAAATCTTGGTAATATGGCTATTTTTTCTAACAATATTTAAAAGAACGCGGAGAGAGTATTTCCAATGGAAAGCAGTCTATATCAACTAAAAAGAACATCCATTTTTGAATTTTTAATTAAATTAATTATTTGAATTAATTTTAAAAAGTTTTTTCTTCTTCCTAGAGTTTATTCCGTACCATAACGTAACTAATGGTTCAAAAATAAATTTGAAAAATGGATGGAAAAATATTTTGATAAATAAAGGCTTAAGAGATAAGAAGGCACATCTAATCAAGTATTTTCCATCTTAACTTATAGACGAGGAAATGAAACGTAACTTCGCTACTTGGTGCTTATTTTTTAGGAAGAATCTCATCACAAGATGTCCGGTTGTTATTTTCGATTTAAGTAGGTTATGTTTGGTTTAACTCGCACATGAAAATTTCGTTTCTGGAAAAAGAAAAATGCTTATGAATGTGAATACATTTTCACAATGTCAAGTATATGGAGTTCTTTCTTGTATATTTTAGTTTGCACCTTCCGGCAATAGCACAATTTCCAACAGACAAGTGGACATAAATCCCTTTTAGACCAGAAATAAGAAGCTATCTCAAAGTTACTTTACCCCAGTCTATCAGCAGTTGATTGAACCACGTCAAGGCTTTTTTGTGTGGATATCAAAAAGTCTCATTTGTGAAACTTCTTTTGAATCTGGAGTGGGTTACGTTTTCTTTAGATACAAAATTCCGGCGAAATCGCATTCAGTCATGCACGAAAATATCTCTGGCCAATGAAATTCGCGAATTTCTCCCTTTGGACTGCGAGACGCGTATTTAGATTGAAAGAAATTTCTTTTTAAAAAATCTTTGAGATATTTCTGTTTATTATTGTTCATTAAACGGAACTTGTCCCTTTTATACTATTCTTGTTTTCCTACTATAGCTCATTAAATCTCTACTAGTACCGTAAAGTTACATTTCCAACACTGTGAAACATGATGAGAAAAGCTTGATTTCGCATGTGCCATATCTCGTCAAATTTGATTCTTCTTCTCTCAATTATTCTGTGCATTTAACAATTCGAATATATGTTAGCAATAATGCTAGATCCCAAATTTTGTTTTCATAATTTGAATCACTATGATATGAACATTTTAGAAGATACAATAAAATTCCATAATTCAACTTCATACTGTTGTTAAAGTACGTTGTTAAAAGTTCCACAATATCAATACAGTTTTTTCTCATTTTTTAAAAATTACATAATTTTTTTTATTAATCAACCGTCATAATTACAGTTACTCTAGTACATAATTCTCAAACGGCATCGAAGATATAATATGAACTGATTCCGAGAGAACTAGGTAGGATAGTTTAATTGCACTTTCCATTTATGAGAATATCCGAAATTTGCAGCCGTAATGTGTTTCGACAGATATTCGGAAGACGTGGTTGATACCTTGCAGGATTTAGCATTTCCGCTGTGTGATTCCGTCTTGCGGAACTGTCTTAACGAACCATCTTTCTGGGAACTTTGATTAAGACAAAAAATGTTATTGAACAGCAGATCTCACACCAACATTTATTTTTGTGTGTGTATTTGAGACATGATGTTGAAGAATAAGTTGAGAGAGATTGAGTCTGGATCCATTAAGTTAGAATGAATGCACCCAGATGGATTGTTTCCCCACTCTAAAATCTAATGATCTCCAACCCTAGGACTCGCGCATGATCAATTCGCAGATGAGCATAAATGAGACCATAGATCGGTGTTTTCATCCGAGTTTGCAAAATAAAGGGCACGAACGAATAAGGGGCATTTAGCCAGTGTTTTTTAACGAGTTTCTTCGTTCTGACCAGAAGTAGTTTTGGGCAAATCGGCGGCTGGAACTTAGCTATTGGAAATGTTTTAATTTAGTTTACAGTAAAACAACGAAATGCGTTTAAATGTTTTTTTTTTGTCAAATATTTCTGTCACTCGGCGCATTGCTTCCGGAACAGCAGCGTTTTAGGACTGTAAGCAATTTTTTGAAACAATGTTTCAATTATTTTCCTGTTAGCGTGAGCACAATTGTTTTGAAGGAATGTGCATCTCTATACGATTCCACTTTTTCTTTGAAATCTTAGTTGTTCAAAAATTCGAATTTCAGAACTCATTTCCAAAAATATTCTTGCACAAAAATAAATTTTATACTTTCAAGACATAATCATTTCAGTGATGCCAATTTTGCATTTACTTTTCGTTTATTTTAACAAATTTACATGCATAGTATATAACGTTTTGTTCCTTATTTTTTAATGAAATTCAAACCTACTTTGTTAGTATCCTCATCTGTCACTTGGAAGTTACCGTAAATAAAGGCATGTTCATCTTTTTTCACTCTTTGAGTCTTCGATAGGTGAATCGATATAGGTCTATGTAGCTTAGACCTGACATTTATAAAGTCACATATTTCTTCTCTGTTAAAAAAGAACATCAGGCATGAGATTTTTTTTTCTATTAATAATTTTACTTTGTTACGAAAAGTATAAAAAGATACCGATCGTGATCTTAGCTCGGGAGGACTTTTGGATTGCATAATTTATTAAATAATTGTACGATCATGTGACCTTTCATTAAAAAAAATTTAACAAATGCTTCCTTGTCTTAAACATTCTTTTATGTCGATATGGCCAGGTTGGTGAACAGTTCAATTGTTATCGGTAGAATGATGTAGTAACCACTTCCGGCCTTATTTTTTTTAAACTGGTTTAAAAATTTTATTTTAAGATCTTTTACCTTTGTTACATCTCAATAGTTTGTTAAAAAAATATTTGCTGATCAAACAATTTTAAGTCCCATAATTTTAAGGTACACATATGTGTACCTCAGGTTTTAAGCAAGTCAAAGCATCCTCGTCAAAAAAAAAAAAACATTTAATTTTCCTGGTTACTTAATAGCTATACTTTTCTTATTCTAAGGCCTTATAAATGAAAAAAATACAAAATTTATTATATTAATAATCTATTAAACCTTATTTTGAAGGAAATTTCATTTTTTTAAATACTACGTAAGTAAATACTGCATTTTGAGCACTTGACTCTTCGCCTAGAGTTGCATCCTGGATACCTGCATTTCGATACATACCTATCGTCCATGTAAGGTTGTAGATGGCTTGACATATCTAGTCTTATTTCTTTTTAATTGGGAAGGGACAATTCTTCTTGCTCTTTTAGAGGTATTTTCACCAGATGGTGGTGATGAAATCTCCAATGATCTTTTAGTTGCACTTCCATCATTTGATGACCCTTCTCCTATTAAATTTTTTTCATTGAAAGATCATTTTTTTACTTGCTCTTGGTTTCCTTTGTTGCTGATGATGAGAATTCCCTCATATTTCAACAGGGACCGAATTATATGCATTTGAAATGGCAGTAAGGTCTTAACACTTTCGGCTTCTTTCCCGATAGCTCGGCGTGTCGCTTTGCCACCCTTTTATAGTATATCAAGCAATTGACAACTACTAAATCTACAAAATGCGTGAATGCTCGCGTCGGTCATTTTTTGTAATTAATGCATACAGGTAATATGCAAAATAATGGTCGATGCCTCCCATATTATATGTTTTTACAAAAGCAGCTTATTTTATATCAGCTTTTTGTTTCAATTATTTTGTCTATCTTCTGCCTATTCCAATTGACACATTACCTATACATGTGGATCATAGTTACGGATTTATTATCTTTCTACTTGACAAGGCACATTTGACTATCGTCTGTGACCCATTCATCCTATTTGCCAAGTTTCATTATTTTTGATACATGAGAAATTCTATTGCTTCCCCTAAAATTACTTTTTCCTAAAAGTTCAATAACCTCCTTTTGAGTTAAAGCCTCTTGACATGAAAAAAATATTATTAGTTTATAAAATTCTGCATATTCTATACATGATGTCGGTTTGAAATATCAATTACTGATTACAAGACAGATATAAAATTAAATTTCTTACTCAAGTTAAAAAATAAATGTTTTTAAATTTATATTTTATTACATTACAGAACATAAAAATTATTTATTATAAAAAGATATACAATATATTCAAGGACAAGAAATGACAATTTGAAAACAAGCGTTCAAAAGATAAGCAGCGCAATGGATCGCAAGCAGTGTGCAAACGGGCGCGAAAACGCCCGAGGTACACATGTATGTACCTTAGTTAAATTTGTATTTTCACCCATTCTGTTATAGATAACAAGATATAATTTGGTAATGACTTTAACCAGACACTTAGTATTTTATAAAAAAAAATATACAAGCGTTTTTTTTAATAATAAATATTAAAAAATGCACTTATATTTGCCGTGTTTTCTGTTCAACGCCATTTTCGTTATGTCTCTAATTAATAGCGATGGATATGAAAATAATATGGAACTGTAGTGCTATTTATTGATGCAAAATGGAAGCTACATTCATAAATGTTGAAATGCATGCATTATTTCGTCAAAATTTTACTTTACCGGATAAGAAAAATGAAAGAAATTGCAGGTACATATATGTGTACCTCGGGACTGAAGAGGATAAACTCGTTCGCCTCTTGTCTTCCCACCTTAACCGCGTCGACAATAAAAACGCATCCAAAAAGTGAGTTCGTTTAAACTGGATATGAGAATTTACTATTGATGGTTAAAGGTTTGTGTATTAAAAATGCATATGCATTTCGAGAACTTTAAATAGCAAAAAGTAATTACCGTAATAAAAGCAATAAAATCATAAGATCATGGAAAGGAATAGACACAAACATTTCAAGTATTAACAAGAAATCGGGAAAACAACCGTCTTTTTAAAAATAATTAATCAACAAATTATCCTTTTTTTTTTTCAATAGGTGCCAGTGCGGAAGGTAAACCGGGAATCGCCCTCTACTTCAGAGGAATATATTTTTTTGCCGTCGTCTCCACTGGTAAGGAGATGTGGACTTTGACCGTTCCCGGCCCTGTGAATAACAACACTTGGAGGGAGATAGGGCTTCGGTGGACCAAGGACAGAGGATTAGATGTAAGCATTCTTGGCAGTGATGATTCTGGTGCGCCAAGAACAGGGATCGGCATTTTTTTTTTTTTTTTTTTTGTAAAGAACAACTTTCTAAAATTACTTATATGAAATTTAATGAGCAGCATGTTAGCAACGCGAATTAGGAAATATACGGTTTTGAAAATTAAGCTTCAATTTTTTTATTATAGTGAGTTTTTGCTTTACTTAAAAAAAATAAGTAAATACCTTGCAATTTTCTTATTTGCTATCAAAGTTACAATGGTCATAATCAAAATCATAAAACATAATTATTCAATTAATAATAAATTATTTCAAATATCCTTACTTAAAAAATATCATTCTTCTTTCGCCAAGCAGCATGCTGGAATTTCAGTTACAGGTTGAGTTATAAAGAAATATACAGTTTCAATGTAAAATACAATCAAGAACAATGTAAAATATTATGTCATCAGACGGACGCTACAGATTTCTGATTCTGCAATGTTTGCTTATATGTTTATACATATCATATAGATGTTCGCAATGTAATTTATCAATTCTTTTCTTTTCAATTAGTAATCTCATTTCTCTGTAAGTTCAACCCATTGTCACCCTTTGTATTCTTGTTCCCTCCATTTAGTTATTACTTCGCCAAAACATTGAATACTGTCGTGTAGGGTTTGAACACCGATCGTATTCTCTTTGGAGATCCCTGGACTGTTTGTCGTCTCCTTCTTTCTCTTATCCCCTTTTTCTTTCTTCTTTTTTCCCTCCTCTCATCTTGTGCTCATCCAACTGGTTAGATAATTTAGTGTTATGGGCACCGCGGGCCCAGGAAGGCTTTATGTTATTTTATGTAACAGAATTGTATGGGGTTATTTTAAGTTTTGTTAGAGACAGTCGCAGATGTTCTATGTGCGACCCCTTATAAGGGGCCGTACACTTTCTTTCTGGGCATTGCACAGAACCTTAGAGGAATAGCGCATGTGTTGCACTGTGTGATTTTCTTTTCCCCGAAAGGGAACATAGTGCTCGTGTACCTACACACTGACACGAAATGTTGCTTCATCAATGAAAACTGTGATCGGTAAAATCCTAATTTTCAAAACGAAGCTGCCTATCGGCACAAAATCCAAAGCGCTTTTGTTTGTCAAAGATGATTCAGCTTTTGAAACACCCGTATTTCGTATGGAATCATTTGTAGCTTCTTTCTCAAAATTCTCCAGACGATAGTCCGAGAAATCTGCACTTCACCTTCTGCGTTGATTTTTCCTGGCTTCTTTGAATGAAGACTTCTTTCTTGCGATACAGTCAATCCGTCCAGGACCTGCGCAAACAGCCCACAGTCTTGCCATTGATAGACAGAAACTTGTTTTCCGAATTATGATCGAAAATGTCACTGCACAACTGTTGCGGATTCCGTTTTGCTGAATTGAAGGACACAAAAAGCCTTCTCCACTGCAGGCGCAGCCAGTTCGACTGACTATTCACATGCTACTGCCTATGTGACTTCTGTCAAGGGCGAGACACAATCTTTAAAGAGTACATCTACCTTAAGATCTGCCAACTGTCTTTGACTGTTGCTGTTTTATAGGAAAGTGTCTGACTGTTACTGTATCTGGAAAGTGTCTACTTCTTTAAGAATCAACCTGTATTTTATGATGCATTAAGATGATTAATAAAACTAAGATATATTCCTTATTAACAGAATTTTATAAGATTATTTAGTTTATAAATAGAATTATTTTTTTAAAGATTTACATTATACAGAACTTAAAAAAATGGAGTAAAATGTACAAAGCATTAGAGATTGGACAACAGAGAGAATTAAGGCTTATCGAGCCTAATGTAGGTAACAAAAACGTTAGATAGGCCAAAGTTCTGAAAACGCTAATTTCCTGCCTTATCCATAACCGTTGAAAACACTTTTTTTAAACCGAAAACTGCTCTCTATCAGATTTCTTTACCTTCTGTACAAGTACAGGCCATAATCAAAACATTTAATATCGGGCTCTCCGTACGCTTCTTTCGCATTGAGGTATGATTATGTAAACATATAACCTTATCCATTTCAGTCGTTCCTCTCTTTTGAAGTACATTTCGTCGGTGACTCAACTACAACGTTGTAGTTGACTTTTCTACAATGTTCAGTAAGAAAGGTCAAAGGAAATATTTGCGGTATGCTAGGCTTCATTGCTTTAGAAAATGCGGGGGTGGTACCAAGATCATCTGCAATGGGTTTAACCCTATGAGCCTCGACCTCCCGATATCGCCCCGTTCGACAGGGGCCTGACTTAGACACTTTGGGGCAATTAAATGAGTTTAAATGAGCGCTCGTTCAGAAATACCTCTCACTCATTAACCGCCCCAAAGCGCCTGAGTCAGGCTCCTGTTGAACGGGGCGATATCGGGAGGTCGAGGCTCATAGGGGGAAAAGATTTAGAGCGGCAATTCTAATTGTGCGTGAGATAGCGGACATCACTAAACATTCTCAAGTCGAAGGTGCATAATTACCTGATCACGATGAGCTCAGTTAATCGATGTGGAATTTAGGTCCCAGGGATATTGATGAAGACCGACTGTTTCGACCCCTTCTGTACGTGTAAGTTGCTTCCAAAGCAAAAACAAACCTTCTTAAAATTGAAAATATTTATTTTATTTAATCATAATACATTATAAAAGAGATTTATATTTACACAAAATAAATTATAAAATGTTTGCTTTTATTCAAATATCATTACCTTTCGATTCATTGTTTATTCTTTCCTGAAGTGAATGACGAGAAAAAATAAAGATTAGTGCTAAGCGCATTAAAATCAAAATACCATCCGACTCATTCACTGTTTTGAAATGATATTTTAATGCTAAATCCACACAAAAAATGAAAATAATGTTTTAAGAACTCTTAATTTTAGTCGTAGTTCAATTCCACAAAGAATAAAATTCTGGGCCCTTGCTCTTTTTTTATTGAATTCATACTGCTAAATAAACTGTCATATGCACTTCTTTAAACAACAGACTGATTCGAAAGTCCTTCAACAAACTTTAAGGGTAAGCCAGGCATGTAGACGCATGCCTTCTTTCCCACAATACTTGGCGTCGTGAATGTAAAGGAAAACCACTACAAGGTACTTTGTGCCAATGAATGAAGTAAAAAGAAAAAGCACATTAGATAAAATTTACAACTCGGGCATAATGGAATACAAATGAATAAAAATATTGCACTCTTTATGCAGCGTTAAACACATAATGGTAAGTCGGGCTGGGCATGAACAACAAATCTTTGGGCATACTGACCGAAATGAAGTTCGGTTCGCATGTTGTTACACTTGCAACGGTATCGTGCTATCGGAAATGTGTAATACTTGAGACCTCACTAGTGGAGGAAAGAGTCAAAGAATTTGACTCTATGATTCTACTGTAAAAATGACTTGTTTTGCTACGATGACCTGCCCTTGAAGTTAGTCTAAACGCTTTCGAATTCGCTCTATATAATCGCCTAAGATTCTTTTTTTTTTTTTTTCAGTTTAACATAGTTTGATAGGCGATGCGCACAGAAATCTTTTATCAACTGGTAGACGTTCGTGATAAGATTCTGACTGGACAACTCAATACCACAAACAAAAGTATATAGCAAAACTGAGAGATGATTCTAGACGAGATTTATGTTGATTTTCACATAGAAAATTTGAATTACTGAATAATATGATACATTGCAATCTGCTGAACTATTGAAACTTATACTTCCTTTTTTTCAAAGTGTACTTTCAACTAGATGTTCCATTCATACAAACTCAAATAATACCATGCACATTGTCTTATATTAACTTTAAGGCAGTTTAATATTTTTAAAATACAAGTCTGTAAAAAAAGTAATTCAACAAAATTTTACCTGTAAACTTTTCCACAGCTCCTTTCCCGTAAAAGATAATCCTCTCAGATTTTTTTTTAATTCTCTAGTTGTTCGTGAACAGCGTGATGATCGGACAAGTACGCTACCCGGATGACGTGGAGCCATCTTTTTCCAGGGATGGTGAAATGATGCTGACGGTAGGTTGTCTGCAGACATCAGACGGAGAATTCAAGAACTTCGCATACGGCGAATACGATGAGCTTACAATCTGGATGTGGGCCCTCAACGGTAGTGAGATAGCATTCTTCCTCGGTGGACACGGTAATGAACAAAAATAAATAAGAAAAAAATCATATTGCTAGGAACGCAGGTAGTTCTTGACTAGTGGACTTTTTCGGCTGGTTTTGGCTGGCTCGCTAGGGAATTTATGGAGGAGCGGCAAGGCTATAATATGTATTAGTGTAGGCCTTCATTCTGCACTGTGTTAGTTGTTGGGGCTGTTCCCGTATCATTGTATTACATATGGAATTACCTTTAGAATTATTTTTTAAACGAAGACTTTAAAAACTGTCATTGTGGAAATTTCGACGAATAAAATAAGGGAGCTCTTTTCTTTATTATCAAGTCATTTTTAACCGAAAGTCGGTGGTTAACTTCATTGAACTTTGGATATTTCATTATAACAATTAAATACGCAACTTGGAATATGCGCTTGATGCAGGGAACACTGAAGAAGAGAAGGGAATCGGTAGCAGTTAATACATATAGAGCAAACTGGAAAGTAAATTCTTTACTGTGTAGCTGTTACAACAAGTAAAAACAAGCAGACAAAGTAAAAATTAGGCTAATGCATCATTTGCAATGCACATCAGAAAAGGAAAAATTGAATTATTTCTATAAATGAAAGGCTCGTAAAATTCACGTCATGGGTGACCGAAAAGGATCATAGATCATAAAAAAATCAACATCTTATTTCTCATTGGTTCTAAAAATAAATCTATTCAAGGGTATAAGGATAAATATCATTTAGTAATTATCTGTTTAAATTAAAAGGTTATATTCGAAATAATTATTTTCTTATTGGTTATGCATCTTTTATTTTTGTTGATAAAGATTTATCCAACTACGTTTGAAAGAAAAAAATTATTAAAATAAGCACACATGCAGTAAAATTATCTACAGCAAATATTTTATTGTAAAATATTTTCATTTAATTTTTAATTTAATACGAATTGTTTTTTCCTCTTCTTATTTTCTTCTTCATTTTCAACTCTTCCCCCAAAAAACATTGAATTTCTGCTTATAATATCACTCGACTTTTCTACAATACTTATTATCTTTAAAATACGCGACAGGAAAAATTGCCCATGCTCAGCAGAGAGAAAATAAGATTGAGAAAAAACTGCAATTTTTCATGAGGTATGTGTGTGCATGCGTGTGCGTATGTTTCACTTATATAATAGAAAATAGTTAAGCTTTTTTCCTACATTTACCATACAAAATGTACACACTACGAAGAAATTCGCGTTTGATTATCGATGAATTTAAATACTATCTAAGCGAGTAATAAAGCGAAATAAATTAGTGCTTTAATTTATACATTTAAAAAGTTAGGAGTGTTTCATTTACGAAATGTTTAAATATGACTTACCTTATTTAAAACCGACATTAGCTGCTACAAATTTGAAGGCTATCGAATGCCACTGTGGTGGATATATTTTTGATTTACAAAATTGGTTGCAATGCAGTATGTCCTTTTAAAAGGTGCGATCATGTGAAATCATTCATCAAGCAGTGACCATCAAATTGAAATTGACGACTGCTAGTTGCTTGAATAGTAAAATGTTATCTTTTTTCCAAATACTAATTTGATGGTTACCTACTATATAAATAAATAGGTTCCGATTCTACAGAAGATCTATCGTATATATATATAATGTAGTGCATAGTAAGCGTTGAATTTGTAGAGAATCGGACATCCTTCTATTAATGTGGTTTGAAATTTTGAAAAAAGGGGGGTCATCTCATAGATCTTATACAGAAGGTCAAAAACTGCGAAATCCTTCTCAAATGAATCCTCTTCTAGCTTCCCAATGGGCACTTCGGATAATATAATTGGTTGTACCAATATTGTACCTGGTTAGTAGCTATATAAAAACAAAACAAAAAATCTTGTTATATTTTAATAAACATGCTGCGAACTAAAATATTCTGCTCAAGCAGACTGAGACAAAAACGACGAAAGCTGGTTTCAGGGCGTGAGAGATGAAACGGTTTTCAAAGGAATTGGCAAAAGGTTTCGGTTTATATTTCAGAACAAAATTAAAGGGAATTCTGTGAATAAAAGTGGGTTTCCTTCCCAAGCGCCCACCATCAAGTGCTCTACCAGCCAGGAAAAATGTCTGTCAAGCCTTTTTGTAGACGTTATAAACTTTACATTAGTTGTTGTCACTTGAGTCCTTGAATATATTTTAAATATACTCAACAAGAATTCTCTTTTTCTAATCATTTGAACTCATCATTAATGCTTCATAATGCATTATTTTTCCGCTAATTGTTTGAGATAATTTTATTTAGCACTTTATTCAATGAAATTTCTGTCATTCTGTTTCATGCTGCCAATCGTAATTGTGATTACAAAGATCCGAACACAAGTAAGTAAATCTTAAAGAAAATATATATTTTTTATTTCATTATCTTTTACGAATTGGATTGTAATCAATTTTTTGTTTTATATATTGATATTTATTAACAATTCTTTAGTACAAAATAGACAAATAATCCGTATAGGCATACTAATAATACGAAGGAACAGAAAAACAAATTCTTGTCGTTCCATGAATTTCAGAAAGGGAGAATTCGATAATGCATGTGCTTGTTAACGTTCTTTTTAAGTAACGAGCTATTGAAAAGAAGTATAAAGCTAGCAGTTGTTGTTAAATATTGCGTCAATAAACTTTTCTAATCTAAAGTATTTGTGAAATAGCGGACATTTTGATTTCGGCTCACAAATTATAAATAATGACTTCGGCTCACAAATTATAAATAATGACTTCAGTATGATATCATACACAATGACTAGTCTATATGCATGAGAAACGTAAGATCTGTAAAGAATAATGGGTGATGACATTCCATGAAAAAATCTTCTTTTAACCCTTGTTTGCGTGATTTTTTTCCTCTTTTTTCTTTTTCTATGAAATAAATCAGGGTGATATAATTCATGCTCCAGATTAAAGGGAAAATGCTTAAAAAAGTCCTAGTACAAATATATAATATAAAAAAATTAAATAAAAAACAGTATGGTGGAAATATCTATCATCATGCAAATTTACATGTTAAGCTCAGTATAAAATAAATTTTAAAAAAATAATATATCTTTGTGTCATTTTTATTCTTGATGATAGTTAAAAACAGTTATTATTCTTATTTAAAAACAAATTAATTCCACATTTACTGCATGAGATTGTAGAATACCCTCTGCATTTAGGGTGTTTGCACCGGAGTGACCCACCTACTTTTGGCCAATCTTCAATGTCTCTCTCTTCTAAATTTCTCCACTCATCGCTTTTATTAGAAAAAAATTGTCAGATTAGTTATAAAAAGTATTCAAGAAATCTCACGTTTCTTCCAACCACAACAAACAGGAGAATGGCAAGATCAAACCCGCTATAATGATTAGGACATTTTTTTGACAGCTGATTCTTTATTACGCAATGGTCGTGAAAGAGTTACCAGCAATAACCTATCTATAGTACACCTGTTTTGAGTATAATGTTTTGTCCACTAAATGTTATGATGGAAATTTCTAACATGCAAAGAAGGGTTAAATCATTTTTTTTGAAATGTTGATGAATTTTTCCAGAATTCAATAACTTGAAAATGACTTTCGCTCTGTAAATTCCTCTTTCTATAGTCTCCAAAATGAAAATTTTGCATCGAAATTGGCTGGATTTGTTCCCAGTAGAAAAAAAAGTCCAGTTGCTCTTCATGTATCCGTGTCAAGCTGCCGTCCCAATTAGACAGCGTTGTTGTGCTCTCGAACAGCCGAATGTGTGTTTCCCAAATTCCCATCTTGAATGAAGTGAATTAAATATTTGATTCACTTAATTCTTGACTGTATGACTTGAATGCCTCTCAACGCGTATTTCCCTGCCTCCGAAAATAAATTCATAAGCTGCTTTTCTTCAAAAGAATCATTTGCATTTCAATGTATGATTGCTGTCTTTCTCTCTCCCCTCAGCCTGTGATGTGGAGACCCATCCTTTGCGATGCGAAACAAACACCGAAAAGATATTGGAGAACATGGTAAGTTTCGACCGTGAATGGGATGACTCGCATTCTGTTACCCCATCAAAAAGAGGTAACCCATGTATGACATGATTTGTCAATTTCTTAAATAGCATGCCATGCAGCTCCATATTCACAAAATAAACAAGAAATAGGTTTAAATGTTAAAACTTAAGAAAGAAGGAGGGTCTTGTGAAAGCGATTTTTTAATATGTTGATAGAAAATATTTCCTTCATTATCACTTCTAACATGATTCATCGGGTGCGTCCAAGATATTTCCATCTATCATACTTTCTTCAATATTTAAACTCTCTATTTTTGAAAATTAAAATTGTTTTATTTTAGATATACTCTTATCTGAGAAATATTCATAACTTTCAATATATAGCATTATACTCTTGTGAAGTTCTTTCTTGAATTTAAAACTATATTTGTCACGAAATGGCTAGATTCGGATGCTGCGCCAATATAATCCAACATTTAATAGGGACATCATCCTTTCGGAATGCATCTTTAACTTACTTAGAATTATTCTTTGTACATTTAAGAATGAATTATTTATTCTCTGCATTCTGCGTCTTTGCATAATCCGAATATCATTTTCATCAGAATGGGTATCCGCACTCACCTCCGCTACAGGATAGATAGATGGATTCAGGATTCAAACCTTCGAAACTCTACAGCTTGCAGCGCATCAGATGTGACATTAAAGATCAAAGATCCTCACACCACTGTGGCATGAAAGTGAAGAGATGATGAATTGACAGTTTCGATACAACTCTCGTTATCAGACCGTAATTCAAGATGGCGATGTTTGTCCCAAAATAGTCCTTTTAAAAAAATGGATTGTTATAATTTACGCTGAAATTTCCCCAATTTTGCTTTCATGCTCGGCATAGTATAGAAAAAAATAACTCTTGCATTAATGAAATCTACCAACCTTCAAGTTTACTGCAACTGATTTATGATGTTAAAAAAACTTTAATTCTTATTCGGCGATTTTTATTTCCTTTACAGAGTTGTAACGAAATTGTTTTCTTGGACATTCTGTTGTTTCACATTTTTCTCAGTTCTCGAAACGCGGTTATAGAAAGGTAATTTTCTTGAATGTTCTGTTGGGCGATGACTTCTGACATTTCACGAACCATTATATTGTTAAGCGGAAATTCCACATAGAATATATATTTAACTAACATCATTATTGTATATACTATAAGATCAGTAACACTACGATCAGAATATTCATGCCAAATAAATGTTTTTCAATTTTCATTTTATTAGGACAACCTAGTTGTGGAGAATACTGAAGGTTTAATAAATGCTTTGAATCATCTGAAATCTCTTTCTGAAGTAGAAAATGATCCAAGAGGTATCCTCTTTTTTCTTTATTGTCAGAAATGTGTTTACTGACTGTTTATGTCATTATACTTTCCCGATCGCATTGAAAGATAATATAAATGGTTTTAAATATTGGATTCATTTACATAAACATTTTTTTTTAAATATTGGAGAAATCAGATGGAGAAGAAATTGCATGGCAATAAAATCAGCGGCATTGGTGAGAGAATTTTTTTTAATCATATGATCCCTTTCTTGGGACAATAGCTTAAAAATTTTGTCACCGTAATAATAAAAATACGCAATCAGAAAACATGGGTAGCAAACCATGTTTGGAAAAGGGCATCTAAGAAACCTTTAGAGGATATTTCTGAATACGTCGAGAATATTTATTGAAATAACTCAAGGAGCTGGAGTTGAAGTCTGATTTGAGTGGCACAAAGACTAAATATGGCCATCTGTACCAAACATATGGTAAATATAGGAGCATATGGTAACAAAATTATGGTGAAAAAATTTCTAAATTACAACCAAGATTCTAAATTACCATTGGCATTTTGATAAAATTGTTAATTATTTTAAAACCAAGTGAGCTACGATAAAAGTAATCACGCATGATGTCGACTGCAAAGAAAAGACATCAGACTCCCACTCCAGCGCCAAGTGACAAAAGCCGTTGTAATAAAAAAGGAGGGATCGAAATGTGTACAACTGAATAGGGTGTTCACTGAAAACGATATGTGAAACATGTAAGCCCAATACGAAGACGAGTCCTTTCTCTTCACTGAAGCATTTAAGGAATATAATTTATTTTCTTGTAAATTTCATTGTTGCTGCCACATTTTGTAAATATAGCATCTAACATCAAATAAAGGGATTAATCTGTTAAGTGAGATTGATGCAAATTTAGCAGCAGAATCCGCCAACTCATAATGGCTGGAACCCAACAAAGCATTATGTTAAATCCTTTGCTTATTCAAATTTTCCAAAAGAAAAAAAAAATATCCGTTCGATATGTGTTGCAAAGCATAAAAGATAGCTACAGAATCTGAATTTGAGGAAAGTCTTAATGAAGTCATTCATTTTAAAAATTAACCTAACATAGCCTTTAAGACAATATTCTAACAAACTAAGTGGAAATAGTGCAAAAATTCTTGAAACAATTCAGTTCCAATTTTTTTTTTTTCTCCTTCTACCCTCTTTCCCTCCCTTCTAGGCAGTGAAGACGATGAAGGAGATGATCGAAATGACGAGGAATTGAGATTGCTCATATCCATCGTCGAAAAGCTGCTCGTCCTCACGTGGGACAAACCCGATGAACTGAGTCCGTCAGACTTGGAAGAACTGATGGTGAGAGCAAGAATGTCTTTCATCAAGATGTGTCAAAAGACTCAATGAAGTTCTTTTATAATTTTTGCATAAAAACTGTATTCGCATCGGACAAGGACAAATGTATGGTTTCGATTCCATATAAAATACAGAGGGTTATAAAAATAATGGAAACATTTGTAAATAAAAGTGATACTTAAGTATCCCTTCGTAAACATTAAAATATAATCCTAGCATCATCCTACTCAATGAAGTTCTTTTATAATTTTTCCTTAAAAACTGTATTCGCATGGGACAAGGACAAATTTATAGCTTCGATTCCATATAAAATACAGAAGGTTATAAAAATAATGGAAACATTTGTAAATAAAAGTGATACTTAAGAATCCCTTCGTAAACATTAAAATATAATCCTAGCCGAAAATATAGTAGTTTTAGTGAAGTTGTACATGTCTTGCATTTGTCAGAAGTATAAAATAGCAAAACTAATGTAGGTTCAAGCCACATATTATTACCTGTCAAAGGTGTTCCTACGCCTTATTAACAAAACTTCTTCTATGCATTTGTGGTGTTTCCATTAATTTAACCACTACTTGTATATTTTTATAAAAGGGCATTACAGGCAGCGATCATTCAAGCCGAAACGACACACACTTAATTATGCCTGAAAATTGTCGCCGAATCTTCCATCTAATACATACCTGCAGGATTTCTTCAGCTGTGCTGCGACGCAGTGATCCCTTTTGCTTCTGCAAATACACCAATATATTTCACAAACTGGCGCGGCATTTCTCAAGTCAGCATGAGTTCCCCGCCTTATGAATTAGGCAATATATGTAATCAAATACATTTTATTATACTATGCGTTATATAAAGAAAAATAACATTTTTGCGCTCTGGTGTAGATTTAGATTTTTTTTATTTATTCTATATATAATCCTAATTCTAAATATAATCGTCGCCACCTTATTAATATAATCGTACACGAAGTATAGAGAAAATATTGCAATCGTCGGAAACTTGTCATTTTGATGAATTTCCATGTTCTAGATCTTCCCAAGTTCGAAAAACTTATTTTTGGAAAATGCCCGTCTGTCTATCGGTCTGTGACAAAGATTACTCAAAAAGCTATGAGAGAGACAATTGAAATTTGGTTTTACACCAAATTTGTATATTTCTAGTCAAATGTTGAGCAAAATCTATTCAGAGGAAGTCTGTCTGTCTGGCTGTTCGAATACAAGTTAACGCGATAACTACAAAGCGCCCATCGAATTTTGAGCCAGATCCAAGCAGCAGTTTCCTGTCTGTCGATCTGTTGTTTCAGAAACGTGTAAGCGCAATAGCTCAAAAAACGCTTACTTAAATATATCAAATTTGGTATGTGACTTTGTAATTCTGTGTTAAATTTTGGTTTTAATGCATTGAGGAAAAAAGTATCTAAAACACACATTCGATTTTTAGATGTTATTGATGGTCTGCCAGGCCAAAAAGCTCTCCAAGGAACGATATAACAAATTCAGTAAAAATGATAAATTCATGCCAAAGGTTCATATTTCGTAACTATTGTACGTCACTGTCATGTTCTCTGAGATAATACCTATATTACAGAGAATGCGAGAAAGCTTTCGAGAGACCACTCCCTCTAGTTAATAAATAAAAGCATATAAGAAGTACAACCATCAATTATTTGTCTACAGTTATATTCATGAAATCTCTTGCTTTTCATATTTAAAAAATCAAATCTATTTTTTTAATCCATGTATTATGGAAAAATAGTAAAAATGTTATGCGATTTAATAGAATTTCATCATTCAAATGTTCAATGCACGCCAAAGTTAATATTACATAACCAATGTATACAAATTCCATGAAAGGCATTTTCTGAAATAATCCTTCGTTAGAGAAAGTTTTGGTGAATCATTTCCTTTATCATAGCCTCCAAAATCAGCCGCGAAAATGGAATGCTCAAAGAATATTATTAAATCATTTGCTTATTTCTTACGTGCAATTTAAGATCAGATGTTATCTGATAGTGATGGGTCCCGAATGCCGTATACATATCCGCCATGCTTATTTTCAGTGTATTTGTCTCGAGTATGCCGTAGTAATTATCTCAACTGTTGCTAGTTTCAAAAATATTGCCCCATTGAAAAAGGCGGTCGACTCTCCATGGCCGAATGGCCATAGCACTGGTCTCATAATCAAGAGATCGTCAGTTCGAATCTCGCTAGAGACATTGTGATTCATAATATATGTAAATATTTAATTCCTTGATTTTATTTCACGTTCCAGAAGATTCTGGACATTTCTTTAGTTTACCAGACAAGTGTTCTGGACTTTTCTTACTGTCCCCAGAAAAGTATTCTGGAACTTCCCCTGCTAGTATAAAAGCAAAAGATCTGTCAGTCACTGTGTTCTGAGTTCAGAGTTGAGTGAATAAATTGGTTTAGCTCTACTTCTTGTGTGTGTCATTGAGTTCCACACTAAAGTATCTATGTGACAATATTATCTAGTTTATCATTTTTCAGGTAGATAGGGCGGATTCATTTTTTCTGTAAGCAGTTTTATACCTCGAAAATAATCTTTGTTTTAAGTGATTATATATCAGAATTCACTGCCCAAGATGTTTTATTTCATACATTTTAGCTTGAATAGTTCTAGATACATATCTGTTTTCCTTCTCATTATCAAATCATTTTATACCCTGCATAATGAGTGTTCATAACGAAACGATTGTATTTTAAAAGTCCAATTTCTTATTTGAATTTTTTATATGCATACAAATAATATAATTATAATAATTTTATATGCATATAATATCGTCTAAATGAAAGAGTAAATCGGAATATTAAATTTTCGCGGAATGGAAAAATATAACTTTTTTCTGGGCTGAATAGCAATCATGGATTAGACTAAACAACTACAACTACTTTGTAATCGAATAACATATCATTCTCTTCACATCGTATGGAACATATTGACATCACTTGACAACATGTGCTCATAAAATTAGATTTTTATCACCTAATTTTTATTTTTCCTCTGTCTCTCGTAGGTTGTACAAGATTTGGCAAGCAATCTTTTGGAGGAAAAATATATAGATGGATGGCAAAAAATACAAAATGTAACCCTGTCTTTCTCTATTTTTTTCTGAGCATTTGTATTCGAAATGTATCATTATGAGTGTCTCTTGCTTTTCAGGAGGGAAAATCTTCGGTGGACTTTTTGAATCTGGTCGTTGATTACCAGGTGCAGAAAACGAAGCAAACTGATAATGGAAAAGAACCCTTATTGTTCACTCGCGACTCAACGAATATCAGTAAGTTGCTTAGTCATAAACAGAATGCAGTGGAAAACATAGAAAAATTGCGAAGCCTCATAGTGGGTTAATTTTGTTTTCTAATGCGATAAAACAGTCACACATTCGAGGTCATCAAAATATATATTCTTCTTTGGGGTTCGGAAAAAATCACATCGAGAACTCTAAAAGCTATAAAATATCTTTTATAAGTTTCCTTCAAGACACAGGAAGTTGGGGACAGTCTTCCGTATATAATGCGTGTGTCTCATTCCAATTATCTTATAATTTCTATCTTTAAAAAACTGAATAGATCCATTCTTTTCGCAAAATCTATTTCAGAATTAATGAGAATTTTTATTGAATATTTTATTATTATTCATATTTTATACTAAAGTTATAATGACAATTTTTTCCTAAATTCTCGAAGGTGTATTAAAAAATTACCAATTACCACCTTTTATTTCACATTTTTCAAGTATTAAACCAATTATTTTTGGTTTATTTAATTTATTTTAAATCTAGAACCAATTTATTTCAGTTATTTAAAAAATCTTTTATATTTTTATATATTTTTGTATAATATTTAAAAATCTGCCCTGGAAAACTATCGTTTAGTATTTCATTTTTGCTTTATTATTTCATTTTTCGTGCCATATGTGTGAGTGATGAATTTTTATCTTTTCTTTCAATGGATTCGCAACAAGTCTTTGACTGGTAAAATGACGCATCGGAAGGCCTCATTAATTTGTTTTGTCAATTTTAAAAATCCACTTCACTATACATTCGAAAATTCTATAACAAATTTTTTTAGCTTAATTTGATAACGTTGTAATCAGAAATACCTTAATTTTTTCCAACAAGAGAACACTAAATGACTGTTGTATTGTAATTAGCTTTCAAGAAATATCTCTGCTTTCGAAACTAATATAAATACAAAAAAAGAGAGGAAGATTCCGAATTCAAATGAAACCCTTAAAGACAACCAAAGAAATCCTTTGCACTCGGATGTGTTCTCTGACGCACTGTTTAAAACGGTGCCTCATTTGGAGGTTTTATTATTTATTTTTTAATTTTAGTTTAAAATGTCTACAGAGTGGTAAGAGGATGTAAGTTAAATTTTCGAAGAAATTCAATTTAAAACAATGATGTATATTTGTTTTTCTGATCGATAAAAAAAAATCCTTCGATTAGGTGAATAAATATGCAACGAATTACTTTTCCAAATGCAAAGGATTAAGTTACTTTCAGTGATTATTTCTGAAGAATTCTCTACAACCATTACGAGATCGAGAAAACTGGAAAAACTTGTCACAAATAGCTTTTTAGATACATAGTCCAAGCACTGAAAACCCTTGCCTCCTATACTTTACCATTAAGAGTTAATTATTAAGATGGCTTCAAATTTTTGATGGAAAATATTTCTTGATTTCGAATTCTTATTTTGTTTTTGCGAAAACCATCGAAAGAATTCCATTTAAGATGTCGTGCTGTTTATATTTTATTTATAGAATTCTTCAGTTTCTTTTCACGTCTTCAGTTGTGTTAACATTTATAATCCAAAATATATATTATTTAGCAAGCATATGAAATATCGGAGAAAAGGAAATATCCAACAAACTTTGATAAAATTTCACACAAACTATTTTCTCCATTTGGTAAAATTTTCTGGCTATTTGTACTTTTGAAGTTTCATTCTATTATTATTATTAACCTTTGAGTGATTAAAACAAACTTCCTGATAGAAAACAAAGGAGAAAAATTGGAAACATTAATAAAAATCCTCAACCCAAGGTTATGAAATTTCATATGTTCTTTTTAGCTCAGAAGATTTCGCTATTGTTCATTTCGGTGCCTCATTTAAGAATGGCTGCGCCAAAACGGGACATAACTGGAATTCGCTCAAGTATTCGAATGGGACTTGAATCATTTTTTAGAGGCCACAATTGTTGAAATAAACACAATTTTGAGATGTGAGAGCTGGTAACAGAGGTATGCATTATTTTCACAATAAGTTGACCAAGTATTTAACAGGATATTATAGCGTAGTGGAACAGCAATAATAAAGATGTCAAAGGAGCATAGAAATAATAGCATATGCAAAAATTTTCTTTTATGGTAGTTCATATTTACTTCGATAAGAAATTATGACCTTGCAACTTCATCCTATGAAGATCACCAATGGTTTTAGTTCCTCGGTAGTTATAACGTGAAACCAGGATTGAAGGGCTTTATTGAAGGATGTGCTTGTGCAGCAAGTTTTTTCAGTCTCTTCCAAAGATTTTCGCTTCAAGTCGTATGTCATTCCAGTAGTGTAATACGATTATCATGAAGCCGATTTTTACATACATTCGACGTAAAACAGAATCCTGAAGAATTATGTACTTTTCATTATGTGGAAAAAGTTCACATGCGGAAGGCTGCAGTTTAAGAATGAATTTTATGTATTTTTTGGACATTTATATTTCCATTAATCATGCTAATTCAGCCTACGCCTAATGCTATCATACAACCCCAGAACCTACTGCTAACTCGGCGTTTAAATAGAGGGGTAAGGCAATCAAGATAGAAATCTATTTTCAACACTCTATGCCATCGTTACAAAATGATGACATTTTAGTTCCTCCATTTTCCATATCACTCTGTTCAGTTAACAGGGGATTTTGCCCAATTTATTCGTTTTCACATTATCCAAAATTTAAAAATGTTATTTTTTATTGAATTCTTGCATTTGTACCAGATTTCCACACTCTAAGGAAGAGGGTCAGCATCACTTTGCATTGTGTCACTTTGTGTGTTCCTGACTGATTCTCTTCTATCGCGCAGATACAACTTTCTGATTCCTTTTTAGAAACGAGTAGAAAACGCGAGAGGCATCTGAACATTTGAAATCATTAACGACCGTCTAGAGGAATAATGCAGATTATAGTATTTAATAAGCTGACGATAATCTATAGACGCAGCTTCCAGAAGGTGGTAATTCATAATGCCGCATTGAAGAAAGACAGTCGAATCTCCCTGGCCGAATGGTCATGGCACTGGTCTCGTGATCAAGAGACCTGGGTTCGAATCCCGCTAGCGACAATGCGATTAATAGTATATGTACATACTTAATTTCTCAATTTTATGTTTTCATTTATTTCATGTTCCAGAAGCTACTGCACATTTCTTTCGTTTACCAGACAAGTGTTCAGGACTTTTCTTACTGTCTCCTGAAGAGTATTCTGGAACTTTCTCTGCTTGAATAAAAGCAGAAGATTTGTCAGTTACTGTGTTCAGAGTTCAGTTAATAAATTGGTTTAGCTCTACCTCTTGTGATAGTCATTGAGTTCCACACTAAAGTATCTATGTGACAATATAATGAAATTCAAAGCTTCATCATTTCGACAGTTTGGAGGGCAGAAGAGTGGAACTCTTTTTTTTATTTAAAATGTTAGTAATGTCGAAATTATTTTACTAAATATGAATAATAAAAGCGGAATGTGTAAAATTGCATATATAATACTCTAAATACTCTGGTGCTTTTCCTGTTCCATTTTTGGTTTTAGTTTGAATAAGAAATAATTTTTAGTTTCGTTTTCAAAATATTTCTAACTTTAGATTGGTTTCTTTGATAAAATTTCCTTATATAGTTTATAGTTTTTACATTCATTCACTCAAGCAACATAAGAATGAAATATTTACTTCGTTTAAAGCCTTTTTTAGATTGAAAGTGTATATCTGAGGGCTTGGAAACCTTTCCAATGAATTGTTTCCGAAGAAATCATATCTCTCGATTGAAATTGCTTTCTTAAACCGTAAATGAAGTTATTTCTCTGTACAGCTTTGTAGAAATTCGAGTTATTCTGGAAATAATGTTTCAGATTGATCAGCCATCTTTATATTGAGGAGATGATTAAGGTTTAATGATGATGATTCAAAAATACGAGGCTTCGTGTTGTCTCAATACTTATATTAATACATTACGATTCGGCTAAATTAGATCGAATTGATGCAATTTTGCAAAGGTAAAGAATGAAATCGAAGATGACTGTGGTGATTGCCCCTGATTATTCTGTATATTTTTAGACTCCGATATCCGCAAACGAATGCTGTACGATGTACACCAAGCAGACAAACCCATCTTCTTCCCAGACTTGAAAGAAGAAGAGAGTCAAAGAAGGAGACGATCGGCAAATGACAACGAAGAGGAGGAGGAGGAGAAAGATGAAGGAAAAGTTCGGATCCAGATGACGAAAAATGTTTATGGAGAAATGGACAAACGTAAGTGATGGAAAACGAATTCTTTGAATCTGACGTTTACATCTAGAATGAAATCAAATTTCCTTTTATTATTATTATTATTATTGAAGACTGCATTTTCCACATTGGGGCAGCCTCTGCAAAATTCAATACGCTTCATGTAAACGGGTGCATACCTTTACCCATTTTGATTCGATTTCATGCCTGTTTCTTATCGATAACTATGAATTTGTTAAAATACAGAATTATATAATGTATGTATTTATGTTGGTAATCATAATTATAATAATTTTGCAAAAGGGTGGCCGAAAAGAAGAACCTCTTGAAATTTGAACATCGATTTATTTCATCACAGGAGTCATAATTTGTACAAGAAAGAAGCGATGATAAAATGACGTCTCTTTACATCGTGATACGAGAATAAAGATGCAGATTATTCCCTTCAGTAATTTTACTGTGAGATTCTGGTAGGGATTTCACTGATATGTGTAGACTTAGGAAAGGGAATCTTAGGTATCCTTAAAAGAATACTGTAAGTATTCGTTAAATTTATTCCTTCTATCTGAGTGTAGAAAATAGAAAAGTCATCAGAGGGCGTGTTAGAATTAGTTAAATTTATAATAAAATGGGAATTGGATCAGGAAATAATTGAACATTTTAGTATGAAGCTAACATGGGCTAATTTAAATTTGAAACTTGGAGAATTAATTATGATTTAAATTATATATATATAACCAAATTAGTAAAAAATACCAAGTTAATATTAGCAAAAAGAATAAAAATAGAATCAAAAAGGAAGAAATTAGGAATCCGGCTTGAAGACTTTCTCAAGGATCACCCTCATGCAAGGATTCAAACAAGGGATTTTTTCTGTGAGGGATCTGACTTTTGTTCAACAATATTGACCCATCGTGACCTGAAAATCCCCTAAAATTGAGGCCTTAGAGATACATTATTTTTTACAGAAATAAAACAATAAATCATAATATCCAATTGAAGCGAAAATTATAATAATATAATATAAACTATAAAAGAACATTCACAACAAATTATTAAAACAAAAAGGAAAGAACATATCAGTATCAGGTAAAATCTCTACATAAAAAGGCTCACATCACGTTTCCTGCGTCATTTGCTGCCCCTGCATAAAAACGCTTTGTCATTCAAGGTAATAAATAATTGGAGGGTCTCAGCGCCATCTATTGAGTTAGTTGACATGTAACCGAAAGTATATTTTTAGTTGTCAAAAGATTAGTAAAATGTCAAGCCTTCTTTTATTTAAACTTTTATATTGCAATAGTCTCTGGGAATTCATTAGTAGTTAAGTTTTTAATGACATTATTTGTTGCTGCAATATAAGAAATTTAGTTATTACAAACTCTTTTAATCCTATTAAATTGTGAGAAATTTAAATTTTTGGAAATTTTAGAGTTTAGATTAGAATGGTAATTACTAAACTTAATTATTTTAAAGTTGAATTCATCACTTTTATTGTAGATAGCAACTAATGTTTTACCATTAGAAATTTCTATTTTTAAATCCAGATAGGTAGCTTCAAATTGGTTTTTATTTTTTTCAGTTACAATTAAATCTTTTGGTTAACAATTAGTAACAATATTAGTATTATCTAAATTCATCAAAAGCAAGTCATCGATATATCTCCAACCGTTAATTAAATTGTGTTTAATTACTTTTTTCTCATAGTAATGTAGGAAAGTATTGGCTAAAGCACTTGAGAGAGCTTTTCCCATTGGAATGCCCTTTACTTGTTTATAAAAATTAATTCCATTGAAAACGTAATTTTCGGTAATATTAAATTTACATAATTCTATTTAGTTATTTTTTTTTGTAATAATATCTTCATTTAAATATTCGTCATATAGAAAAGTACAGACAATTATTAATTTTTCATAAGGCACATTAGTGTATAAATTTTTAAAATCGTAAGTATTAAGTTTATTAATGTTGTTATCAAAACTTCTTTGTTACTAGAAATAATAAAGTGTTCTTCATCTTTAATTTTGTTCAGGATAATTTTCAAGTATTTAAAGAAAATTTTTTCCGTATAGTAGTTATAACTGCCAGTGCTACAAGTCACGGATCTAAATTTTAATTGTTTTTTTTATGAAATTTTACTGTTGGGAACAAATAAGGATAGTTTAAAGAGTAAGTCTTAATTTTAGTTTCCTTCGCAAAAGCTAGCATTCTTTTATCTAATTCCTGTTTCCCGGTATTCTTTAAAATGCAAGTTGCATTAGTTATATTTATTGGTTAATATTTCTCTATAATAATATGAGGGTGACCCTTGAGAAAGTCTTCAGCCCGGATTCTTAATTCCTTTCTTTTTGATTCTATTTGTATTCTTTTTGCTAATATTAACTTGGTATTTTTACTAATTGGTTTAAGTTCATCTGTGTTTTAGTAGTAGCAGCATTAGCACTCTCTAAATACAATTGTATCTTTCATAGTTTGATTCAGAAATAATTAAAAAAATTTTAGTTTGTTTTCAGAAATAGGTTTTAATTTTAATTGAAATTTCATAATGCATATATTTTGATTATTTCTTGTATATAGTTTTTTCAATTCATAGATCATATAAATATGTAGGTACCTTTATAATGCGAGCGAAATTTATATAAATATATTGTAAAATACAATCTTATGAATGAAAGAATATTAAATCAATTATAAGTTGTATTGAAGCACATGGCTTGAGACTTTTTTAGCTTAGCATGTATTATCTTATAGTAAATACCAACTGCAACGATTTACGGCAGTTGAACGGAAATTCAAAAGATCAATTTATAGATACGTGTCTCTGCTATATGGTTCGAAGGTCGACGATTCTTCCCAGCAGAGATAACCTTGTTAGATAGAATGAGTGACACAAGAGAGATAAGATAGAGACGCCGACCGATCAGGGATGGACCGAGTGAAGAAAGCTGATTTTAAAATGATTATTTTTCACCTTCTGGTTCTGTGACTCATTCAGATTTTAATATTAATTTAATTGGTAACCACATCGTCAACCACCTTCGCCATCAAGGAACTGTATTTTTAAAATAATATCAATGATAATCATTAAAATTCGACACAATAACGATAAAGTTCAAAGCATTTGAAACACTTCATAAACATTTTTCTTTTAAAAAAAATCAACATAATATCCTTAAACAGAAGATTTCAGCAAATAAAATAGAAAAAAAAATAGATATTAAAGGGATTCATTGAGTCAAATCTGAAAGGACGTTTTTCTGTTTTGCAATCAATGCCAGAATCGAAATTGATGTTACAATCAAGTTAATTCTCAGCATTACTAAAACTTTCCTGGCATCATTTTTTAAACTAGATCTGTAATCCATTTAGCAGTGAATTTTTTTTATTTTTTTATTTCAGAGAAAGCAATCTATCTCCGGTGAGCTCAAAATATGACAAGAAATGTCCTTCATAATCACGTATTATGTGCATTTTATTAACTTGTCGGTATTTGAAGGTTTCTATACTAGAAAATTTTATTATTAAAATAATATTTTTTTTTAATTTGATTACTGTGACTACCAAATACCGCCTCCAAATGTCTCACATATGTTACGAAAAATACTTAGTACAAGACATTGTTATACATTTAATTTTTTTAAATTTTTAAGTAGGCATTTTTAAAAAAAATCTATGAGATTAAAATTTTGAAAATTTATTGGAGATAAAAATTACATCTGCTTTACTTTACCTGCAGGGCATTCCTCAGTTACGTTATTCATTTAAGAATATTTCAATAATAAATTTTGCATTTGCTATATTTTCATATTTCTTTTAAGGAGTTCGTTCAAGTTTGATTTTACTTAAAATTATCTTTATGAATATATTAAACTGCATTAAAACTATATGAAAAGAAAGTATAATCTCTTATTTTTTAGACAACGTTACCTTTTAAATGTTTCTATTAAATGTATTAATTTTAAAAAACGTATAGTTTATTGACATTTTTGAGTTATACGTATGTTGAATATATATATATAGATATGTTTATTTTAAAACAAATTGTTGTCATAATTTGTTAATGATCTATTTAATATTTTGTTATTCACTTGCAAAGTAATTCATAGAAATAAAAGTTCTCTTGAAATCTTTATCGTCACAATTGCTGCTTTTCATCATCATTCTTTCTTATAGGTACGAAAGTAATATTTGCTGGAAACGCTTATAAAAATTTAGAGAAGCTGGCACCTCTGTGGAATGCAAAAACGTAAGTATTGTACAATTACTCAAGTACCAGTGATGAATTGAAATGTCTGTCCATCTGAAGGCCATCGATACAAACCTTAAACAAAGTGAGGTTTTAATCAGCCATTTAAGTAACAGGAAGTTCATTTCATTAAAATGTCTGCGGAATAGAAACAGAAATTAACATTTCATGTTCGTAATGTAACAGTAACAGCATCTTGTAGCAGTAATGCTTTTATAAACCTCCTTGAATTTCAAGTCACTTTGTTTATTTATCTGAATAACCAGTATAGACTTTTAAGCATTGATATCTGTCGAAGCAGAACAATACCAGCACCTGACATTTCAAGGCAAAAAATAGCACATTAAAATGCTCGTCTTATCAAAGTTGCTTTGTAAACATGATTGCTTTTCCCCTCAGAGGAAACGCCACCAGTTTGGTCTTCATCGACAGCGAAGTCGTCTCGGCCACCTGCAATCCCAACGCCAGTTCGTCTGCCCTCGAAAGGGAACCTCTCATTCTCATCCTCAAGCACAGGAGGAAGGTGCGTCTCCCTTTTCATAATGTAGACTAGAATTTTGTAGCTTCCATCTCTTTAGGAGAGCTATCTGAAGATTCACTCTACCTGTGACATAAGATGTTTAAAAAAATACGGGGGAAACGGAAAAAGATGGTAGCCAAACTATAGCTTTAGGATCGGATGATCGATAATCCATCCTATCAAAGATAATCTATAATCAATTCGATAATTCATCCTATCATTCTGCGATTGGTATTGTTACGAATCTGTAATGCTGCTTCCCAGCATAGTTGGTTCCATCATCAGAAAGACCGTTTTACAGTAATCTGTATTGGACGGAGTACCGGGTGTCGCGTCGGAGGTCCCAGAGCTTGGCAACAAACTTGGCGACCATTTGGTGACTTGGCGAAGAATTTTGCGACTTTGGCGCCAAAATAGATTATACCCGAAACATCGAGAATTTTCCCGATCCGTCCATTGGGAACCGAGATACGCCTCGAAAGTTCCTGATTGGTTGAGAGGCTTCTAGCCCCGCCTCCTGAGACCTATAAAAGGAGGCAGTCTGCAGCTGCCAGAGAGAATAGTCGGAATCGACGGGGACGAACGAGTCTTCCAGAGATTAGCAAACCAGCTACTGAGTCAAGTTAGTGCTGAACTAAGCTGTGCGCTACTGTCTGCAGTATTGTTGTATACACGTCTCGGCTGAAGATAATTGTATTCTCTGTGCTGTATATAGTTGTCGTCTTTGTGCTGTCCTGTGTGTCTTCGTGTAAATAAACGTCGTTGTTTGTTTTTTTTTACTGCTGATTGAGCATTCTCCACACCATATAACTTCCACTATCCAAACGAACCCGGGAAAATTCGTAACAGTATGAAAGGTAATTTTTGGATCAGGACTCTTGATTTTTAGCGGCATTTCAAAATCCTGAGCATGTTGCAATGTATAAAAAACATGATTTATGTGTTTTCAGGAAAGCGCTGCAGCCCAGTTTCGAATTTCAATTCTTATCAGGCACCAGGTGATGCAAAAATCAGCAATTTATTGTATTTTGTAAATTTTGGAAACTTTTCTGCCATTATTTGAAAAATATTAAGCAAATAGCATCAAACGCACAACTTTTATTAAAACGAGTAAATAATTTATCGAAAGAAATTAAAGATAGTCTTCGATTTTAATGTAATGTTTAGAACTAGCTAAATCCCTCTTTTATCGAAAAAACTTGAATCTATGATCATAGTTAGTTAAATTTTAAATTTCATTTCTTAAAAAAATGATACATCTTCACATTTTTATTATATAATTCACATGCAACTTTAAGATAAGACAGTTATCAGTATAGATTCTAAAAAGAAAGGGACAGTTTTCTAATTTTGTCAATGTGTTTTTTATCAGGTGCGAGCAACCGGTCGTAAACTTCTGGCTGATGAAGACATGGAAAAGAATGGAGAGGTAATTTAATATTGTTATAGTTAAATTGTTATGTGTAGAGAAGCTAGTCATGTTAGCAAAAGTGTGTGTTTAGTGGTTTTTATGAAAAACGATTTAAGTGGGATTTTTTTTCAGCAAAAACTTTAGCTCTGTATTTTTCTACTGATGTGCGTTAACATTTCTGATTGCACCATAAAAAATTGTTCTAGTACTCTAATAATCCTGATATACAAAAAATGCCGGATCTGGAGGCACGGCAGTGCCCCCATCAAGTCGAGCAATAACAAGCGGCACGGCTGTACCATCCTTTTCTCGAAGCAGCTCAGGCCATTTTCGACCCCTTATAACTTCGTTGTGGATAAAACTAGAAGCCTGAATTTTCAGTAACCAATCAGGCATTATATAAATACGGTATATTTCAAATTTCATTAAATTTGAACCATTAGTTTAAGGATTATAACTAGTCAAAGTTTGTGAATTTTGTCACTGACTGACTGACCGATCATCAAAACTCTAAGGCACTTCTAGCAGACATAGAAGCTTCAAATTCAGAATACAATTAGTGTTTAGTGTATAAATCAAGGAAAAACTAAAATATGCGTGTAATAATGGACGGATCGATAAATTTCTCGAAGTTTCGAGCATTATCCATTTTGTCGGCAAATTCGTCGTCAAGTCGCCAAATGGTCGCCAAGTTTATCACCAATCTCTGGGATCACTGGCTCGTCATCCGACAGCATCCAATACAGATTAATGTAAAACAGTCTTTCGTATGATGACACTATTTGCGCTGGGAAGCAAAATTACGGGTTTGTAACAATATCTAATTTGAAATAATTCAATTTGAAGGTGTGGAAGCTGCAAACGCAATGGGTGTTTTTCAGAGAATCAATCTGGTAGAAGAAAAGCAAACTGATCTTCAAAGTATGATATGTATAGCCTATACTATAACTATACACAAAAGTCTGGGCCTATGTCTAAATAATGCACTGATGGATATCGGTTCCACAGTATTCACATCTGGTCACGCTTACGTGGCACTTTCGAGAGTTACAAGTCTTCAGGGCTTACATCTAATTAATGTCGACTTTGAAAGTATTAAAGTGCAGGAATCCTCAATTTGGAAATGCAACAGTTTAAAAAACATTTACCGTCCAGACTTGTGAAAAATTGTAACATCAAAGCTTACAAGAAAAACCCATAGAGACAGGGAGTGGTCTTTGAGAAAAACTGTAGCTGAAGCTCAAGAAGTAGTACCAGAAAAGAAAGAGGAAGACGACATACAAAAATCAGAAAAGGACTATCTACAAAAAGAAATGAGATGCCATCAAAAACATAACTTGTAAAAAAAGCCAAGTCTCTCAACTCAATTCTTCTATCGTAAAAAGTTGCGAGATCCATGTAATACCAGGTCGGTCAATTTATTCAGTCCCTACTTAAGCGTCCTTCTGTCTTAAGTTATTACATAATTAGCTAACCTAACAACATCTTATAGTGACCATATCAATATTGAAAATCTTTTATGGTTGAAATAAATAGATTTAATTGGCAATCGCACTAAACAATCTAATTTAATGTAATATATTCATGTAATCTAATTTAATGTAAAGATACGTTGTGTTTTCATGCGATGGCCAAGTCAATCTATTCATTTAATCTTGATATTACATGGATCTCGCAATTTTTTACGATAGAAAAATTGAGTTGCGAGACTAGGTTTTTTTTACAATTTATGTTTTTGATGGCATAATATTTTCTCGGTCAGCTGATAGCGTCTCTCGCTTTAATTATGCATCTGTATTATCTGAAGCATATAAAATGCGGCTGATGTGTAGAGAATCCATCTGTCAGAGATATAGCAATGACAAAACTGTTGTTTGCTGCATGGATCTGATTGCGCTATTACCATTCGTATTAAAAGACTATATTTTACAAAAATTATTAGCATAAAAATCAGTTTTAACTTCTAATGATATTAGTAAAAAAGTTAAATGTATCGAATGATGAGCTTTTTTGCCTATATAATATTTACTCTTTTATTAGAAATCCAGATGTATAACGTTTCATTCATTGCAGATACGTCGAAGAGAATGCATGAGATGGGACCCAACCTTGGAAATTAAAAAGTAAATCGCTTCTTTCTACTTAAAATCGTTCTACAACATCTTGAGGAATTTTATTTACAGCAGAAAGTCTTTACCAACGAGTTTTTGTTAACTGAATCAGTTCTAGACAATCGAACATGATTTTTTAATCAAGTCGGCGACTTTTTCAGGAAAAATGTCTAAGTTGATTTTGGAACCGATTTTTACGGTTTTGGATTGCAGATTTTTGCCCATTATCTTTTTTACTAACACGTTTTTAACACGATTTCTGCTCTGTCTACTGGTCGGCTCAATGCAGATTTTGCAATCGATTTTAAAGTTAACTTCCCAATGAGCTGGAGACATTTTAAACAAGATCAAAACTGGAAGATAATGCAACATTAATTCATATTCTTTTCTGACTGTTTATTTACCTGTGCGGTACAAATTTACTAATCGATTAAAAAAGTTCTTTCGACAGATGGCTTTATATAAAGTCGTTGGCTCGGGAAGTTAATTTAAAATCGATTGCAAAAAATTCACATAGACAACACTAAAAAACCGAAACAAAATTATTTAAGTAAAAAAAAATTATGTATCACATTTTTAAACGGATTATAAAATCCATATATGTAAAAAGCCACTTCGCTTGTGTGTGTTCTCTATAGATTAGGAATTTACTGGACACATTTTATTCAAATTTTGCATACAAATGTAAATAGGAAGATGACAGGAGCGTTTCGTGATAATGGATCGAATGGTTCATTTTTTTAATTAAATGAAAACTATTTTTTTTTCGCCTTTGCCTCGAATCTATCTACTTCTTTTCCTACGACTTTGGTGAAAGGCGACTGATTCTTTTCCCACTGCAATGAGGAAAAACGCCTGTGACGGCTTGGAAAATGATTGGCACAAGTTTTCTCAGCATAAGCAGAAATGGATTGAAGGAACTCAAAAGCTCCTTGGAATGAAGCTTGAAACCATTGAATTTAATATTATTAAAAATTTTACTGTCATACGCTAATGGAATATTAAAAGGGACTCGACCGACTTGATAAATATAAACTGATTTTCATGTATACAGATATCTAATTATAGCTAATGGCTTAATTTATTTATCGCATGCACAAGATATGACGCCAAAATAAACAGGAACGTTCATTCAAACCCACATGAAACATGTGAAATATGAGGACACCTCAAATGAATTTTAGATGAGCGTTTCATAGGAGAAGGAAAGTAAGTTGCCTCGGTGAAAGCACGTCTTTTAACTGGGATATGAATTTAGTTTTTTTAGTGAGGTTATTCAGTTAATCTATAGCATCAATTATACCATAAATAAAAGAAATGACTTTTTTCTTAAACATTTTCCATGGATTTGGATATGCAGAATTTAGTTCATACGTTTCTCAACTTCAAAATGAATAGAAAGAAAGTAAGTCATTTTCCTAAAAGCAAAATAAAAATGATTTTGATATTCATATTATTAAGTTATTCTTTTCCTTTGTGTTTTGCAGAAGCAAAGCCAAAGGAGGATGGTCGACCGATGGATGTTCTGTTGTCAATACCAGCGCAGAAGAGACAACTTGTCAATGCACCCAGCTTGGAACCTATGCCATCATGTCCAAAATACGTGCACCCTTTGTAAAAACACGTTTATTTATGATTATTTTAGTATTATCGAGTCTATTAATCAATTAATATAGAAAAAAAACTTGCGAAAAGGGCAGATGCGTTTAGAATTCAGCAAGTATAATAACAATGAGACAAGACAATTGCAACATGATAAGCAGAAAAGAATTTTTTTTAACAAAGTATTAAAAATACTCTCGAAACCGAAAGTTAAAATGCGGGAATGACCGGCAGTTTCCGGTTGAAATGGGATATGCATATTCATATTCACTTATACAAAGTCAATTGAATACAAACAAATAAATTCCGTCAAACTCCGTGTGCACTTTACAAAAATCATCAAACTGTGCGTTCTACGTCTTATTAATACGATCCTAACCTTAATGCAAAACTTTTATTTCCAGGATCATGCTTTACTTGTAGATGTGTTTTAACAAATTGAATATAATACCTGTGAAACGTTTCATGTATTCTGAACTGCAAATTACTTAATAAAGAGTCATACTGCGAATTTGGGAAAAAAAGTATTTCATTCATCGAATTTATTAAAAGCTTTTGTTTAGTAACAGTGTAAAGTATTTAGTGAAATCCCACAAATCTCTACTCTAATCTCTCTCTTTTTTTAATTAAAATGAAAACGCCAAAATGATAACTCTAAGCTAGTTGTAATGTTCGTAACAATGTTTCTTGCTTATTTGATATTCTGCTTTTCATAATTTTTGTTATAAATTCATCACATATGTGTTGTGTCTCCAAAGGCTATGCAAGAAGAGGAAGAATGGGTCAAGTTGACCAAGTGGATGTGCTTCGGAATCTCAATCATTTTACTCGTGTTTTACATTCTGGTGATTCTTATAAGAAGGTGAGATTTTTATTTCCGTTCGAATCAGTTTTCCCCATCTTCATTTCTTAACAGCGAGTACAATCTTCTGGGGCACATAGAGAGGATTTCGAGTCATAAGTCACAAAGGGGCAGAAATGTCGTCGTCACATGCTGGAAAACAGAAAGGATGAGAAGTAAGCAAATGCAAGAGAATGTTATGCTTTGTATTAATAACAAGAACTACATAGTGAAATGCAATGAAATAAAAAGAGGTGTCCGAAGGTTGGGGTTCACCAGTCACAGAATGGTCACAAAGTTTTCCCATTATGCAAAAAAAAATAGTGATTCGGTATGTGGGTATTTATTTATTTTTATTTCCTAATTTAGTTTATTTATCTTTATTTTATTTACTAATTTATTGATTTTCTTTCTTTTTTGTAACTTTATTTTCATTCTATTTTATTCAAAATTTAATGTTTTGTGTTGTAGGCTATCTTGCTTTCGTCCCTTTGTATAAAAGTCTTTAGTTCCTTCACCTCTAAATTCTGAATGTCTAATCATTGTTAATGGAGTTTAATCCGGGGTAATGCCGTTGCTGATGCACATCATATAGTCAATAAAATAAAATAAAACATGGTTGTTTCGATATATTGGGAAGATATTTATTAAGCTTATAATAAAATCAATTACATGAGTCAATTTCAACTCGAAAAATGTCTTCCAATTCTCGCCAAATCACACCAGATACAGCATCTGGGATTCTAATTTTGAGTGCATGACTCTCTTCAAATGGTGTTGCTAACACTTTGTGTAAACTTAAAATTGATATTGAATAATTAGGGTCGATTTGAATTCACCGAACATTCAAATTTTTTTCTTCTTTGATGCCATATTGATAATAATTTAAACTCACATAAGTATTTCTGCATTAATTGCGCTATGAGTAGGTATAAAAAAATGTAAGAATACGACTACTGAATATTAAAAATGTTCAATGACTCTTTAGTTTTGAGTTCTTTATAATGAGGGAGTGGCTTTATGATCACACTTGAGATATCCAATTCTTTTGATTCGCCGTCTCGCCGAGTCCATTCAATAAGGGAATTCATTGCGTGTCTTGAAAAATAAACGTATGAAGCAAGTTAGAGATGAGTCATGTGATCAGAACACTAACTTCTGGATGTTTTTTTCTTTGACCTGTTTTTCTTCTACCACTTGGAACATTTTCATCCCAAACTTGCCTATAAGATCCTTTTTGCAACATAAGACCAACTGGCACAATCAAAAATGACCCTATCTTCTGTTGGCGACTGGTGCTGTTAAATGACCGTCGTCGCACCAACAGTGGTACAAAATCTCTTAAAGAAAGCATGTCCTACCATTGGACGAAAGGTAACTCTCCAGGAGAAGCGAGAATAGCCACGTAATCGGAAGCGTTTCATTCCCATATCTGGGGTGCTCTCTCTATAAAGTTCTTAAAATCTTGCTCTTATTTGTTTATACTATTTTATTAGTGTGAAGAGTGATTCTTTCGTATAATTAAACGTCTCGCTGTCGCCTCTTTTTCAGCTCATTGCAGGAGCAGTACCATATCATTCGCCTGAATATGGCTGCCGCGGCTCTTGGCGGTTTAGTGTCTTTCTTCTTAACGGACTTCCTGTTCGAAGATGAAGTAAGAATCTGTACATTTTTATTTCTCTACTCCCGCACAACTATTTTATCCTACTCACCTTCACTCGCTGCTGTTTACTTAAATTTCCCTCTTTTTATTTGCTGTTGTTTTATTTCCTATTAGCTGCATTTGGCGATAAGCTGATTTGCAGGGATTGCTGGTTGCTAACATTTTCAAGTAAATGTTTTATGAAATTTTTCAAGCTTCAAATAATGATAGCTACATAATTCATACTGTTTTAGAGGCATTGTACCTTTCTGCTCATTGCGGTATGCTCTTCCCTAATTTTATGTCCTTTTTCATTTGAAATGGAAGTGATTAAACTTACACAAATATGTATGTGTATATTTATTTTTTTTAATTAAGCAAGTTTCTTCAAAATATAAACACAGAATGTAGAATCATCCATTACTGCAGAACACTTTTTATAATTTATGCAGAATCTTAAAGGATTATTCAATAAAATTTATTTGACTCTCCATTAAATTCAGTTTACTACATTAAAATAAAGTTTATTGAATATAGCTCATAGGATTAAGGACCCATACAAAAACTGATTTTATTTCATAGTGAATGTCTCCTATGGCTGTTTTTCTTGGGGGATTTAAATATATTGAGGTATGTAGAAAGTGCACAGAAGAGTTTTACGACTTGTAGGATTGTATTTAGAGATTGACAAGATTGATTTGACTTACAGAACCTTAAATCAGTGCAGATTTGTCCTTTTTAACAAACATTGATAAGACCTGTAAAATTTAGGAAATTTATCCTAGCTTCTTCAGATAGTATTTTGTCTTGCTTCTACTATGAGATTGATTCTCACTCCTTAGGAAGTGTGCCGCGTCCTATCCATTCTCATCCACTTCTTCTACACGGCGACGGGGATGTGGCTGGCGGCCGAAGCTCACGCCCTCTTTTGTGGTCTTGTCCTCGGGTCCTTCAAGAGCAAACTGACCCTCCATGTGATGATGGCCTGGGGTAAGCATTTCATCCAAATTAATTAACTGTTTTGGGATGGATAAGGTTCATAATGAACCAAGATTTGGTGATGAGGCTGACACCTCCACACTTCGAATTTCTAAACCTCTCCAGATGGAAGCAAGTTTGTCGAAAGGCAGGGTTACGAAAATTCCGGATATCCAGATCCAAGGGTAAGGCTCTGAATAAGGAAGGAGAGAAGTTAAGTTCGTGAGGAAATGCTTAGTAAGCGAGAGCACCGGATACCTTTGCATCTGAATTGGATTCATTTCTCTGCTGCTCTGGTGGTTCTCGTCAGATCAAAGAAAACTAGGATGTTGCCGAAATTTCAGTTGTAAATCAAGGGAATTCCTTCGCAAGTGAAATTTAATACCTTAAAGAGCGATTGCTTTATTTTCATTATAAAACAGTAGAAAAATAGCTGTTTCTTAAAATATCTGTTTTTTAATGAGAAATCGATGCGATAGTTTTCCTGTCCATAACCACAATTCCACTGGAAAAAAATAATTCTCAATAAAATCCCTCCAAAATTAACATAATATATGAACAAAAGTACTGTGAATTTATTTTCATTTAAATATGTTAATAATAAAAATGACATAAAAATAGTGTAATGGTGTTGGAAGCTTAAAAAATATATCATATTTTGCATGATAAATAGCCTCTCGGGGTTAATACTATTGAGCAGAAAAAAGAAATAAAAGTATATTTAATAGATGCATAATATTTGTAAATATTATTGTATAAAATTTCGTTCGATTGTTAGGAATAAAATGCGTTCTAAGCATACCGAATCCTCCCGTTGGGTGATATGGAAGTTTAGTGAGGGGATACCAGCTCAGGTGTCGTCCTGGTTATCTGACAGTGGTTCAAAATTACAAATATCCCCAAATATCCGTCCAAAATATCCCCAATGTCGCTTTAAAAGACTGGACGTTAATATAACTAAGCATATTGAAATCGAAAAAAAAAATGCTTCAAGAAAAGACAAAAAAAAAAACCTCTCTATTTCTATTATGTTAGCTCCTGTTAAATTCATTGTTAAAGTATAGTTTAAACCTTTTTAAACCTATACACATTGTACGTTTCTGTAGTGAGAGAAACGCTCCCTATTTTATTGACAAAGCAATTTTTGAAGATACGAAAGTTCTTTTAACGTGCATCAGCTTTTTTAAACAGCGGATCTTCTGAGAAAACACTCCTATCATCAATACACGGTAGTTCCACGTGGTCGTCGCTATCGTTTTCTCTCCATTTTTATGTAGAGATGCTTGTTGTTCCAAATTTAAGGCACCTGTGATTTTCAATAACTTTCAAGTGCTCCCCTTCATTGGGCTGCACTGAGCTTACATGAGATATGGCGACGTGAAGAAGTTTAAAGGCATTCATTTCCTATTTTTCGGCAACGAACCTTAAGGAAAGCCATAAAAATTGGGACGAAGGGGAAAGAGGATCTTGGCCATCTAATAAAGGTTCAAAATTGTAAGATCCGTTTCCAAATCGCTCTCGTATTGTTCCAAAATTCGAAGTGAACCCCTTGACATACGAATTGACTTAACTTCCTAATTAAATGCCATATCCTCTTTGGAACAATTAGTATAATTTTAATTCATATAATTATTTAAAAGCACTTGAGATAATGCTGCGTATTTAAGTATTTTTGCTTTTTTTGTTTTTAATTCTTTCAATGAATAGCAGATTTATAATGAAACATTTATTTATTTGATGCTTTAGTCAGACTAAGGGATTATTTATGCTAAGAGATTAATAAAATTAAGCTTCATTTATTATTGTTACGTATCATTCAAGCTTAACATTGTATAAGATATTTAATGAACCAAATACTTTTCAGTCGCTCCTGGATGTATGATTGGCGGGTGTTTTATGTTATTTTACAACTACGGATATGATTACAGGTTTGTAATTTTTCGTTCCACTTTCCAGAAGTTTTTCAATTTCCTTTTGAGAAACCTTAAAATTAGGTAATTATCTAAATAAATTCAAATGCTTCTTTTCAAGGTGTCTGGTCGGCCCAACGGCTAATTTCAGATGGCTCTTGGTCAGTCCGATTCTGATTGCATCTGCTGTAAGTTGACTGATTTATTTTTCTCACATTCTCTCCGAAAATGGATGGGAAAAGCTAAGAAGGATAATTCTTAGGTCATAGTTTTTCAAATGTAATATCCCTTATTCCAAAAATTTTCATTTTACCACACACGAATTTAAATTTCACCCACACACTTATTTTTAATAAAAATCTAATTATATTATATGTTTTATTTTATTTGACTTCTTTCATCTGAGTAAAGATGAAATTCCACAATCTTCATTTCTTAATAAAATAATGCTTCCAAATAAAACAATATACTTTATGATTTTCAATGATTAATTACCATTTGATTCTTTAATTTTAACTAAAATTTTTCATATGAGAATCACCATCCAATAATGAATTATTACAAGATTTTTATGATAATTAATTATGAAGTATATTAAAAATAGTAACTGAAGGAATATTTGAAATATAATTTTATTAGTGGTAACAGAAAATAATTATTTCTCAAATGCATGCAAATAAAATCACTCAAGCCTGCAAAAGATTTGGCAGAAGAAGAATTATGACAAAATTAATATCGTAAGAAAAGGATATCCTACATGTTTATTCTAAATATTAAAATACATAATAGATGTTATTAAAATTTCACTTCATTCAAAATGTTTCTGTCAGTATTTTGTGCATTTTTTTGGACTTCCATACTTTTGGTATAATATATGTGTTTACGAATTACAGTCAATATGATTAACTGGTTTTTTAAGAATATCGGACAGTAAAAGACCACTGCAAATAAAATAGTGCATGCAAATAAAATAAATAACGGTTGTTAGTAGTCCTAACAACGGTTGCTATTAATAATAACTGATTATCCACATTGGCCATAACACATATATAGGTTCGTTTTTTAACTCTAATAAAGGCCTTCGATTAAAAGCCTCTTTCTTTTTACTTCCTTTATACGAAGAAAAAATATCACAATCGTCACAAGTAAAAAAAAAAAAAAAATTCGAGCTCGAGATGATGATGAATCTCCGTGCATCAGGTTTCGTCCAGTCTGAAAAACACATTTTTGGAATTATATTTATCTGAGAACATGATAATTCAAAAATTCTTTGTGCTAAATGGATGAAATTTGGTATATGGTCTTTACACCAAATTCATAAATTTCTGGCAAATTTTGAACGAAATCCATTCTTGAAAAATCTATCTGTCTAGTAGTACCGGTACAAGTAAACACGATAACTAAAAAACATGCAGAACTAAATAGAAAAAACTTGGTACAAAGACTTGGCATCTATAATAGAACCATATGAAATTTGGAATCAAATCCGTTGAGAGGTTGACACTCTGTCGGTTGACTACTAACCTTTTGCTTGCATGTAAACACGATATCTCAAAAACACAAAAACTAAAATAAATTAAATTTGGTATGTTATTTTATGACTATAGTTGTAATTGTATGTCAATTTTTGATTTCAACTGATAAGAATAAATCGATTCAAAGTACGTGCATCTGTTTTCTGATTCTGATGTTAAACGAATATCAACAAAAATTGACAAAAATCACATGTTAGTTTCACGCCAAAAACTGATCTTATGTAACTATTATTCGTCAGTAGCATGCAGTTAAGACACAAGTGCCAGCCTTCTATACTATGCTACGAAGCACACAACTCTCATGTGTGAAAATAAAAATCTGAACACTTGTATACCAGGGCAGGCTCCGTAGGGAGTATGTGAGAAAGTTTCGGGGAGACCTCTCCCACTGGATTTAAATTTTTATCTAAATGAGTTCGTCTTTTCTTAAATATCCTCACACGATTCCTTTTCGTGCAGAAAAAAATATATCACTGCATTAGTTCTATGGTAAAAATGTTGACATTATTCCCAATGAGGGAACAAATCATTTTAAAATATAAAACATTAGAATAATAATAAGCAAAACAAGCGAAAAATTATCATAGCTTAGCTTTATTTAGTTGGCAGATGGGGCGAGATATCAGACTTGTATGTTTCGCTAAATTAGAAGGCGGATATGAATCAGAATTTGGCCATGTTTCGGCAAGAACATGGCCAAATTCCAAATTCTTTAGAAGCACGGGATTATAGGTATGCCAGTAATAAAAAGTAAATTAAAAAAACGAGAATCAAGCACAATCTTTTTTATTTTAAAAAACTATTCATTCGATTGAACTCACTCCCTTTTTCATGCTTCTCTCCGGACGTACTCATCTATCTGGGGTCGAAGATCAGATACCAAGTCGTCAAAGCCACTAATATTGAAGTATTTTAAAGGGAAATAATATTTCGTTTATTGACAAACACTGAAGAAAGTGAAAGAAAAAAAGGGCAAGATCGTGAATACGAGCATTCCTTTCAACTCGTTACAACTAAAGTAACTGTGTCTGCATGGATCAGAAACAGTAAGTTTGCATTAACGTCAGACATTAGTTAAGGAAAAGCATGTGTCATTGTTTTTACGTCACTGAAGTTTGTTCACCCTGTATAGCATCACTTCAAATCATGGCAAAAGGCTGAGCGTTTCAACGCACTACAAAACATTATCAGTCGAACCTCACTATTTAAAGAGTGGACAGCTTATTTTTGAAGTCAGGAACATTTCTCAAGTAGTTTTAAGCAAATCATTTGATAAACCTCTAAGCTAAAAGACTTGATACCCACCTTTTTTCCCCAAATAAAACTTCTGCTATTTGACTGGTGTAGTGATCGTTCTAATTCTCTCGGAGAAAGCGCGCCAAAGTTTGATGTTCTTTTTCATCTCCATTACTCATAAAATGACTCAGTTTCCCGCCTCTCGGGGAGCGCAGAGAGATATAACCAGAGTAGCTCCGAGGGACAGAGCGTGTGATGTTGTTGTGTGTCGAATAAAGATATATTTTTGATATAAACGAAGAGTGATTGCTTCCAAACCCTTACATGGAGTCAGATGATGACAATAACATTATGGATTAATCAATCCCCCTCACTGGTATATGTCGGTTTCATAGATGATTTTTCGATTTTTTTTATACAAGAATTCGAAAATATAACTATTTTAGAAGATTTTTCAAAAATTCCTCCCGATCGTGGTCACTTGCCTTAAAATGGACTTAAATGTATGTTATAGATTTTGTGGAAAGAAATGCCGCACCGTTTATTAACAGGATTCTCCTTTTGCAGATGGCATTCATGTTTTCCCTCCTCACCTGCATAAATTACGGAACCCCAGCAGTGAAGAAAACCGCAATAGTAAATGAGTTGAGGTGAGGCTTAATGCTGGATTCTTTTATCTATTTTCTCACTGGCATCATCAAATTTATTCCAGCTTGGCTTCCTTCATGCGACATTCAAAAGCATGGCAGCAGCTTAATTTAATTTTTAATAAAATATATAAATAATTAGAAAATAAACTTAACTGCTTAACTAGCAAATAAGAGATCTTCACTCTGACTTCAAACCATTAGCAGAGCCATCTGTCGTAACCAGGGTACTCATTTCGCAATTCTTGTATGAGTAAAATCACAGATATATATGATTATTCAAATTAAATTTCACATACTCAGCGGACTATTAGCAGTGCAGGGCATTCATTCTATTAGTCCAAACAACGCAAAAGTTGTGTAATAAGTACTTCAGTTGATTCACTCGTCATATATTAAATAAAAAATAATACAAATTTTCGTCGACAGATGGCTCTGTACATTTGCATTTTTATCCTGCAATGCAACCTGATGAGCGAAAGATAAGAGAGCGGAAGGCTGTGCATAAGTTTCAAGAAATCGTTAACTTCTTTACAGTTTTGCCTGTATGCCGTACGTGCATCGATTTATCGAATTTTGATAGTTGTAATCAAAAAATAAATCATTCATAAAGATTATAGTTCAGTATAAAATTAATTCGAATACATGGATAAGTAAAGTATTCAATGAATTTTCATTTGAAAAAAAATAAGAAAATGTTCTCAAAATAGAAGGTGTAATCTTATTAGATAGTAAAGAAAATAAAACAGTTAAGTAATTACGTTTTTTTTTTTTTTTTTTTTTTCGTTTTTTGAAGAGGTGTTTTCTAAGGCGATTTAAAGCTGTTCTATAACTGGAATAGGTTTGAATTGCTGGATGATAATATGACACGATGCTAAGTTTTGTGATCAGAAAGGTATATTAGTGTCGGTGCAATTAAAACACAATATTCTTTTTTTTTTATTAATAAGTCAATCCTTGTGCACCACAAAGTACAGCACAAGGCTTACAGAAGTAAGTAGAAACAACTGCATACATAGATAAAAATATGTACTTATAAAAATAAGTAAAAAATAAACAACAAAGCTAATTAAAAATTGAAGCAGTAAAGGCAATAAATTTACAGAATGAGAAGAAGGCCATTTTGTAGTCGAGCAAAACACGAAGCGGTGGTGGAAACTTTATATTACAGGCATCGAGATCCACAATAAAATCTCTTCTCCCTTCAGTAAGTTTGGAGCAATTAAAAAGCAAGTGTTCGACATTTTGAACTCCACCCACGCTGCAAGAGCACAGATCAGTGTTCGATAATCCAAATTTCTTGAGATAATAATTGAAATTACCGTGTCCAGTAAGAAATTTTGTTAAGTGAAAATCACTGAAAAAATATTTGTTATTCAACCTTTGAGAAATTGTGGGGAAAAATAATTTGGTAAAAGAGGCAGTTGACGAATTTTGGTACAGCTCTCAAGAGCAACATCTGTGTCCGAAGTGTCCATGTTAAGGATAGGCTGCTGAGTAGCAATCTTTGAGCGGTGAAGGTTAAGCTGAATATCTCTAAAGTTTGATCTGGACGAATTAAACAGGAGAAATTCTTGAAATGTTTCTGCTCTTCATAAAAATATGCGTGGGACACTTATCCGCAAAAGGTCTATGTTCGCCATCAACTTTTTTATTGGCATCCATTATCTTTTTATTGTAGCGAATGCAATTAACGCAAACTTGGCTTGCTGTATTCTCGCAATGTTCCCTTTTATGTTCTTCAGCACATTTAAAACAAGCAACTGAATTCCTACAATCCACTGCTTTGTGATTACAACCAAGGCACTTAAAACACCTATTTATTATTACAAAATTTTCGACCCTGCAAATAGACCATTCAAAGTGTAAATAACCATAAGATAAACACTTTTGATGTACTTTAGGTGGAAGTTCACACACAACATGTCTGGTTTTTGGAAATTTCTTCAAAGTGACTTTCAAGTTAATGTCTGCTACTTTCACCGACCGCAAAGATGTCAGGATTTTGATCAAATATTATGTTAGCAATTTCATTATTGTCTATTTCATTTGGCACATTTTTAACAAGAAGGGCCGGATTTTCCCCCTTTGGTTCAGCCGATTGAAATAAACGATTAGTTTTCAATTTATTTTTTAATTTGTCCCGGTCAGCCGAGGAGCAACATTGAACAATAACTTTATTATTAGCAATTGCTCTACCATTTTTATTTCCTATTTTCTTCTCTCTTGGATTTATAACTTCTTTTAGCATTTTTTGCACATCATTGGAAGAGGCATTTTCAAAGCTTTCAGTAGCGCTGATAATAAGAGGACAACTATTTTGCAAATTGTTTACAAAGTCGCCCCTAGATGGCGATACCACTTCAGCGTAAGATGGCCTTGTAACCAAAGCAGCCAGACTTTCTTCGCAAGCCTTGCGATAATTAACTTTTAGTAATTGCAATTTTTAACTCACCCAAGGCATTCTTGGCTTGTTCCCTCAACTCATGGTTCCTGTTGCACTTCGAAACGAACGCCAAGCGCCATATCAATAGTATCAAAGTGATTTTCAAGAGACGCGTGCAACACATCAAGCAGACCGTCCGCCATTTTGAACTCCAAAAAACGGCACAATATTCTTGTACGATAAAATTTCTCTTACAACTTAAATTGTCCAATTTTTTTCTATTTTATAATTGAGTGGATTTATTATTTACCTGCAGTTTGGCATCTTCTCTAATCTAATCTGCTTATATATCTTCTTTAAAAAAAATTAGGTTGATTCGTCTCTTTTTTTTATTTTACTTTATTTTATTTATTTTCGAATTCCTGTATCATTGTCTTTCTTTTTTTTTTTTTTTTTTTTTTCCTTTAACAAATGGCAAGCGCCTAGTTTAAAATATTTTTTTTTTCTTAAATTTCGCATCATTTGGATTAAAAGAATGCAATTCATAGCCCTAATCCTTTGAATTAGTGAAATTTAATATGAAGAACCCCCTTATATATTACAAGTCTATTAATAAATTAATTATATATGTTCATAGACTGTCTCTGTCGGTAAGTGTGAAAGTTTAATATCTTTGTGGTGCCAGCTGATTTTTTTCTCAAATATTAAAGGGTTCTGATGCAATAGGATGCTACAAAGAGATATTTTAAGGTCGTATTATGTACATTAAAGATTTTGTTATGCACGGAATACAAAATTAAGCTTTCTTGTATCAGATTGTACTGCTCATGGCACACACATCATTGCTTTCATTTATTTGGCGTTAAACGTATTAGTATGCAATGACAAAAATAACTTTCGTGTACAGAATTTTTCATTTTTAAATATGTATTGAAGGTAGCAATTACTTCTAAAAACAAAAATCACTTCCTAAGGTGTCCACTTACTCCCTTATATGGATAACAATACCAAAAAAGTATTTAAAACAGGATGCCGTTTAATTAAGATGCGAAATAAATTGATAATATGAAGGTTTAAATTCATCGTTACAATAAATTTATAAGTGATCGCTGAAACTCGTGCTGCCATCTCTTGTTATTATTTTAGATTGAATGTTTCGAAGATTAACAGATTCGTCAATAGTCTCTTTTCTTTCTTTTCGCATTCCGTCATTTCATTCTATTTATCTGCGTTACGGCCCGGTAGGGTTACGAATGGCGTTTCTGGCTGATTAAGCATAATGGAAATGCATTCGTTTCGTTCATCCGAATAATATCACGCGATTTGTGATCGCAAGATTGGAGGCTTGCGAATAGCATGATGCCATAATGAAAAATAGCCGATGCCAATAATGAAAAATGAAAGTGTGTTTATTTTTTTCAAAAACAGTTCAGGACGTGTATCAAACATGAATCATCAGATGATTTTTTTTTCTTTTTAATATAATTAGGATAATATTCACAAACTGAATGCAATTTCCTCAAATGTTGCAAAGACTTGCGTACTTGCATCATTCGAGAGACAATATTGATTGCATTTATTTATTTGATGAAATAAAAATTTGTTTTCGAGTTATGCTTTCCTGGAATGCTATATTGAAGTATTAATTAAACTTTTTTTTAATTGCATCTAAATTTTATTGCACCAATGAATCCGTTTACACCAATTTATATAATGTAATAAAGGGCGATACGCAATAAATGATTTGTTTTAAGGCCCTTCAAACCAGTTTTGCATCAAATCCAGCTTCTCGTCCCTGATTATGTTAACGGTATTTCAGTTTCAATAACTGTTTTCTGTCTTTCGTGTGTTTCATTTTTTTTTTCATCAAATACAACTTTGCATATTGTTTTGTTATTGTATTTGTATTTGTTACGAGATAATATCCAGTGTCTCATCAATGTTATATTCCCTTAACTGAGTTTGAATTTTTATATTTCATTTCTCTTTTGATTTCCTGTCCTTGAAATGCATCTTAGTATAATACCATTTAGCGAAATGATGTATATGCACTATCATGCGTGTGCAGGGAGAAATGTAGGAAAGGTGATGACCTCCTCCTTCCACCGAAAAAAAAACATCCTGATATTTTGCATTCTGGAAGAAATACTGTCTTAAGGTTGATCGTTTTTGAGCATTTTTATACATGATTGTTTGATTTAAAAAAATTGACCAAACCAGTTAAAAAAGAATTAAATAAATAAGACAATAAAAGAATTAAATAAACGGATTTACTCTTTACTCTTACCTTATATATTGAATCTTCTATTAAAAAATCAAGACACCTCATTGATGAACAGTAAATTCGTCGTGGGGAACTCCCGTATAAAGTCACAGACAGTTATGAACATAAGCCTTTCCATACTATCAAGTCAAGACCAGGGTTTAAAAAAAGAGTATTATATATTATGTTTTATTAAAGAACTTATATATCTATAGATATATATACACTTCATGTACTATATATAGAATATTATATGATAGACTAGAGTTTCACCGTTTGCAGTTATGACAGTTTTAAAGGACGATTTGCATTATTGCATCTTTTTATTTCTTACGAAATTAATTAACATAATATAGAAGCTCTAAATGAATAATGTTGATACATCCGCTCTAATTAAAATTACATCTAATTTTCCATTATTTTTAAAGTTACGCAGCATTAACGGCACCCCCAAAAGTCTTATTCCCGGATGATTTGGTTCCATTTATTAATCCCCAAACCTCGTCCCTAAGATCAGCGTGACACCCCACAAAAATGCTAGTCTATGTCCGCTTCTGTTCCCACGTCTAAGAATAATGTTGTGTTAAATTATGCGCATCTTCCACTTCATATCCACAACACCATTTACATAGCCATAATAGTTTTAATCAAAATGGGATGGAATGCCATTACGCTAAGTTTTCGCTTTTAGATATTAATAAATGTACTTTTGTATGAAACATCAAACCATTATCACGTAGATAGAGAGAATGTTCTTGGACAGGTGTCTTCTAAAGAAGACCACCACCCTGAAATCTTTCTATCATTTCTGCCAGCTCTGCCACTCGAGCCAACTTCATCGTGATCGTCCTTTTCCTACTCACCTGGATCTTCGGAATCTTCGCTCTCGTCGACCTGGGGTTTGACAGCGACGAAATACCCGCCTTCAACCCTATTTTCCAAATACTCAATGCCTGTCTGGTAAGTTTCTCTCGTTAGCGAAGAAATAAATTTTGCTTTGAAATGAACTCTAGTTCCTTTTTAATAAATATTTTTCTTACTTCTTTTACGTATGGAATTTTTAAATTTTTCCACAGCTAGTTATCGCTGTAAAAACACGCTGTGCCCTATAGCTACGAAAACTCCATAGAATATCGAATAAAAAGTACTCAAGTATTACATAAAAACGAAAATTTTTGAATTAATACTAAAAATATTGTGACACTATTTTCTGCACGCATTCGCAGTCTTCATTTATATTACAAATAAAATCATTTTACTTCATTTCAAAGACGCATGATGTGATCGTTACTTCACCCTGCATTGCGAGTCCTTTCTTCTTCACAATGGATTCCAAAAATAACGCTTTGGATGAATGACCTTATTTTATAAACGGACGCTGTTTTGTGTCAGAAAATGAGATCTTCGTGCGCATAAACAAAAGAAGAGCGGGTTAATAAAAATCTTTTGAACAAACGCTACCTTTTGTGCTCGCGCCCATTTCTTGACAGAGATAAGCATTGACGTACTTCAGTTTCTTTAAAGATTGAAATGTGCTCATTTTTTAATATTCCATTAGCACTGAAAAAAATTCTATTTTATCTCCTTCCTGTTTAAAATTTGTCCAATTTGTCCCAATTCAATTTCTTTTAATATTCCTTTTCCTAATTATATCTATGCTTCTAAAAAATTATTTAATTTCTTTTATTCTAATTTCTCTAACTCTGCTTTTTCTAATTTATAAAATGATTGGAATATGAATTCTAAAATGGCGCGCATATCATTGCCTTTATTGCTTACATCTAAGAATAAATCCACTTACCAAGAAATCGACGGCCTTCTTTTCTAATATCCTAATACCAAAGGCTTTTGTTTCTTTTTTGCAGGGTATATTTATCGTCTGCCTGATCGGACTGGGATCGAAACACTTTCGCTATTGCCTCTGCCACTCGGACAAGAATAATACCAAAACGAAAGTAAGAGATGTCATTGGATAGATTTAATCAATTAGCTCAACTAGGTCAGAAGAAAGAGTTTTTGTCACAAGAAAAAGAAGACTTTTTTTTCTAAAAATAACCCCTTGCAGAAATGATTGAATACATTGATGGATAGATCGGCCGACTGAAAATAACTTGCAAACATTTGGTCTTATGAGGACCTCACTTTCACCTATACAAGAAAGTGGTTTCACAATTATTAAATATCATAACATGCTCACTTTTTATTGCCCATAAACCATTTAAAATTTTCGAAACAAAATTTAAACATTTTCTCTTATTGAAAATTATGATTATGGAGTATAATTCATAATTATCAAAAATTATTTAATTAAAATAAAACTCCTATTGGTGGAATATTGATGGAATCCAATAATGACGTTTGTTTTCTTCTGACGAGCTCATGGAGTAAACATGTTTGAAAGGCCGTTGGAGAAAAAGCTCTTTGACTCGTATGAAAGGTCAATGAAGGAGGAGTTCTGTGATTATTTGCTTATGAAATTAAAACCATATGGCATTCCAGGACGGTTATTATTCAATGTATCAGTTTTGGTGTCATTTCTGAATAACGTAACTGAATCTAATGACGATTTTGATTATAAAAACCTGTTTCGACTGTGATTTCTAATCATTGCTCTATTTAGAAATTTCATTCCTTTTTCAGGCTCTGAACCTCGATCCATTTGACATACATGACAAGGCAGCAATCAATAACAGAAAGAAGATCTGTAAGACCATTTTTATTGTTATTAAATATTTAAATGTGAATTTCTTATTGCAATTGATATTTTAATATCCAGCTTTAATGATCGTTATTGATGTTGAGACCGAAGATACATATAGCAGTGAAAAATGAGAGAATGCTTATTGACCTTCAAGTTCGAAATGAAACTTCCGATGCATATCTCAGAAGCTCACGATTGAAGAATGAAAATGGCAAATGATGCGCCGAAAATTTCAAGCGCGCATTAAAATTTGAAAGGACCAACGCTTTATAACTCATTTAAAAGCGTGTGTCAAAAGATCCCTCGTGGGTTTATTTATTATCATTTTTTGCTTTGGATGCTTACAACAATGATCATTTTTGGTCTTCTTAGATTCAAAATTCTCAAAAAAATTGAGGTGATTTTTCAGCAAATGCTTATGCTCAAAATTTTCATTGCAATCCTATTCGTTCTTCCTCCAAATAACAAGTCGAGTGGATGCCTCGACTACACACCATTTTATCATTGTTTACAATTATTACACAATTTAACTCCCCAGCCGATTGAAAGGGAAAATAAACTCCTTCAATAGAATAACATAAAACAGTGTGTAGTCGATAAGCATAAAACAGGATGTAAATGATTATTTAAATATATATTTAAATAATGAAAACATACAAAATGAAATCAACATTGTTGTTGTTTTTTTGTGTGCGCCTTACACATTCAATTCAGTTATTATAAGAAATTCCGTTTTTATTTTTCAGAAACTAAATAATATTTTTCTTCATTTTCCTTACTGAGATCGGACCTTATCCAAATAAATCGCGATTATTGGGGTTTTATTATTAATATAAGCTTCATGTTTAACGAATCGTGTTTTGTTCTTGCAGATGCCAGTTAACAAGTTACAGGCAAGACGACGGCCCACGTGTTTCCTCAAGAGTCGAATCCGAAAACGAATGGCACCGTGTCTAAAAAAAGACTGCAGAGTAAAATGATGCAATGGATGATTAGCATTAAAAAATTGTACATTTTACTTCTCAGGAGTTTATCATGTAAATAAAAGCATGTAGTAAAAAAATAAAATATATTATTGGCTTATAAATAAAATAAAATATATTATAGTGTTTAATATTATATGTTTTCTGGTGATAAATATGCTGTTAAAATAGTTGCAAAATAAATTATTGTTATAACTATCACATAAAAATGTTAGATTTATAGTTAACTCTCTTTCTCTATTCACGCACCCTATTTCATTTTATTAAAATTCGAATTCAGTTGCTATTTTTTTATTGGTTCTTTAAAACCGTCTTAATATTTAAACATTTGCGGTAGCACAGTCCGCAGCGAGGCCACACAAAGTACCTTGCTTTCTTCGAAAATGAATTCATTTTTGACCCAAGATGTGCTCCTGTCAACCGGCAACATTATTTTTGTTTCTGTGTCCACTGCCTGCGGACATCGTTGGCGATTGCGAAGTGCGTGGCACCTCTTTCCATCACATCTATTGACATCGCAATCATTCAAATTCGCATTATTCGAGTAAGTCTTATTCTTTTTAATTTAAAATGTGTTTAGTTAGTTTATCAGATAACTTTTATCCTAAAGTATTTCATAAATATACATGCGAACTGCATCACCATCTTTGTAGCTAGGCCTAAAGTGATGCAGGAGTCTAGTGATAGGCCTACATTCCCAATTTTCAAAAGTAATTCTTTTCATAAGTCGGATGATTTACAAAGTGGAAATATGAATGGCATTTCCGTATGAAAATCGAATTTTTCCTTAACATTTTGGTAATCAAATGGCTAAGGACTGCATTTGGTACTGGTTCAGTTTTTAATACAAAACGCTTGTGCAAAATGTAAACAGAGCTAACGATCTGAATGATAAATACTGTCTCACTAAATAATTTAGACAATGTTCAGATGACACTCACTGTTAAGTCAGATGAATAATAATATCAATAAAAAAAAGTAAGCGACTTTTATTGAAGCATGGAAATATACTTGTAGGCGGGGGTAATTCTTTTATTAATCGTTTAACAAATATGTTCAAGTGTGTTCTAAATGAACGGTTGTTGTTTTACACAGAAAATTTTCAAGCTTGATATGGATTCATTTGAGCAGTTTTCTTTGCCTAAAGAAAAGCCTTTGAAACATAATTATTAAAAAGTCAAAATGCTTTCTTCATTGCAAAAAATTTCAACTATTAAATGTAAAGAAGCTTTGATAGTAAGTAATGGAGAAGGAAAAAAAATCTTTTTTCTACAAATGTGTCGGTCAATAAGTTTTAAGGAAATCGGAGCATCAGAAACTCGATTTTAAAAACCTATTTATTTTATCAAACATAAAGAAGTAATAATATTGATAATACAAAGAAATAATAAAAATAAAATTTGTATAACAACGAGAGAATTCAGATTTAAAACATTTCATTATAAAAAAGCAAACATACAATTTCTTTATGAAAATCTACATCTAAAATCTCATAATTGAAATCAACCAAGTCTATCTGTACTTTGTTTAGTATAACATCGAAACATATTAACATTGAATGAAAAAATGTTTTAATGATTTTTACAAATGGCAATTACACTATAATTCGTCATTTCAAAAGGAAAGAGAGCATAATTTTTTAATGCTCTCTTTTAATAATAATTTTACCTTTATTGTGTATTTTTCCTAATGTGATATTTTAAATGTACTTTTCTGATATATAGAATATTATTTTTGGTACAATTCAACAGGAATTTTCTTAGACGAACAGTTCTTTACAACAGCATAACATTTATTAGGTTAAAATAAATCATAATTTAAATTTAAAAAATTATTTTTTATATAAATTTTGAATTTTTGTTAAATGTATTAAAGACATTCTACATACACACAACAGAATCGGAAAAATATGTTTCTTTGTTTTTTCAATTTATCGATACATAAAAAGCGTGCGTTTACAAGCATTTTGGTTTCATTTTTGACAATAATTTCACTCTATTGTTTAGGTATCTTAATGTTTCAGAGTTTAAATTTGCAAGAAATTAACTTTTTCTATTTGATTGATATCACTGAGTACGAACTTCTGACGCTGTATAAAAATAACCTAATCTTCCATTGTACAAAAATATCATCTGATAACACAGCATTTTAAATGTTATACAAATAATCTTTGAAAATACCAGCCTCGAACAATTAAAAGTGAAGACGACAAAAACGGTAATAGTTTACAGCACTCTCGTTCACAAAACATTGTGCCTACATTCAACCCACAAAGGGGCAAATATACGGCAACATGTTTGTCCATCCAAGTAAGAGCCTACAGGTGACAGTTGTTGTCTTTCTGTGCATCCGAACAGGCCTTGACGTAAATGGTATGATAGCCATCGACATCTTCAAGCTCTTTGGACCTGAATTTGGCAATAACTGCTTTGCAACCGCAAGTGTTGGGAGTTAACTTGCATTTCACTTTAGCGTCTTCTCCTGGCGGTATGTTACTGGAAAAAAAAATTAATTATTTGTACAGTCGGACCTTGATTTAAATGAATTTTTATTAGTTAAATTCGGAGTTATTCGCAATATCGGGAATGAAAAATTTCTACTTTTATCTAATAGAATAAGCCTGATAAAAATTACATAAAAACATCAATGATTAGAAAGTGCATACTTTATTTAGCAGATAAAAAATACAACGAATAATTACGCATTTTTTAATCTGAAATTTAAAAGCATGTACTGAATAATAGTTGACAGTTTCTTAGATTCTGCTTCGAAAAAATTCTTTTCCGATTTTACACAAAGCGAGAAAAAATATTGCGTCGTTTACATCCCTCTGCATAGTCTCCAAACCGTGTTCAACAGTCGCTGGACAGTCGACCTGGAGATTTCGCGGCGTTCTGCAAAAGCGTTTTGTGATCCAAAGTTCTTGTCAAATATCAAGTTCTTCTCTCAAACCAAAACGTTTTCGTTTCTTACAATCTGTTGTGCTTCACATTGTTTCAAAAATCAAACGCTCTGCGAATACACCTTCCTTCTTGAGCGATAAGAAAGGAAATCCCTGTCCTGTCCACTCTCACGATGCAAGGGTTTGCTCTTTGCCCTGCAATCATTTGAAAAGCAAACCAGCAATTTTCTAACCCAAACTAATAAAAAAAAATCATCTCTTGAAATAATTACTTATTTGTTATCTTCCTTTGAGTCGGGGAAGAATGACATTCTTTACATCGCGAAATTAGTAGATCGTGGTTCCTTCAATTAGGATACGACTTAATATTTAAATAAACAATCGCACATTCTGAATCTTTTTTCCGGGTATGGTAAGCAAGTATTCATTCCTCCCCATGGGATGCCAAGCGCCGCTTTGGTCGAGAAGCTTACCACGCTGAACTGAATGATCACTGGTCAAATAAAGAATTCTAGACGGAGGATTGCGTGGAACAATCGAGCTGTGATTTCGAGACGTGCACGTGAAACTGATACGCATTCGAATGATGGATCTGAAATGCCATCTTCGTTATCTTATGAGGTCCAAAACAGATATCTAACAGCTTTAATTTAAATAAACAAAAGTGGGTTAATCGCAATAGAGCTAAGATCTGAAGAATTGGTGTGAGATGGCGTGATATCAGATCTCTATTTTGACAAGTAAGAGCGCAGATCTGAAATGTATCCGTTATGTCGCCTCTTTATAACTTAAGATTGAAGATATATTAATAACGAATGGGGAATTCATGACACACAAAATGCACAACAACACTGCTATTGCGACATTCAGAATATCAAACAGCATCGTGTGGATATCACACAACAACTTGTGATCAGGTCTTGTTCTACACAATCGTATTGATTGCAGCCCTATTATTTCTCCGCGATCCACTCCCTATTTTCATGTTTTTCTCCTTTTCTCAGAATGCACTCTTTTGTCTGAGAATGAAGGCCAGCCGCCAATTCATCACAAGCGATAGTGGCATACTGAATTTCAAAATTAAATTGCTACTTTCTTTTTGACATGTGAAAGATTGAATATGAGCGCAACGCATGATTGGTTATTTTACCCTTTCATTTTCAATTTGGTGGGTTTTCCAAATCCGGGTCCTTCGATGATAAACTCGCCTCCTTTCAGGGGTTTGGGTAGAGGATTGGTCAGAGTGGCGGTCACAGTGATGGGTTGGTTTTGGACAATTTCACCATCAACCTACAACATAAATCGACATTTTTAGACAAATATAATGACATTTATATTAATAATAAAAACAAAATATAATTACTGGATAAATTTTTTCACACTATTTATCACAGTCTCAAAATAATTTTAGCTTTTATTAAATGTATCGAATGGCTGTTTATATTAAATGAATAAATCCAAGCTTGAATTCTTAGAATTCTGTCAGTCATTTCACATGGATAATGCGATGTGAAATGATTGGCCTGCATGCGATGTCTTCATGGGGTGAGCATCTTTGTTCAAAAATGACGTTGTGGTTTCTGTTACAACAAAACTGTCATTTTCGATTATGGTCTCTCTTTGCTCTTGTACTACTTGGTCAAGTACATCACCCGTAAACTTCAGGCCGGCTTTATTGTTTTAAAAATCTTAATCTCCAATATATATATATATTTTCGTTTTTTCAATTCCTATACAAAAAGATAAATATGTAGGGAACAAATAGAAATGTGACTGTAAGGGCGCCAAAATTTCAATTCTGTCAGGTAAGACGACCCAAGTCAATAAATCATACCAATTAAGTTAAAATACATTTAATGAAATAAAAGGACATGATTTACAAGGGGACAAAACTATTTAGGACAATAACATTTAATTAAAAATATAAATTAAAATGATACTCGGGGGCAACATCATGTTTACCGCTTGCTTCCAAGACTTGAACTACTGTTTATTGCAGCGGCCGCTAGAGGGCCAAGGAAAACAGTTACGGTTACATAATTGCATAGAAAATACGATTCAAGATTCTGAAAAATCTCTTTGTTTATGAGCTTCTTGAGTATGAAAAAACCATTAATAGAGAAGCGTAGGTGTATCAAAAATGTAAGTCAATATGGCACCTGCCTCAAAAAAAAATACTAGATGGATTAAATTTGATATGTAGTTTATTTACCAAAATTGTATGTATCAAATTTCAGACACAACGTATCAATTGGATGAAAGTTTATTGTTTAAAAAAAAAAGTTCTTCACACTATCGGAGAATGATGCAAGCCGAGATAACATCATTTCTAATATCTGATGTATTTTTTTCTTCATTGCGTGTCGTTCAGGGAAAATAATAATCTTTTTTCTTATCAAATTTTTGTGACAAACGAGTCTTTAAAAAGCAGAGGAGATGCGGCAGAAAATGTTAACTCAGCAATCGAATTGTCTTTACTGAAGAGTTATCATTATTATTTCTTTTTCTTTTTTAATTTCAAGAATAAATCGTTTTCTTTGGGTGCGCGGGCTTTACGTCAGAAAACATAAAAACTGAAAATAATATGCATGACAAACCATCAGCATAAAAATTAATTCTGAATACGTTTTATCGATTGGTTGCATAACTTCCACCATTTTTAAGAACGTACAAAATCATAGGAAAGAATACGAAAAAAAAAAATAATCGAAAAGTAAATACTCTCATTCCATTAAGTGATATCTTGAACATTTCTAATTCAATCTATTCTTAGCAAAGAAAATTCTTAAAATTTCAGTGCATGTGTTAAACCATTTTGATTTCGCCAGGTAAGAATGATAGAACTCTATTTATTGCGCATCGCCATGCTCGAAGTAAAAATATAAGCAGCCGGAGTTCCATTCATGTTCCCCTGCTCGCATCAGCCCTGTTGCCTTTCTTCAGCAGTACCTGTATGGCGATGTCGGGCATCCTGACCCTGAAGTCGTCCTGTGCGCAATAGTCGAACCCCGTTTCCTCGACGTGCGCCATGGCCGAGATGAGGAAGGCGCACTGGTCCACCAGAGACTTCTCGTACTCCGCATACTCCAGCCGCATCGTCATCTCCTGCTCTGAAACGAGACATTGAGCCATTTCAGAACACAAAAAAATCCATCGAAATGCACAGCGAACGGGCCAATAATAACGATAAGAAATCTTTAAAGAGATTAAAATAACTTCTTTTTATCAAAATTCGGGGTTGAGAAAAAAAATGACTGTGAAGAAAATCAAAATTGAAAAATTAAATTTAAAAAAACAAATAATACATTAAATTGAATTAAGGTTTCAATTTAATTTAGTTTAATATTAAAAATTGGGATGAAATAATATAAAAATTTAATTACAAAGTTTTTCTTAATTTTCAAAGAACGCTTATGATTTTTCTTTTTCATCACATTCACGGCGGCCTGATTCACTTCCAATGTTATTTTCAGCAACGTTTGATGATTTTATTTTTCATTAAAATAACGAGTGAAATAAAACCAGCGGAAGTAGACTCTTCCGAATTATCTCGAATAAATGTATTCTTGTCTTATTAGCAGCACGCCACTGGCAAACAATAGTTACAAAAGAGCCCGTTAGAGTACGATCTTCCACGATGAATCGCTATTAACACCTTGGACTGGGAAGACAAGTCAAGCACATCGAAATGTTTTTGTCACAAAATTGCCAGCGATGCGCTGTATACATCGGCAGGCAATTATTACAGAAGTAAAAATGATGCCTGTGACTCAATGACTGAAATAATTTGAGAACAGTTTGCAGAAGCACAGACTAAGATCGAAAATTAATTCATTTATATGATATAAATCCTTTTCCGATTTCTGTAAGGTTTCAATAAGATACTTTGCCTCGCTGCGAGTTATACAGGCGCATTTCTGAATCTTTTGCCAGCGACAAAAAACACGAGAGAGCAGATTTCCCGACGGAAGCCGCCATTTTATACGGAACTACAAATGTAAACAATATCAAATCTCGCATATTTATTGCGTCACTGTGTTTGTGTCATTGGAAATAAAACCGATCAACAGGCAACACCTTGACAGAATTGGTTTTCAAAGTTTAGATGTTAAATCAATGACTGAGATTTTATTCGTCTAGTTCTTTTCGTTTTGCAGTTATCGCACTCACTCACATTTTGTCAAATGCGCGGGCAGACTTTCCCTGAATGGATTTCGTTCAAAATTGGATAGAAATATACAAATTAGGAGTAGAGGTCATATACCAAATCTCATCCATCTAGCTCAATGCGTTTTTGAATTATCGTTTACATAGACAGTCAAAATTTCATTTTTTTTTTTTTAAACTCGTGGATGTCTGGAACCTGGAGATTTGCGAAAATCTTGAATTCGAATTTTTTGATGATTACAATATTTTCTCTTCGTATATGAGAAAGCAAAATGTGTCGTTTATCATTTCAGCCCTTTTTTCCTGATTTTTTATCGTAAAATTATGATATTTTACAATCTGATCAGGCGTTCCCGATTAGCAAAATCTAATCTGACTCAACGATGAAGAAAGTAACATTTCTGTCAACCATGATCTGTCATGCTATCAAAAATTATATCCAATTTTATGAAAAATGCCCATTTGCAACCGAGTTCTAGGTTGGAAGACAAACCCACATTTAAGTCCTATACTCTAGGGTTTAAACTGTAGACTTTAATATCAAAACTTTAAATTATCAAATTATTTAATTCAAAACTTTAAACTAACAATTTAAACTTTATAATCATTTCATTCTGTTTCTCCACAAAAAAAAAAAAAAAAAAAAAAAAATCTGGCTTTATTTCTTTGCAAAAGATTTTCTTTTTATTCTACCTTCATTCATAATCCCATTTGTGGTACAGAAATGGTGGTTTGGTTGTGTGACCACGTCAGGACAAAGGGGTCTATCCACTGTGGAAAGGATTGATTCACAGTAATGGCTGTTTTGGCGAATGACTGCTGTTTTGTGGCTCCGATCCTTTCGATACAGTGGACAGTCGATTGTCGATGTGGAGTGACTTTGTTTGAATTATCTCCATTTAATGTGAGAATTATTATATTTTAGAGTTGCTCTGGACTTCTAAAAACCCTGTTGTTCTCACACAAAAACAGATTCCGGAATGGTGCCGGGACAAATCTGTCCTGAAATAAATACTAAAGCCGCATTTTCTTACCAACGCCGGGTCCCAACTTGATTTGGAACTCGTCCTTCTTGATGAGTTTCTTGGACTCTCCCGTGTACAGCGCCGAATGGACATGGAGGGACACGCTCACCGTGAACTCATCACCCCCGGCATTCTTGTTCAGAGCTTTCAACTTCACCTGAAATGGGCATAAAATCAAACTGTGAGTGAATGAATATATAATTTCGCCTTTTTCAACACCAAATCTCTAAAAGTCTCTTTCATTTGCAAAGAATCTGCACTAAGCATTTGCAAACAACTTAATGTCAGTCTTTAAAAGAATTTGTGTATCTTAATCCTCAGATTACAGCCAAGGAAGAACTCGAGATTTTTACCATTGTCGCCGATTGTAAAGGAGCTTCTCTTTATCCATGCTTTGATGCATTCATTTTTTAAAGTACATCCTTAGAGAGACATTAATCAATGACGTTTCACTTCAAATAGCAGGTTGAGATAAGAGATTATTTGATTGATGGTAGAGAGATATATTCTTCAAATTCAGTGACACAGAATCTCAGTTTCAATGTCATAAGCCAAATAAAATTAATTTTTTGCCAATTGGTCCAAACAATCAAAACAAACCAGCGGGAGTGGTCTCTCGGAAACTTTCTCACAAACTCTCGAATAAAAGTGTTATTTCAAAGAACACCTTGCATGGTACTGGCGTGCATCAGTTACGAAAGATTTATCTTTAACGTGAATTTAGTGATGTTACCGAATCCATCGTGTGATTCTTGAGGAATTTTTTTTGGCAATTAATCCCTGGCATGCGGTGAATTGTATTTAAAGTCGAATTTGTGATGTAGACACGTTTTCCCCCCAACTTATCGAAACAAGAATCTGATACGAAACTACACTTGCAGTCACAAAATGACATAAGAAATTTGAAATATTTGTGCTTTTGAGTTATCGCGTTCGTACATTTGAAAATGATCGACAGACGATCAAATGCCCCATTGTGTTCTGCGCAAAATTTGAAAAGTGTCTATACTAAGGATATTAACTTTTTGTTCCGAATTTTATCCATCTAGCTCTCTTTATTTTGTAGTTATCGTGTTAGCTTACATTCGAACAGCCGGACAGACAAGACTCTCCCTGATCAAATTTTGCAAAAAATTTGAAAGAAATCGACACATTTAGTGAAAAATCTGTATATCAAATTTCATATCTCTAGCCCGAAGCGTTTTGGAGTTAGCAGACAGGCGGACAGATATATGCCAAACATGTGTACAAATTCAGGGAAGTATAAAGGGTCTCAGGGAAATGCAGATTCTTCAATATTTTGAATTCAAAGGTTTTGATGATCACTTTCTCTATATTTCGTAAAAAAGAAAGTAAAAAGTCATTAAATATATGCTCAATTTTATGCATAATATTTATATTTTAAAACAGAACTGATACAAGTCCTCTAATAGAAATTCTGATGACGTGAAGTCAGCTTTCTAAAGTGACTTTGCTCTTCATTAGATATTTATTAATTTATGTAGTATTCATAAAATACTTGCGCATTTCGATGTCAAGTATGTCAAAAAAAGTCGATAATACTTATGGAGATTGCACTTAGCAAAAGATAATTTAAAAAAAAAATATCTTTGATTTATTCGTTTTAAAGCACTTTTTAAGGACAGTTATTCCACTTTTGCCGATGTTCTTTCTTTCAGCTTTTTCGCTCGTGCAATTTCCCGAATGTGAAGACTTCTTTTCCAACGCGACTGGTGTTTGGTAGAAAGCCAATCGAAAGACGTCTTTCTGCTAATGGACACTCCTGGTCCAGTATGTTTCGACGCATAGCTTACTGCCCCGCACGAAAAAGGAGCGTTTTTAATGGACCTCAACTGTGAGAAGAATTTAATTTTATAACAGGTTTCGCCTGATGTCAAAGTGACATTCGAAAGAATTTCGAGCAAGTAACAGAAATGTGCGAGATAAATGTCGAAGATTCTTGAAATCTTAAAAGCGTCTAGTTAGATTCACAATAGTCGAAAAGAAAAAAAAAAAGAAAAAATTATTAATTCTTTAGCACATTAAGCAGCACGGTCATCAGTGACTGACACTGAACTTCCCGTTCAGGCCGCATCAGTTATTGTTGGCTGATGTTAATTTTTTCGTATAGACCGCGACCGTCGCCGAAGACTGACAATATAAAATAAGATCTAAAACAATATATATATATATATATATATATATATATATATATATATATATATATATATAATTATAAACTCAATTTAATCCAAATTAATTTCCAAGATTTTATCTTAATTTAGCCCATCGTAACTTCATTCTAAAATATTCTCTTATTTCGTGATCCAGTTACACTTTCGGTTTAATTAATTCCTCTGTAAAAATGCGCCATCAGTACTACGTATTAAGAGAGTGATATCCTCGGTTGCCCTTGAAAAGGTGTCAAAGGTCATCACGTGTATTGAATTGGCACCTGGCCAGAAATCCTATGTTATATAAGACTAGTGATCATTTGTTCGTCCCTTTTTGCTGCTTTACTTTTATGTTTGTGCCGCGCTGTGTCTTGTAAAATAATCATGTTTGTCTCCCGGGAGAGAAGAGAGAGAATAAAACGAAATTAAAAATATAACATGTCTCCTCAACGTCAAAAATCTTTATATATTATTTAAACGACAGGATTTGAATATATATATATATATATATATATATATATATATTCTATTATTAAATGCGCCTAAATTTTCCTTATCAAAATATTTTAAGGAGTTTCATTAAAACACGATTAATCTAAATATCAAGATCCGCGGCGACCTGGTATTTCGGCTTCAAAACCGTATGGCTTCAAGTTCGAGACCTGATTCCTCCGAAGAACCGTCGTGTAAGCTGGTTTGGTGTACGTTTAATACGTCGCGGTCAAATGTCCTCCCACTGGTCTGTTAGGAAATTTGGAGAGAGGGATGCCACCTCAGGTGTCATCCTCGTCATCTGACCGCGGTCCAAAATTATGAGGTCCGTCCCAAAATAGCCCTAGTGTATCTTTAAAACGAGACGTTAATATAACTAATTAACAAATTTAAATATTGAGAATATGGGTGAACACTGCGGACCAAATGGGAAGGAAAGCAATATGGACGTGGCGCTTAATATGTTAAATACCAATTTATTCTTCGAACTGTTTTCTGATATTAATGAAAACTGTAAAAATTTCTGTACAAACATAGGAATCAATTTCTTACAAGTCAATATTTTAACAAAAGAATCAGCGTCATTTTTTTGATTATCGAGGCAAACACACACCAAATAATTCTGACTTCTTTTTTTTTCAAAAGTTTTAAAAGAATCCCGGATATTTACCGTGAATGGTTCTCCAATGACGATGTCATCCAGGAGTGTGAATTCGAACTGCACGTCTTCGAGGTCGTCATTTAAATAATATCTCGAGAAGACATCTCTGCACTGTCGGAGGGCTCTCAGCATTACTTCGCGTTCCTCTTTAGATCCTAAATTGTAAAAGAAAGAAAGCAGAAAAATAGAAAAGTCTAAACATTTAGCTTACTCATTGAATCTTTTTTCTTCCAAAAAATAGAAATCTAATTTAAAATAAAACTACGACATTTTTTTCTTTCTAACGATAATTTTTCTTTCCTAATCCAAAAGCGAAATAAAATCGCTTTTTCTGTCCAAGGAATTGATTCATATCTTAATTTTTATAAATATTAGTGAGATCTATATTTCATTCAAATTTTCTATTTGGATTTTATAAACTAGTTTACATTTTCCTTTTTAGTAATCTTTGTGTTTTAAATAATATTTGATTTTAACTTTTTGAAGTTTATTTACTATTGTTCCTTTTACTATGTTTTCCATTTGCAATAAATTCAACTTAATTCATCATAACTAATGCGTAATATTTTGTTAATTTTCTTTTCTTTTTTTAAATGTAAAGCAACACATATAAATTCTTTTGAATTCTCGGAACAGAACACTTTTTACACCTCCCAATTTTTTTTTTGTTTATTACCAACCCTTTGTATTCGGAAAAATAATTCGATGCATAATTTTTCACTTAATACAAGAACTTGTTTATCGCTCCGAAAAAAATATATATAATAGTTTTAAATTGAATTTTCACGAAAAATTAATCTACATCTTCTTATGATTCTGTAGGCATTTTTAACAATTAAAATTAAATAATAATAATAATAAATGTGAAAATGATGTAGCGTCTTGAATGGTGTCGGGGAGGAATACAAAGGATTACATTTTTAATTTTCAGGATTGATAAATACAGTCTACCTGTTTGTTTGTTTTTTCTCCTCATTTTGAGAGTTCTTATTCCCTACATAATACCGGATTTAATAAACGAATGATTTCGATATTTAAATCCAAGGTTTTTTGTTAATCGCCTATTCTTGGACACCTTTAACGAATTTAATTAAAAGTAATCTATTTCTCGTCTCATTCTTAATACCGTTGTGTTACTTTCGTCAAAGTTATTTTTTAAAATCACAATACATAGCTATCTTGTAACTTTTATCATAAAATTTTATCACCCTTCTTATGCACAAGGATTAGAGATTTCCTTTAACTTAACTTCGAACAGGTGCATAAAAATAAAAAATCCTGTCAGTCGATGGCAGCCTATGGCAAGCTTTGATATAGATTTTAAAAATCCAAACAGAAACAAGATTATTCCGACTCACGTTCCAAGTGCTTATATTCGTGCGTGATGTCTTCTCTTTCGAATTTTCCCACAGCTTTCGTACTGATGCACTGACCGATCCTGCAACAGAAACATGTTTCTTTGAATCACGATTCTAACTTCAAAATATTCGCAAAATTTTACACAAGAACAAAATTGTAAATATATATATATATATATACATAAGAAAAAAATGCAGAATGAAACAAAAATTAGGGAAAGAAATCATTCCATTCTGAAATTTAAATACATGTTTTCAAGTAGTGTTCCAGCAAGCAGACAAAAAAAGAAGTTGGGAATTTTTAAAGAGGGAAAAAAATCAACTTAAAAATTCAAAACCAAGAAGCAGAGTTCAATAGAAAGTCATTCTTGGACAGATTTTCAGAACTGAATACAAAAAAGATCACTGCTGAAGCATTCTGTGTTAAAAAAGAAAAAAAAATTTAATGTGAAGCAGACATTTTGTAAAAACAATATTTTAATAATAAATTCGAATACAAATATTTATTATAAAAAATATTTCAACGTACATCATCATTCTTCACTCCACTTGTAAACAGGGATGGCGTTAAAGACGAGAGTTATGATCTGACCCAATGAGGGAGCCCCTGTCTTCCAACGGAGCGGCATGATCATAATCCGCTCACATTTGTGCCGGATATCTGTCGAGCTTCTAGTTTACAAATTCGCTGCACGAACGGGGCACACAAATACTGTCAAAATATTTTTCCATAGAATCTATTATTCTAGACGACTTTTTTTAACTCCCTCCAACACAGAAAAGGCTAACATCAAATCACATGATTCTATTTCCTTCATGAGAGCTATTTTAAATTGAAACAAGGCTTCAACAAAACAGAGAAATAGGATTGGCTGGCCAATCTACAAATCTTTATATCCCATGACGATTAGGAGACATAGGCGACATCATTATAAGCTTGTATATCTCAGCAACTTTTTTGAAACAATATTTTATTTTTCTTGCTACAATCATCACTCAAGTTTTACATCCAAGAGTATTACAGCCTATGCGATTTATTTGAATGCAAGGAATCATTTCATTTAAGTATTTACATATAGAAAATGCAGTTTTGCTTCCATTCCCAGATATCTGATGGTGCATTGCACATGACAAAAGAAAGGTTCTAATAAATAAATAGGATATTATAAAACAGACATAACCAAAATGATGTTTCATAGATGTATATGATAAATAAGCTTACAGTGATAATAGGTCCTTATATTATTGGAGTAGTTGAATTTGGCCGATTGAATCCAGCTTTTTTTTTATTATTAAATGCAAATCTTTTTTTTTTCCCCTCAAGAAATAATGAGACTTTCAAACTTATTCCACATCATTGTCATTCGCAAGTAATTTTTAACAATTCGAAATGTACTAAAACTTCTTTCGATGCGCATGTTGACAGTGGCCGAGAGCATGCCATTTTTATCAATCTATTCATTTCATAAAATGCGTCAGCCGCACGAGGAAAGTACTGTTGTTGAAGATGCATGGTGATATTTTTAGTGTAGATGCATCTTACTTTCTTTCAAAAACACGACGCATATCCCCCGGCTCTATATTTAAACTGGCCGAAGTGGCCTGGTGGTACGGTCACGGCTTCGGAACTGCAGGGTTTCAGGTTCGAGACCCAATTCCACCGAAGAACCGTCGTGTAAGGGGGTCAGTTGCACGTTAAATCCGTCCTGACCAAACGTCCTCCCGTTGGTGTGGTGTGGAGAGGGGGGTGCCAGCTCAGGTGTCGTCCTCGTCATCTGACCGCGGTTCAAAATTACGAGGTCCGTCCCAAAATAGCCCAAGTGTTGCTTTAAACGGGACGTTAATATAACTAAACCAAACCAAACCTATATTTAAACTTTGTGTTTTGTTATAAAACAATTGTCTAAAACCAACGACATTTTCTGTTTTCAAAAGTAGTGCACAGACTTTTATACTTAACACCATTCAGTACTCGGCTATCCTTGCGTGCACAGTAAACCTTCTAAAGTCTCTGGGACATTTAGAAAAGTTGCCAATAGGAAAAAATTCGTAACATTTTCTTCTCCAAGAAAGTCTTTCCTCTTTTTGCCGACGGGCAGGGCACATCGTCCCGGCGAAGGACACAGCCCTCTCTCACGGAGACGCCAACCTTACTTTTCAAATAATATGTGTAGCGTTCAAATTATCTTACTAATGATTTGCAGATTGACGAGTGGTACCTTTGAAAGATCTGTGTTATATTTCTTCACTACACCCTTAAAAACAAAACAAAAAACAAAAACATTTTTTAACAATATAAACCTTCTTGTGAAAAAGTTTCTTTCTTTAAAAGAATATTCTTGCATATTTTGAACATCTACTTAGCATTGCGACTTCACTTTTTCAAAAAGGAAGGAAAATGTCCTAATCGCCTCCATTTTAACAGAATTTTTAATTCATTCGCTTTATTGATTTTTTTATACGTATGTAAAAGTCATCTGCAGTTCAGTCATAATTTCCATTAAAAAATATCTCATTTATTCATTAAGAATTATTCTATTCTATTACATTAAAAAATATTCTATTAAGTTCCTATTACCATTTACAGAATCTACTACATATTTATATACACTTCAGTCAAAAATAATTTTAAGCAAATTCAAAGTTATTGCGAATATTCAGAAGAAGAATAGTTTTAAAAGCGCCGTGAACTGTAAGACAATATTTATTGATAATTACTTTCATTATTATTAGTTAATGGAAATTCCTTACTCTTCCGTGGACTTCTTGATAAGCTTAAGGGGTTGATTGGGTCCGTGGTAGCGCCAGTACACTTTGTCGGCGTTCACTTCGGTGAAGAGGAAGGTGGTGTCGAAGGCTTTCTTCACCTCCCCCCGTTTGATAGCAGCCACGCTAGCCGGGCCGCAACGGTACAGACCTAACAGTTGAACAAAAGTTACCACAATTAAATGTATTAAAATTAAATGAATTGAGATCTAGTGAACAATCTGATATTAAAATTTCTGTAAGATTCCATTTCTTTATTTAGAAAAAGTGAGAGTAAAAACCTTTAATACAGATAATAAATTAAAGAAAATTAGGAATAGACGTTAAAAAAACCCTGTTATATATAATATGCTAAAGAACACATAGAGTAAAATAAAGAATGAATGTAGCAGAAGGACTGGTAGGACAACAAAAAGGCCAGATAGCCCGGAGTTCTGTGAATTCATTTCTTTGCTCACCCATAGCAGAAGACAAAGTTTTTATACCAAAACTCACTGTTATAATAGGTATTTTCTCACTTCTTACTGAGTACTAAGCCCTCCATTTATCTCAATGCGAAAGAGTCGCGGCCTGGTGAATCATAAAAGCAGTCACATGTCAAGTTAAAATAGAAGGCTTTGTTTTATATGTTTATATACTGCATTGCACATTTCAAAAATGTATTAAAGAAAATGTAAGTTAAAGAATAACATAAATTCTGTAATACCCCAACTTAAATGCAGGAAACATACACAAATCATTAACGTCAATCATAGGTTTTTAATCCTTAAGAAAATTGGCTCGAACTGGTCACTGATAAAGGATGACACAGATATGAAAAGGTAACCCTAAGATAAGAATCAAAACCTACGATTTTTAGGTTTTGGTGAAGTCTTTAATAGACGTCTTGCCTTCCTCATTTCATTAGGTTAAAAGAAAGCTGGACGAATCGAATGCTGTACTTGGAACATAATAAACAGAGAGTTGGAGGAGTGCAGAAAATAAGACAAGCAACATGAAAAGTAAGGTTCACTAGCGCATAACATTTTATACAGAAATAATTGATCAGCAAATAATGATATAGCTATACATTTTACGCGAGCATATAAAAAACAGTGATTCAATGGCATAATTTTCATTTATTATGTTAAAAATTTCATTGAGCATTTCAATTTGATAATTAAATGGTTTTATTTTACCATCTGATTCTTCCTGCGGCGTGCAGTCTGCCGCCTGCCAACCACCATAGCCACCTGGTTCGAGATCTGGTCGCTGCATCCACGCTTCATTCCATACGTGGAAATTCCTAAAAGAACGATTCCGATTTAAAATTAAAAATGGACGTTGGAAAAATATCGGAAAAGAACGAAGAGAATATCTGATCAGTACCCAAAATTAAATGATCTTACAATCCATAACATTCATCTGATTTCATGCACAAAAAGGTATCAATCTCCAACCCATTCCAGCCCAAGAGTGATCATAAGGTCCTTCACCAAGCGGCAAACATGTATAATTGGTGTTGTATCAAATGAATCAACAATAAGAATCTTTTGATTCATAATCAGATTTATTAGGCGAGATCGTCAGATTACTCAATGATTTCTGTAAGAGCTGACAATCAGATAAGTGATAAAAAAATCTCCACTCTATCAACCTAAAACGATAACGCAGCAATAGCTCCTTACTAAACTTCTTTACTATAATGTCCATGGTTTGAAGTAACACGAGGGATATTTTAGGACAATTTTAGTCAATCAAACAATTAGGACAATTTGTCAAACAGGTCCCCTCTTTTCATATCACGCAACATCAATAGGTGGAAGACTGATCCTCAGCACTAGGCTCAATATTTCTGTAGTGTATTTGAGCCTATAGCGTCCAACAGGCCCTAATACAGAACAGATCTTTGGTGGAACTGGAATCCTTTGGGCGGCAAGTCGGGCGCTTTCCACCAGGTCATTGTGGCCCCTTAAATTTACAAATAAAATAATAAACCGTGTCACAAAATATGTAACCATGAGCGGAAACGTCTTGGAACTTGAAAAAGTTGGTGGCGAAATTTTTTTTAATAAAAATTTGCAGTTGTTTACATAAATTTAAAAAGACAGTTATTCGAATTGGAAAAGTATGGCACTTACCACACCGAGTCGATGTTCATTTTTTCCAGGGGTTTTCCATGGCAGTCGAAGAAGCGGTCGATGGTGAGGCTGTTGTGGGTGTCATGGGCCGATGAGAAATTGGTCACAGGGCGACAGGGGATACCTAAAGCTCGACACACTGAAAAGAATACTAAAGTCAATCATTCTAATAACTTATTCGGCGAGACAAACATGCAGGACTGTTCTTTCTCGAAGATGCAGAATGTCTTGGCACACTACCGTAGGTGTCTAAGAGGTAAGAATTTAAATTTTCTGAAACTGGGAAGTTTCTAGAAAATTATATGCTTCAGAATAATCCGCGAGACCTTTTTGAGAGAAAAATGATTTAGAATAATTGTTGTAAATATATTAAAACAATCATTTATGTTCCCAATTTTATCTTTACGCTTAGCTGATGAGGTCATCTCTGCAGCTCATCGAAGACTCGTTCATTTTGGGTTGAATGTCCGAAGGTTCAATGGCTACTTTATTATCATTTCATTCCCTTTTGTTTATAACAAACATTTTACTTGAAAATTTATAATTATTCCAATGACTTCATATTAAAGTACTTGGGTATTATTTCACAGACAAAAATACGGCAAGGAAAAAAAAACAAAAACGTTTCATTAATATTTTGGCCAAAGATTATATATATCCATCCATACATACATTTTTTTCCTTTGGCTGTTTTTAGCGTCTAGTACAAAAGATTATTAAAAACAATGAACAGCTAGGCCTTTGATAGCTATTTAAATTCTTTTTTTTTCAAAATTTTATTTATGAGCTTTTACCGGTGTAACGCCACTTTCGGCACACACCTAATCATCATCAGAATACATACATCAATGTGCCATCAAGAATATGACACTAAAATACTTGCAAGATAGAAAACTCTCACCTGTTGTGAAAACTCCTGAGAAAACCCAACATTGTCCATATTTGACAGGTTTCTTGTTTTTGAAATATTTTTGCAAGATCACTTGACTGCCACCCCAACAAGTGGGTGGTTTTCCTCCTTTGTATTTGCCGGACCAGTTGCCCACGAGCACACCATTGTCATCTCGGCAATTAAGCTGAAAGATTAAAAAAAAAAACGCCATGAAGCACAGCAAAGAAAAATGCAGTTAGAAATAAATTTATTAATGCAGCGCAATATCTTTGAAAACACATGAGTCACGTCTTAACTTTTAAGTTTCGAATTAACTTTAAGCTTCGAATTAGGACGAACGTAGAACATCCATTTTGGAACAGTATATCTTACCATCCACCCAATTAATCCCAAATCTACAATTCTAAAGTCATTACTACTAACAAAACTTCCATTTTCTACTGCTTGCGTTTTTGGGAATTCGTATTCACGTACAGACGGGCGTCCTTAATGAACCTCTCGATTTCAACTGCTCAAAGTTGAAGTGCTTCGCGTGAGCGGCGGTAGTAGCGATTGCTGGGGACTGAACTGATGCTTTGCGCCGGCGCTCATATGCATTCATGGGCCACACCGATGCTTTTTACTAGACGCATACAGGGTGTTTCAGTGAACCGTTTCAGAACTTCTAAGAGGGATAGGGTACATCCTGACAACTCGAAATCATAGAGCAATGTGGGGTCGGAAACGCTTTCCTGAAGCGGTGTTGTACACAGAAGCACCATAAAGAAAAGAAACCGTAAATGAAAAATCGTTTTAATAATACATGAAAAGAAGCAAAAGGTACATGGATTAAAGTAAGTGTTCGAAGTTTCTTCCACGAGCTACAATGCACGCCTCACATCTCCGACGCATGGACATCCGACCATTCTGGAATACTCCAGGCATATCTCGAATCTCTCCGGCAGCTACTGCGATTCTTGCAACGAGCTCCTCAGCAGTGTCAACAGGGGTGTCATAAACTAGCGATTTCATATGACCCCAGAAATAAAAATCAAGACATGATAAGTCGGGTGACCGAGCAGGCCAACGCACGGGACCCCCACGTCCGATCCACCGTTGACCAAATGTGACATCCAGATAGTTACGAACATCTCCGCTATAATGGGCAGGGGCTCCATCGTGTTGGAACCATATTCTCTGTTGCATCGATGCAGAAATCTGTTCTCAAAAGTTGTGGCAATACTTGCTGCAGAAAGAGCAAGTACGTAGGTCCGGTTAGACGACCCGGTAACAGGTAAGGTCCGATGAGGTGATCTCCCACAATAGCGGCCCATACATTCACCGAAAATCGATTCTGTGCTGCACGACGTCGTATTGCATGCGGGTTCTCGACCGCCCAGATATGGTCGTTATGCGTGTTGAAAATTCCTTCCCTTGTGAAGGATGCCTCATCGGAAAACAACACTTCAGCAGGAAAAAGGGGATTTGTAGCACATTTTCCCAGGTACCACTGTGCGAAACCAATACGAGGTACATAATCCTCCGGTTTCTGTGTCTGGACACGCTGCACGTGAGACGGATGCATGTCTTCTGCTCGTAGAATCCTCCAGAAGCTGCAATGGGAAACCCCGACTGCGTTTGCTACACTTCGTGTACTCGTTGTTGGATTCCCCTGTACATGCTGCAGCACATTCTGTTCGGCGTCTGCAGTCCGTGTTGTTCTTACCCTGTCCCTGTGAGCTCTTTCTAATGAACCTGTCTCAGCTAACCTCTGGTGCAGTCTTGCAAAGAAATTATGACTGGGAATACGCCTCGTCGGATATTGTTCCGCGTACAAACGCTGTGCGGCTGGCCCACTACAATTTGCAGCCCCGTACGCCAAATGCATATCGGCTAACTCTGCGATCGTGTAATCATCCATTCTACTAACTTGGCGTTCTTGTGCGAAATGAAGATTCCCTGCACGAAAGCTCGGATTCGCACAACGCTATCTACCGCATCAGGAAAGCCTTTCTGACTGCCCATGGGTATATGATTTTGGTTCGTCAGGATGTACCCTACCCCTCTTAGAAGTTCTGAAACGGTTCACTGAAACACCCTATATATGCCCCCATAGCAGTCAAATAGTTAAAGACAAATTCGTTCAAGTGTACCTTTTAGTACAATACATCTTCCCCTTTCACCAACCGAGTCCAAAACGTTTGACTGTGATTATCAGTTTTAGTGTAAGGGTCATCTACAGAGGTACATCCGGTTCGTGGCGTTTTAACTCTTCAAATGCCCGTCCTGCGACTTTCGAGGGTTGGAAGTCGATTTATTTTCTGCCGCGCGATTTTCGCAGGCTATTGAGTTTATCTTTCTTCACTGCAGATTCGAATTAGATCAATGCTATTATCGAGCAGCATACGCGTAATAACAGGTCCCTTTGTTTCAGAGATATGTGAACTTTCTTGCATCTAGATTGCAGTTAAAAAAATCAGAGGATTACAATAATTGCACTTACAAGCCCACAGGCAGATTCTCCATCAGATTTCATTCGAAATTTAATCAAACAGTGAAGACCAAGTTTAAACCTTCAGACTGTTTATAACGTTAGTGTTAAAACGCAAGTAAATAAAATTTCAATAGATTTTTTTTCTGAGCACGAAGCATTTTTTTTTTTTTTTTTTCCATTTCCGAATATTTTTACCAGAATCTCGAATCGAATTTTTTTGACGATTAGAATGCTTTTTTTTTTCCTTTTGCAAGAAAGAGAAAGTAAAAACATATAAACAGAATTTCATGAATAGGGTATTTATATATACAGGTATTTAAGTAAAGGACATTTCGAAGCAGGTGTACAACAAACTTCAATCTAATTGAACAGAACACAACAAAAGAACTTAATAGATGATGTACTTCCTTGAAAATTATCTTGAACACAATTAAAGCTTTCCCTTTTTCTTATCGGATCTTTTATTATTGCTCAAGGAGTTTGTTAATGTTGAAGATCGCTTCTGTAGGAATGAAGGAACATTTTGAACATATAAATATCAATTTCTACTAGTAAAAATGTGATCTTAAGTTTGCAGATTACTAAAGAAGGGTGAGAATAATCTTAAACAGTTTTCTTTTTTGTCCCTTCTTATTGGCCGCGCTCGTTACGACATCTACTGTAATTCTTATAAAATTATTTTGATTCAAAGTCAAAATTCATTTCTCATTCCTATCAGAAATGAGTTCACCCAGTGCAGTTCAAACAATACAGCAATACAGTAATAATTTATGGTATGAAATTTGTATGTAATGCACATTTGCAATTCAAATGTTAAAATTATTTTCGAGAATTCAATATCAATCATGTCATTACTTAAACACACTGCTATTTTTACACTTTATTTCAGTATGACATGAATAAGCAATACAATATGTAGCATTACGCAGAATTACAACCGATATACATACCGCAGCTGAAACATGGCGTACTACACTTATAGGATCTGCTCTGTCTACAATCCGAAGGTGCCCCACATTTGTCAGTAAGTACAGACAGCATTCCAAGATGTTTTCTTCAAACTAAAAGAATGTAGTTCGTTAATGCATGGAATAAATGGATTGATTTCAGTTTATAAAAATGTCATTTGCACACCTTAAACAATAAAGTTTTATAGTGAATGCCAAGTTTTAAAGATAGTAAAACACAAATATATCTAAAAAGAAGAAGAGCATATTTCTCTGCTTTTATAAAAACTATTTCATTTCGGCTTCGAAAGATGATGAGCGCAGCACTTTACAGAAATGGCACAGGAATGAGTTGAATGAGCCTAGTGACGTATTTTTGGTTATTTAACGATTCCCAATATCGGATGAAGGACAAAGGATTCAACTGAGGCGGGGAAAAATGGCACATAACTTAAAAGCAATTCATCACGTAAATCACTCGAACCGAAATACATAATCTAAACAAAAATTCAAACCTAACCAGATTCGTAAAATTTTAAAGGTAAAAAAAAATGCTCACCATTTTGCAACTTAGTAAATCCAAATAAACCATTGCATGGTGTTACAGCTGCATGAAAATGGTAATTGTGCATGTTATTAAACATCTGACTGTCACTGTGAAGAATGGGAAACAGTGCACTTGGCATGAGCGCACTGCATATAAAATAAATCCGCAGATGTTTCAGAAGCAGAATTGAAAAGGGAATAGGACAGTTTGCCTGCGGTTCAATTTCCCAAGGTGCAGTTACAAACACTCTTGGTCCAGCTGAAAATGTATTATTTCACTCCTCGTGAAACAAATCAATCCGCCCTCTAGTCCCGCTGTGTGGGAATTGATTCCCCTGCTTCATTGCAACACACTTATTGCTTCATTGCAATATACATTGTCTCTTTATATTTACACGAAGCGGAAGAATGCCTGCGAACAGAAGATACTTTCAGGAAGAGAGGAATTTCATAGCTGCTACTTTCTGTTTTATCGAAATACCACTCAATTTCAGTTTTAAAAAAGATTCTGCTTTTATGCGGTCCACTTCAATTCGGACTTTGTTTATTTGCTTCGTACTAGCTTTCTCCTTCCTGTGTACATGATCCAAAAGAGAGGCGTCCATTTCTCTCCACGAGAGTCACCATTTTTTACCAAAGTCACTCTTTGATCAATGTAATACACACACAATGCAGAAATTTGACAGCGAACCGTGTGACTCGACATCAAGTGTTTCATCGGCATTTTTTTAATTGCTACGTTTTTTAATTATAAGAAATGCAACACTGTACCGTTATTAAAAAGGCCCGGTGGACAGCAGTTGGCGACAGCAAACAAGAATGACTGTAAGCATATATGGTTTCTTTTCAATAACCCTCCATTTTTATTAATTGGCTGTTTTAAGCTACACTCAATCCTTATTGTTTAAATGCCCAATGTAAAATGTATAACTTAAAAATATCCTTAATTGGAAAACAGAAAAATTCCATACACAAAGCTTTCATTAAGAATATTTTAAAACGTATAAATCGCCAAACGTACTTGAGCGTAATTCCAAACGCAAGGTCGGAGGCAATTGTGACTTCCTCGCCAGACAAGACCGGTATCTGCCAAAACATACTCTTCCCTTTTTTCTTCATCTTCCAAATAAACAGTGTCCGCTATAGTAAAAAAAGCGAAATAAAGAGTGAAATAATGTAAAGCAATATACCTACAACCTAAAGATGGAATGTGTAGAATAACAGCATAACAAAGTATTTTAAATTGATGCTATCCAACCATATTCGTAAATAAAATTTTACATCAAAGTAAAATATAAATTTACTATTTATACAATGTAGTAAATAATGGTTAATAACATAACATAGCAAAAATTAAGAGTGGTACGAATTAAAACGACAGTTTGCTGGCAACCCACTTTGATATCGGACTTTAAATTCCATTTATTTAAACATGAATCAAATTTAATTTCCAAAAATGCATTCTATTTATTTTTAATTTATGGTGTGTTGAAAAGCATTAAAAATTTAAATACTTTGTTGGAAACTTTATCACACAAACTTATTCCTTCTTTTTAACAAAAAATTTGCATAATTTTTAACTCATTCATTAATTTATGATATAATATAAAAGCTTATCTTTTTCTTGCCCGAGATGTTATTTCAGAATCCAAAATAGAAAATGAATCTCTATTCCAATTTTAAATTTTCGATACAGTAGGATTAAAACTTTTTATTTTTTTCCATGACAAATTCTTCTAATATTGGTAATGAAGCAACTTTCTTCTTTTTCATGCAATGGCTGCCACCCGCAGTCAGTGGACGACGGGTGCAGTTACCGCCACAGTGGAGAGGCGCCGAAAAGTGCAATGATAAGACTGGCATTTGACATTCATGGGATTTATGGCAAGAATTTTACCACTCCAAATAAGGTAATGTGTCATTTATAGTACATATCTCATATCATAAGGTCCACTGCTTTAAATAAGTAAAAACTTTTAAACTGAAAACTTAATTATAATTCAAGTTTCAAAATTTTATTTTTATTTTCACTTTAAATTTCAATTAAATCTTACAAATAAGATTCGACGTTCATTTTTAATATAGAGTATGCTTAGAAGAAAAGTATCCCTGCTTAGAGACCTGTGCAGAAAGAAAAATGCCAAAATAATGAATTAATAATGTCGGCAGAATGGATTTCAGAAAATGATGAATGCTGTTATATAATCATTCATCCACAGCCAGCTACATTTAAATAATTGTTATAATTGTAATAAATCTACAACAAAGACTGAAAGCTATCACAAACACCAAAATGTCAATTTCTGATGATGAATGCTATCATATAATCAGTCATCCACAGCTATCCACATTTTAATAACAGTTTTAATAGTAATGAATCTGCAATAAATACTGAAAGCTGTCACAAACACCAAAATGTCAATTTCTGATAATGAATGCTATCATATAATCATTCATCCACAGCTAGCTACATTTAAATAACAGTTTTAATTCTAATGAATCTGCAATAAATACTGAAAGCTGTCAAAAACACCAAAATGTCAATTTCTTCATTGTGTGATTCAAATTCAACTTTTAGAGCAGCGAGAACACACAAAAACAAGCCAGAAACACATGGGAATATATGACACGAAACGGGAGAAAAAATCGAACGATATACACAACATTTGCAGATGAAGAGGTTCTTGTTATGAAATTGATATGTTCATCAGCTTAACATTGGCAATCTGTCGCATGTTATCTGTATGCAGTCGGAATTTTAAATGACTATATGCACTGAAATCCAACGACAGCACTCAACAGCTCATTTAGCCGGAAATGAGTAATCGTATGTGATTTTTGTGCTGCAGACCTTTTGGTGGTATTGACGCTGAGTTGCGAATTACCCTGAATAGAGAGTTCTAAAATGAAAACTGATGCTTATCCCTCCCCCTCCCAACTGTTCCTGGTGTCGTTTGTTTCCTCGTGTTCTGATATATAGGGTGCGGCAGAAAAACCCGGAAAAATAATTTTTAATATAACTTGATTGAAAATAAATAAATAAACAAAATATAACAAATAATAATAAGAGTAGACTTTTACTAATTAATAAATTTAACTTTTTTCAAATGGGCCGCTTTCTGCGGTGATACAGAGGCGCAAACGGTTATTGAAATTTTCAGCAATGGGTCGCAAGTCTTCTACCTTTAATCCATCCCATTCCCGACGAAGCCATTGTTTTAGAGAGTCCAAACTTTTGCATGTTTTAGTGCAAGCCCTAGACTCCAAAATTAACCACACATTGTAATTATGAGATTGAGATTCGACGATTACAGCGCCCGCTCTCCAGATGATATCATGCGCCTTGCACCACTCTTCTGTCCTTTTGGGTTTGTTAGCTGATGCGGAGTCTCATTGAAACTAGCACTTTACATTACTGAAGAGCGTTTTGGCCCACGGAAATTCAACAACTTCTAGAATGTCCCGCTGGTAGACTTCTTGATTTATTTTAACGCCAACATTTACAAAAGCCAGAGATGTTTTGCCGCTTGCGCAAATTCCACCCCAGACCATGACTGACTTTGGATTTTGGCGATGATCAACTCTTGCAGAAGTGCTTGGAAAGTCTACAGACTAGATCCTACAGTTCTAAGAATTATGAGATTTTGGACGGTAAAGGGCTTCTCATTAGTGAAAAGGAATCTTTCTCAGCGCTGACTTGCGGCCCATTTCAAAAGTTTTCGGCGTCTCTGGAGCCGCACGAGTTTAATTTTCTTCAGTGAGAAGCTGAACTTTTTGGAACTTGTAAGGATTCAGTTAAAGCTCAGTTTTTGCCTTTCGTTGCACTGATCAGTTCTTTATTCCCAGTTCACGAGCAATCTTTCTCATGGAAACCATCGGATTTCATTGAACTCGATTTTTGATAACCTTACGGCTACTGAAAGTGTTCACCATACGTTTTCGTTCACTTCCTAGATTTTGACCATCATTGCCAAGCTCTTTGAAGCGATAGATTGCATCAGGCATTGTTTGCCGAGGCACATTAAGCAAACAAACGATTTCCAACTCTAAAATTGCATATATTTTGCTTGGCATTGTAAAAAAGCAAAACTAAGATTAAAAGATACATTTAAACTAAAATATACATTATAAAATATGTTATAATTGAAGTGGTAGACCAAAAGAAATGAACAAAAATTAATTAACTTGTATTCGATGATGCAATAACTTTGTCCGAGTATTTTGTCGCACCCTGTAGCATCCAAGGACTTTTTTTTTAATTGCAACCAGTTACCACGTTACCACAGACATATAAACAGGGATTATTGCGACTGGCTGTTATACTCATCAACTAACCAAATTTTTGTATAAAAAATCAACGGGAAGCAAAAGTTTAAAGAATCTTCACACTGTTGGTAAAAGGCTAGAAATCTTTCCCATCATTTCCTTTAATACTTTTAAATTTCCAGGGTATTGTAATGTTGTGTTAAATTTACTATCCATAATAAGTCTTCCTCTAATTTCTTTCAGTTCGAAACACTCTGTTATGTAGTGCTGGGCTGAGCTAGTGCTAGTGTTATGTAGTGCTGGGCCCCACATATGCATGTGTTGTCTAGCATCCTTCCGAATCTGTAGAAGTACTCAAGAAATCTTTCATGTCCCAATACAATTTGCACTATCATTGGGGGAAACATTCTTTTTATAATTTTTGGTTTCTGTATGAATTTATATGTTATGCGTTCTTTGCAGTACATTATCCATCTATTCTGCCACTGCATAGTCATCTAATTTCTTTCTTTAACATTTGGGATGATTTGGGGAGTACAATATCTATTTGGTCTTTCGGTGCCGTGCAACTTTTTTTGCGTATTCATCTCTTCTGGTAACCAATGACTATTTGTTGCTTTTTTCCCTGTAAAACTGTGCTGTGTTTTAACAAAACTGTGTCGCTGTGCTCTGTATCTGTTTAAAATAAAACATATATATTAAAATTCTAACAAGCTTTCATCAAATACCTTTAGCTATTATTTTTCCTATCTTTTTCATGAAGATGCAAGTTTTCATACACATTAAATAATCAAATTAAAGTTAAAATTATCAAATCAGAGAAAAAAGAAAATGCATCACACAGAAGCAATCAGAAACCAAGTCGGATCAGTAATGCATCTTACCCTCGCACCAAGGATTGAAAAGAATGAAAAGCGGATCGTTCACTTTGTATCTGAAGTCCGGCGCATTCTTGTCGTCTTTCAATCTAGAATCCACTTCCAGAATCCACTCGCCGACAATGCAGTGGGGGGCCGGAGTCACCTGAACAATCAACACTTTTAAGTATCACAACACTATGGCAGACATTTAAAGCATTTCACATTTCTTTATTAAATGAAAATAAACGAAAACATAGAGCGCATAACTCATTTCTCTTTCGTCCCCCCAGGATGAGAGGCTTCAGGCATGGTGGTTGGTTCTCCTCGGAGTAGACGGTTTAAGGTTTTGTGCTTTATCATTTTTTAAGTTTTTCCTAAACCCCTTCATTTTTTTCCATACTAGCAGAATATGCCATATTTTGTGCTTCGTATAAAGTGGAGAGAAATAAGTACGAATTTGGATGTCTTCCTTAGTGGGATCAGGGAGAAAGAGTAGGTGCTCCAGATAAAACAGGAGTGCGTTCATATCATTTTTTAAAAACAACCATAGTGACCGGGCACTATCTATACATGCTATACAACGAAGGTATGTGTCATCCACCGTTGGCCTTTTTCTCCTCTCATCATGACTGAATAAATATAAATCAATATTTCTAATAATATATCAATATTATATCTAACGCTTTACCCGTTTATTTCCGGTTTGATTAATAGCATTCACATGGACGCGAACAAAATAAACAGACTTCCCAAAAAATGGATTTCGTCAAAAAGTTGAAAGAAACCTGCACATTTGGTGAAAAGGGTCACATGCTACATTTCATATCAGCAGCTCGTTGCGTCTTTAAGTCATCGTGTTTACAAAAACCATCTCAAAGAAATGTATTTTTCGGACGCAAGGAGGTCAGAGATGTGAGAATTTATCATAACCTTGAGGTCCTATTTTTTAAAACCCTTATATGATTTCTTTAACCCTTCGTATACAAGAAAGCAAGAATTGGTTATGTTTTCCCTTCTAGTACTTAGCATCGGAAAAGGTTACTTTCCAAACACTGAGGATGGATGCTGTGCAAGAGATGCTTCCTCCGATCGGTTCTCTGACAGCGGCTGAATCTGCCTTCGAGATGCAGACAAACAGAAAGTCTTTCCCGAGTTCGAAGAATGCATTGATGGAATTATTTATATCTGTCTGTGAATACGATCATTCAAAAGCGCTTTCGGCTGGACAGATGAAATCTGGTACATATTCTTTACATCAAATGTGGTCAAATTTTGAAGAAAATCCATTCAGAAGAAGTGCTTCTATCCGGCTGCCCGAATGATAATTTTACGCAATAACTACAACATATATATAAATAGAATGTGGGCACGATTTTAATATTTAAAGTGCAGGTCTGCGTCACATTTGAAATCAAATTCGTCAAAGGATTGACTATCTGTCCATCTGTATTTTCACAAACATGCAAGCGCGATAACTAAAAGCCGCAATCACATACATAAATGATATTCATTTATTATGTAATCTTGTAACTATAATGATAGTTTTTTGTCAAATGTTGATTTCAATCAGTCGGAAAAAAAGGCGTCCAAAATACAATCGGTGTGTTTGTTCTAGTGTATGAACCGTGCCCAGCGATGAAACGTCAAATATTTCATGCTAAAACGCACTTGCACAATGGCTGCTCGCCAATGGCGTACAGTTAATATAAAACATTCATTCAATTGTAAGCAGGAGGTTTCGGGGATATTGTTATTATTTTTCCTCATATGTCCCGAAACAAAATGGCAGTAACATATTTATTTTCTTTTTGTATCATTAGATACGTTTTGATGCCATTGCATGAAATGACTTCAAGGCAACGCATATGAATTAATTAAAACAATAATTAAAAATACTTGATAAACTTAATTTATAATAAAAGAATTAATTTTTGCCTTCAACAACTAATTGCCAACAGAACTACTTTGATAAAGAGTGATAAAAACGGTACTTTTAAGTACTGTCAGAACATACAGGGTTAATATTTTTATGCATAATTTCATAGCATATTTTCTAAAAAGAAAACAATTTTTGTGCCATTTTAACTGAAAACGTTTCTGAGTTATTGTGTTCACAGACGAACGGGCGGAATGATAGACAGACACAATTCCAAAAAAAAAAAAATTGGGGGGGGGGGGGGGATGGGGGATGGTCTGAAAAGTATAGATTCGTCAAAATCTCGAATTCCAATGGTTAGATGATTGCAATAGTTTTTCTTTGTATACTGCTAGGAAAAAGTAAAAAACGCCAAAATAATATGCACGTGACATTTCTTCGCCACCCTACAAAGACCCTCCGGAACACCTACGCTTCACTCCTCCACATAAAAACATATAAAGCACACAGCATAAAAGGCACAATGATCATCAATATCACACTAGAAGTATGTTTTAAGTTTGAAAAACTCACAGCTTATATCGGTCAGGAAAGTGAGATTCACAGGATGTCCGAGATATTTCTGAACACTCATTTCCGGTAATGTTCGAGCAATTGGAATAAAAAAAATTCACATTTGTAGACGAAGTAGTTTGTTGCCGCATCTAAAAAACGTTACAGGAGTGGCTGTTTAACTCTGTTGGCATGCCACCAACTTATGATCCCAATTTTGATCGACAGTAATATATTTTAATATTTCCTATATGAGTGATACATACGTCATATCACCCATAGAAGAAAAGAGAATTTTTTAGAAACTGCAGATGTTTTAATAGTGGAAGAAAAGTTTGTAGCCTTTTTTTCCTCTCCATGCAGGGCCATTACAGGATTTCTACATTCCTGCGGTGTCCTCTATAGAATGGTAGATAATATTAGCTAAGTAAACAATAAAGTGAGATAAAATTCCCTGCTTTTCTAAGCGCAAGGCCACAAATTATACTTTTCTATAGCATTCCATCTCTTATTTTTATTGTTTTTAAAATCCATCAGTCATTTTTTTTGGATACTCTATACTGATTCATGCATAAAACATACCACTCAGAAATAAATACGTAATCATTCATTATTTACTCGCCTAAGGATACATTTATTCTATACTGAGAGCAATTACTAACCTAAATTTGCCGTAAGTTACACCAAAACTAGCCGCCTTTGGCGACCAGCTTATCGATTAGATTACTAATTTTTTAGGCTGTCAAATGATTCATATAGAATGGATATGCACTTTTTAATAATTACAACTCGTTATTTGAAATGATTGAAGAGCATGAATTCAGCTGAATCAATTTACTGCAAATAAAAAAGTGTACATATGAAATAAAAGATGAAGTGAAAAAACAACTGCGGAGCTAATGATTGGCAAAAGCACGCAATTGAAATTTTAGCTGAATGAATTTAAATGCAATCATAGTATTTAATTTAAAAGCATTATTCGTAGTGAATTAAAAATTATTATTAAAATTAGGCGAAATGGAATTGAAGTCACTAAAATGAAAACACTTTTTGAATCTTATGATGATACAAAGCACATTTTTGTAAAATAATTGTTTTAGAAAATATAAGCATCAGTTTCCATAACTAAGTCACAGCGATTACTTATCTGGCAACGGTTAAGCCTATTTCTGAGCTCGATCCATCAAAAGGTTGAACGCCTGTCGGTCTGTACCTTCAGAGGTATCTGAACGTGGTAGCTCAAAAACATAATGACTATTAAACATAATATATGATTTTGTGATTGCAGTTGTAGTTCTGAGTCAAATTTTCGTATCAATCGTTTGGTGTGAGGAAATACAAACCCGATTTTTGGGTACTATTAAAGGCACGCCAGGGATGAATCGCCTAAAAACTCTCCGATGATCCCACGACTGATTCAGCAAAAATGCTAAATTCACCGCAAAGGTCAATATTTCGTAACTATTATACGTCAATGCTCAGCAAAGAGTTCTCTGCCTGACCCAAGGTCCGGGCGGAGGGTGGGGGAGGTTATAAGAGAGCAAGCGAAAAATTTTAGGAAGGCCACCTCTACGGTTTCTTCTAGTTCGAGAAAACTGAGAATACCGTTTCCCCACATATTCCTTAATTAAATTAAACGAAGCTTCGCAAGGCACACTTCGTAGCTCAAATAAGACAAAAGAGGTTTTTTCCGCCTTCGCTGCGATTATAATATGCAACGATTTCATGTGCATTCATTCATGATCTTTCATTAACAGAAAGAAAAAAATCGATAAATATAAAGAAACCAGTTATAAATATGTTTTTGAAATAATGTAGAAAGTTTTGCAAGTAGATTTATATTGATTCTGCAGGCTTCAAAGATAGGACACCACTTCTTCAAAGCGAATGGAGCTAAAAAAATGTTCGATTAAATACATGACGCATTTTATTTTACCTCCAAAGTCAATGTCTTCGTTTCCGCTTCGAGTACTTTCGCTTCCCAAGAAGCAGGAACTTTTTCTTTTTCATCGTCTAGCACCACAGGAATCAGAACTTCAGTATTCTGAGAGTAGGAAGGGGAGTTGGCACCTGCAAGATGGAGCAAACAATAAAAGAAGAAATTTCTAATGATTCATTTTTTTTTCATAAGAAGAAACTCGTATTTGCACTAGATTTATTCAGTTTAAAATTTCAGTTTATGATTTATATTGTTATCCACCAGTCCATTAAAGGTCATTTTTATGCTGCATTGTGACGTCAGAAACGCAATGAATTTCTAAGATGAAAGACGCATTTGAGATGCAGCAAATGATTTTAAAGAGTTGGAGGATAGGTGAATGGCGTAGGATCGAACTCAAAACGTTGCGGTTTGTAGCCGAGTAACAAGACCACTAGACAAAAGTGCACACTCTGGACAGAAAGTTGTTATCTGGCTTATAAGCTTCACCACAATGTCGACGGAGCAAAATGAAGCTTATTGGAATGATGAGTGCATTTTTCACAAATGCATATCGAGTCGTTAGATCTTAATTGGCATCCTCACAAAATAGTCAAATGTTGCAGAATGACTACAAACGCTTTCAGGAGTCTATTAAATTTTACGTGTTTCTATTACGCAAGGCCGTTTACAGGAATTTCTATCATTATCTAATTCTTTCTGAAAAGGGTCGATAAATTTGTAAAGAATATTAGCATCATTTATACAGTCATAACAATTGTCAAGTATCATAAAAAAGTAAACATTACTAGTGTGGTCAATAAGCCATAACAGTTCACATCAGGTATTATAAAACATTTTTAATAATTCTGAACTTTCTTAGGGGCATTTCTCATAATCTTGAAATGTATGTTTTGTATATTGACATATTAATAACAGTATACGTGTTTCTTTCATTCATTTTTAATATTATTCAAAATCTGAATTTGACTTATTTTGAGAGATTCTTATAGCGCATGCTTTAAGATAAGTCGCGGCCTTGTTCAGAACAATCGATTACAAAATTCTATCTTTCAGCCAATCCAACATGAAGGAAGTAAAATTTTTACAAAGCTTTCAAATCTCACAATAAACCTGTTGGACTTTCCTAATATCCGGATGATATTTTTAACAATTAATTTAAAAATAGTAATAAAACAGATCAACGAATTTTTATTTACTTCAGAAATGAAATAAGTGCGAAGATGATTAGCTAGGGGGCAAATATATTAATTATTATTAAAATAAAAATAAAATGACATATGATGCAATGCAAGTGTGTATCACTTGAAACACAGGGTCTGTCAAGATATGCTTTTAATTAAAAGAAACGCAATGGCAAAATATAATCTGGGAATTAGTTGTATGCATGACATATCTTTGGAGACTTCTTTTTATAAATTTATATTTTACGCGTATCACTCCAGCAGTAATCAGCTAACATTGATAATATCCACTTAGCTTGGAAGTTTCAAAGCAATGGCTCAATAAAGAAAAATTGCTTAATAAAGAAAAATTCAGAGACTTAATATGAAGCACTTGCTTCCTTTCAGCCGCTGACGATGAGTTGTAGCGCAATGGTTGCAGCATACGCAAGAGGATCACGATTGATTCTGATCGGCGAGCTAACAATCATAGTTCATCGGCGATTCTTATAAGTGGAGTAATTTTTGGTTTGGCAAAGTAAACTTATTCCTAGGGATTGCAATACCGGGATACCTAATACCAGTATTTTGAGCCATTTGTACAATTTTATAATTCCGTATTCACAAGCTTAAATACCGTTTTTTCGGTATTTACTAGTAATTTTTTTAATTGTCTCCACTATATGTTCACGGATCGCCAACAAAGCAAAATAGTATACGTTTTTGTTTTTATGTCTAAATTAATAATAGGACGAAATGAATTAGACTGTGGGTACAAAGTTGCATCGTACAATCAAGAGAAGTGATAAAATACTGTTTGACAACGGACTATAAAACCTTTCGGGCTTTTGCGCATGCGTTAGGGTGAGTTCAATTCGACAAAATAGGAGTGAGAGGAAAGATGAAAAGAGGAGATGTGCACATTTAACAATGAAGGCTCGCGGTTTTATGAGACGTAAACATTACATATAATTAGTAATACAGAAGGAAAAAGGTACTAATGCACAGTAAAATATTTCGGAGCAATTTTTATTTAATAAAAGGGTTATAAACATTAAATTATGAAGAATAAATGAAAAATTTCTGTTCTTAAAATTTGTTTACTTCTTATGATGGAGCGATTTTTCAAACTGAGAAATCCAATCCAATCCAAAAAGCAATAATCGACTTAAATCTGCAAATTAATTTTTTAGATAGTGAATTCGACTTAATATCCAGAACCGTATCAGCTCTACTTCCAATAAAACTGGCTGTTGAGACATTATGTTGGAGATATTCTAATTTATTAACAGCCAATGCAACAATACATTTCGTGTTGCAGTCATTGAAACAATAGCACACATCAAAATCTGAAGTATTATATATTACATTGAAAAATCACACAGAAGAAAGGCACACTGAAATATAAAATGTATTATGGTATTTACATAATTATAATGATTTTAAAAATGAAAACGAAAAAGAAGAAAAGGGACTAACCCATTCAAATCTGATCAAGTTTATAGTAAATTTTCTTAAAATTTTTTTATCCACAAACCTATCCACATTCAGAAGAATTCGGTACAGTTATCGGAGATTATGATGACACTAATGTGAAAGGAATTGTCTCTTGAACAAAAATTAGAATTTGCGATAAAAAAATGTCAACAAACCAAAATACAATACAGAAATCAGCTATATCCAAAACCATCCGACAAGAAATTCAATTACTTGAAGAAGAGGGATTTAGAGGTAAATACTTGGAAAAAGTATTTCGCGCATTGCTAACAGTACCACCAACTAGCGTAGATGCCGAAAGAGCGTTTTGGCAGCTGGTCAATTTTGCATAATATTACATTCCAGGCTTAATGACAGTACAATGAATGCATTATGTTTTTTAAGATCACATTTCAAAAATTTGCAATAGTACCACAGACTGAATAGTGATATTTCCACTTTTTTGTGATTTGAATAAATAAGATGTTTTTTTGTGATTCTTTATATACTGTTATAATTTATAGGTTACAAATTATTTTTTGTGATATTTACATTCTCTAATAAAACAAAGAAACATCTGCATTTTCTTTCTTTTTCTAAAATTTCTACTACCGATATTGAAACCGGTATCCCGGTATTAAGATGTAAAAAATATCGAATACCGGTACTGAACTTTTGGTCCGATCCCTACTTATTCTCCACAAATGTTAAAGAAATTTACATTATTCCTTCATTTTCGAAACATTCTGTCCTCACTTATAAAACATTACGAGGAAGCCTTTTAAGCAGCATTTCACCCAGTTGACTGACACAATTAGTGCAAAAGAAACAACATCTGTTTGGTATTGCTCCTCGAACTTAAAGAAACCGGTAGGAGAATTCTTTAACTGGCAAAATGGCTCATAAGTAGAAGCTGAGCGTAATATATAAATTTCTAAATAATAAAGGGCAATAGAAAAACATTACATTATATGTCAATAAGGAATATTTCATTCTAAATTTTGAAAACTAGAAATGAGTCACAACTTTTATTATCCTATTCTTGTGCAGCAATCACGGACATGTAATATTCGGATAGTCTGATTTCTAAAGCCCTTTGGCTGCAAACTATTGTGGTATGCAGTACAAAAAAAGTCGTTAAGAAGGCTTACCTTTTAAAGTGAACACTAGACACAGAATATCCTTTGAGGAATCGAAAGCTCTGTTCAGGTCGACATTTATTTTAAAAGGAGATCCTCTCCTCAGGACAAGTCGGGGATTCTCACCGTGAACCACGTGGAAATCGTTGGTATGGTGGTCTACTGTGTTGGTGGGTATGCACAAATGCACCAGTTCAACGATGAGTGGCACTTCGCTGTCATCTGTTTTGACTACAAAAGAAAAGAATAAAAATTTAAAATATTAATAAAAATAATTCAACAGTATACAAAACGTGAATAATAACTTACAAAACAAATTTCAATTTAACATTAAACTACGGTATGAATATATTTTTGCAAAACTGATTTTTAAAAATCTTATCAAAACTGTGGGAAAATATAATAAAATATCTAAAAATATTGAATAAAACCTTTTCTAACTTTTTCAATTTGATTCATTACTTCAATCAAGTTCTAATTTCGAATTATTTATATTGTAAGCATGTAATAGCTATCAAAATATGAAAAAAATATGTAATTGAACGTTTCATAATGACATTCAAACCCAGTATGGTCAAAGAATAAAATTAAAAATCATTTTTAAAATAACTTATCGCAATATTTCTTGTACAGCAATATACTCAGCAAGAAAAATTTCAACTATTTTTTAGAAAATAATGAGATGTTTCACGGAAATTCTTATATACTTTTTAGAATATTCTTTTAAAAATTATAAAATATAAAAACGTTATATATATATATATATATAACGAATGTAAAACAAAATAACTTAAATGGAGTAACAAACTTAATATAACTCACTTAATAACTTAAATGGATAATAATGGAAAAACAAAATAACTTAACCAGGATCATTTACTTTTTCTAATTTAAAGCAATAGAACTTATAATAAAATAATAATTTTTCATATTATGTATGTCGTATGTTTGTATTTTGAAACTAGTAGTAAAATTAATTATATACACTGAATCGAAAGACTCACAAATTCATCTGGTCCATGGTTAATTTAACAGCTTCGGAAAATATCTGAGTAAAGCATATTCTAATGTTACTTTTCAATAAAAAAATCTGAAGACTTTTTAATTCTCGATAACTTTAAAAGAAAGAAAAAAATTATCATGGTCCAAATCATGTTGCAACAAATAGTGTATTCCAATCAGGTGATTTAAATCCACTCGATTTCTTTTCATTTATGAAATAGAGCAGAAAACGTTCATTACAGAGACTCTGAGAAGGAACATGAGTCCACTCTTCTGGTGTAAGAGCTTGCATGACACCAGTATATTGTAACTGAGTGGAATTTGCGCATTTTCAACACACTTGTTACATCTGCTGAAACAGAAAGAGCTTTTGACGTTTTCACAGTAAAAAAGAATAGTTTGACATTTGAAAGAGTAGCGAAGTCACATTCCTATCATGTAACTGGAAGTTTTTATACAATGATGACGGGACCGAGTGAACAAAGAAAAATAAACACGCAAAGGAACGGAAACCAAGAATCTGTAAAATGATTTACAAGTGAAGAAGATAGTATACAAACGGGAAAATCTGTGCAACTAGTCTGACTATGAAATATCTGATTCTGATTGAAATTAATATATATACTCTAATCTAGGATTTCAAAAAGTTCTTTAAAGAATAATATCTTCATTTTAATTTCTATAACTAGCTTTATATCATTTTGTAACGACATTTAACCTTTCCTTCTTTTATTATTTAGTTAAAGTTATTCTTAGTTTCTTTTAAAGAAAAGAAGAAAAACATTATCAAACCTCATAGATTTGAAATCATTCTGTGTAAAATGCATGAGGTAGTATTTTACGGGGCCTTTTATTATTATATTTTCATTTTTTTTTCCTTAATAACGATGCAAAATGTTCATAAACATCTAGTTTTTCTTTGACTCACTTTGTACCCAATGCATTTACAGCAATTTCATATTACACACCAGTGCAGGCATTTTATACAAATAGAAATTAAATGAAAATTAATATCCAGTTAAATACTGATCTTGAGCATTCATCTTTAGAAATAAAAGCAAATGTTCTGCATCAGAGCCAGATGCCTTTAGAGCAATAACATAATGCTGGGCATCACATTCTGTGAATATACTACAAAATAAAACTGCAAACGTTTTTCAGTGCATTTCATCGAAAACATATTATTTTACTTTTTAAAAAAAGCGCGAGTTAATCATCTAAAAAATCTTACAGAAATAAAAAGAAATTATTTTGTATTGGGATCAAACATACAACATAGGATACATTAATTTAATACTAACATAATCACGAATTATAAAAATTTTACTCTTTTTTTCAGGTATTTCTTTTCATATATAATAGTTACGGAAGTTAGAATAAATACCGAATGATGATTCTGGATTATAGCGTATTTTTAATGAGGATTTTCTTAAATCTTCAGAGTTTAATTAGAAATCTTTTGATAGCAATCTTATGCACTGCTTATTTATTTCGAGACAAATAATTTAAAAATAAAGAACATATCACAATTATCAACAACACAGGTTTATGGAAATAAAATATTAAAATTTTCGTTTGGCAATTCCAATGTACAAAATATTATTCTGGCTTGCTTTAATAAATTTATAGGTTGTTTTTTTTTTCAATTTTCAGTTGATTTTATTGTTTGCAATCATATCTAGGTACTTAAAAAGTATGGTAATTTAATATTTGTTTTATAAATTTTACGTTTACATGTTACAAACTATACTAAATAAAAGCTAACAACATCATAAAAGATTAGGATCGAAGCCAGACACCCGTGTTTAACATTTTTCAACTATTAAACATAGTTTCTAATTTTTCTATAAAATGTCCCTTCACTATCACCTTCCTGGAACTCGCTCTTTCGCGCGCTTTTAGTAACACCTGCGATCTACCGCACTTCTCACAATTAAATACACAATATGCAAAGATAAGCGAATAATTCCACCATCGCCAAAGCATCTCATTTCCCGTTGTCTCATTTAAGCAACGTAGCAACCCATCATGATTTCAGTCAATTAAGATAAGAGGTGAATTTAAAACCTTTCGTGTTCGGTATAGTTGCAGTGAAGCGACTAACTCCCAAGGAAAACAAATGCCCGGAGCAATAGTTGGTCTGTTCAATCAGAATCATAATAGATTTTGATTCATTAACCTTCGACATTCAACTTATTTTCCAATTAGAAATGTTGAGCCAGATGGCAGAAATCACGTTCCATCATATCCGAAAATTCTTACAATTTAAAAATATAGACCTTCAGCAACAAATGAAAGATGTATTGGAGTAATCAAAACACAGTAAGATAATAACGAATAGTTTTCTCCAATTCGCAGCATTTCAGTTTGTCTAATGTCTTTACTTAGAACTTTTGATTGGAAATTCTCTGGTGTTAGCAAAGAATTTTCACGCCTCTTTATCGAAAAATGTCATCCACATATAAAGCATTCAAAGGTTTGCAGCAAAAGACTAGATTATTACTAGATTTCAATTAAATTAGTTTAAACTTAAATATCTTTCCTAACTATATTAAGATACTAAAGATATTATGATGATTAAGATATGTTTAATGTGATTAATATATGTTTATGATGATGATGATCAAGATATGCTTAGAAGATGCATATACTTCTTCATTTTTTTTTTTTTTTTGAAGCAACAAAAAGTCTGTTACGAGATTCCAAATGAGGTCGCGACCAAAGATCATGAAGGACTTCCTAAAACAAGAGTGAGATAACAGTATGTAATAGGAGCGTGCAAACGGTTTTTAGAAGTGGTTAAAAATAATTATTATTATTATTATGACCTAATACATTTCATTATAAAATTCAATAAAGACTTGAAAAAATTATTTAAAAAAAACTCTTTCATATTATTGCGATGAATGAAACTGTCACTGCATTTCTGAAAGTGACTCGGAATTTGGCTCGATTCGTGATGTGCTGATTATATCGCTCATTTAAATTATTGAACTGCCATTTAAAAATTTTCCACGGGCCAGATCTTCTACGCGAGGAGCTCTTGTCTGTCTAAGACTAGAAAGTTCTTTCTTATGAGAATCTTTTGAAAATACTAAACAGATATTTAAAAAAACGAAGATTTAGATAAAAAGATTCTAGGGATGCAACGTGCACAAATTTAAATAAAAAAAAATTCAAACATTTCAACTCTTAATTTAAAAAATGCGTTCCTTTATTTTTTCTATTAATTAAACAAAACACACAAATACTGTGTCATTAATAAGAAAGCACATTTTTTAAAGCACACAGAATTGAACACAACTTTGTTGAATTATCTTTAAATCTGTTGTTAAAACCAAGATGAGTCTTCTAATAAATTTTAAGCATCGTTATCATCGAAACTTTCAACTGTGAGAAGAAAATGGCGGAATTTCCAACCACTCTAATAATTTGGCAGCTCCATTTTTGATGCGACAGCGATTCACAATTTAAAAGATTCTGCTCTAAAGTTAAAGGAACTGAAGAAAATAAGTAAATTAAACTATTAAATAAATGAAATGAAATAGTAAATTGGACTCTAATACTGAGTTTTGAAGAGATAAATAAAAGGATTTCTAAATCCAGTTTCGCGATCCATCTAAAGCCTTTGTGATCCGAAACATGAATCGATTCATGAAGCACTGAGGAATGCATCCTCACGTGAAAAATTAACGAAATTTCATCAAATATTTTTATTTGAAAATCTTGAATGAAATGAAACAAATACGAAGAAAAAAATGATGAACATTGACTGATATGACAATTCATGCCTGTGTGGGGAATCCGCAAGATTCGCCGTCTTTCCTTTTCCTTATCAGTGGCGTAGGGAATAAGTGTCATAGCACGGCTGCGGAATGGGAACAACGAGGATCGCCATCAGCGTTATTCAAAAACCGCTGTGTGATTTAGCGCCTGCGCGCTAGAAATGTTTCTCCGAAAGGAATAGCAATATCATCGGAATTTTCCAGCAAAAGAAGTACCTTTATCGAGAGTTCTGAATTCGTCATTGGGTCAGCCAGCCAAATCAAGAGGGATTAGAGTCGCCTTAATTTTTATTTTAGTTACGATTTTCACTGTACAGGTATTAGAGAAATGAATACGTCAAATATTTTTAAATATGCAAGATTCATATTCACAATTATATATCTTGGCGTATCGACACACCGCGCAGTTTTCCCTTCCGTTTGTATTGACAAATACTGTAATTTAAGGTTGAAAATCTGAATGAATCACTTTCGAAACATCAAAATTTCGTATCAGAAATCTTTAAGGAAAATAAACTATTACAGAACTTTTTGTTTGTATACTTCGCATTCGAGAATGCAAACGAATTCCCTTTATTCCCACCAGGCCACCGACCTTTCAGCATGCAGTGAAATCTCTACAAAGACGCTTCCAGTAAAGCCCCTCTTGATTCGAACATCTCAGCGAAATTCCAGTCCTCGGTAAATCCCCAAGATTAATTCTTTTCTCAAATACTCACCTTTACGCCTTCTCCTCCTGGGCAACACGGTCATCCATTCAGAAGGAGCAGGTCGTTTCCAGTCCAAGCCGAAACCATGCTGGGATTTGCCCATGGCGATGGGTTCGATGTTTTTGCGCTGGACGCGGTTTCGATTCGTTCTACAGCAGCAGCGATTGAAAATGTGCGAAAACATCCACTCGTTGCTGCTGGGTGACCAACACAGAGTCGAAGTGATAAAAGAAGGGAAAATACAGACGATGGACGAGTAGTGGTTGGCCGAAAGGTTTATTCTGGGAACTGTGTGTAATTTTAGATATGTACAGGACTGGAGCGGAAAACATGAGTCGATGCGTAATATCACATTGAGGACATTCGTTCCACACTTCTCTCGTTATCTATCGACATAGGATTCCCTTCGTAGATGGACTGACTGAACGATCGTTTTCTAACAGAAATATTAGATCTTAACAGATCCGAAAGTTCTTACTCGGCCTAATAATATGTAAAGCACTTCATTGTTTAACTGAAGAGGAATTTCAAATGAACATTAAAAGTAGTAAACAATGGAAATGTCGCTGCACCGTTTCTCACGACAAAATGAATAATTCGTTCTATCGCGAAAAGTGACTGCTCACGTAATTCAAAAGAGAGGGTAAAGACATTGTGATGCTCCTATAGGTTAATCGAGTTTTTTTTGAGGGGGGGGGGGGAATATTTCTTAATATTTTCTCTTTTGGAACACACAAAGTTCACCACTTTTAATCATTTTTGTATCAAATAATAATTATATAGCAATTTTATACCAATAATTTTATTTTTCATATCAAATAATATTTATATAACTTATTATTAATCATTTATATAAATAATATATAAATGATAAATCTACCTCATATCAAATAATATATAAAAAGTAGCACAATAATGCGCGCGTCTGTGTGACTGTAAAGTACCTAAGATTCCCTTTTCTAAGTCGACACGATCTCAATGAAATCCCTATTATAATCTTTTAGTAAATAATCTCTCGGGGGAAAAAAATTCAAAAACTTTCGCTCCTTTGTTCTGGTGTGAACGAACACATTCCGCCTTTGCCCCAATGTGCGAACCATTTTATTCCGAAAGTTTCATTTTTCTTTTTCAGCCAAGCATCTGAAAATTATGTTTATATCATTAAAATAAATGCCTTAAAAAGTATCGATTAATAAGTACAGATCCTCGTGAGCTTATCAATTCAAAATATGCGTATCTAATATGCAAATAAAACTTGAAAATATAAAAAAATACAACGTACTAGATAAATCAGGATGTGGCAATTAAAATTTTAACTCAAAAAATTTTCTACTTAAATTTGAAAACATTAAGATGAAATGAGGGAGAAACACGATTAATGAGGCAAGCCTTAAAAAAAATGACTAGTAAAACGATTTGCAATAATAATACTTTAATTAAAAAATGTTGTGCCGTTATTAAATTGGCATATTATATAACTTGCCGTTTATTTCATTTCAAAATACATGTGTTAAAATGCTCACGCAGCGTAAGAAATTTAAAAAACACTGAGATTTATGGACATATAAATAAAGTGGCTCAAAAAAGGAAAGGGTTAGATGGTTGAATTTGGGAATGTGGTCCTTACACAAAAATTAAAATCTTCACACACTAAATCTTAGAGCAGCGGGGAAAATGTTGCACATATCTTGAATGTGAATGAAAAAATAATTTTTATCACTGCATAAAAATAGCACTTTTCCGATTTTAACTGTTGTTAAAGGCTGTTTCGAATAGTTTTCAATGATTTTTATTATTGTTGTCTGCATAAAACATGTGCGTGATTATTTTTGATCAATGACTCCTCTTACTACTCATAGGACCCAGTTTGTCAGGATAATCTGCATCCGCCTATAGTAAAAAACTTGGCTAATTCTATAATGATCGATCTTTCTAATGCTTTTCATTACCAACAAATCCAAATCAATTATGAAAGGTTTTCCGGCCTTTGTCCCAGGATTCTTTTCGCTTTTAAAATTAACCTAAATTTTTTCCTCTCTAACTACAATCAGGGCAGAATCTTCTATCCGGTTTCAGCAGCGACTGAATACTCACTGCAATTTATGTGATAAATGGCTTTAAAGTCGAAGAATTTATCCACGACGAATGGCAGCTGTTATAAAAAATGACTTTAGACTCATGTCTCTAGGTATTGAAACACTAACACCATCATGTAAACATTGAAATATTTTTTTAATGTTTCTACTAGTCGTATTGAATAATAGAATACAAAGTATGGACGGAAATCAGAGGGAGTGCTCTCCCAAAAACTATAAAGGTGAATTTGTGTGTTTGACACGTTTTCCGTCAACCGATTCAAACCAAAATTGGGCACTGAGATTCAATGACAGTCCAAAATCACAAACCAAATTTGATATGTTTAACTCAGTGCGTTTTTGAGTGACAGCGTTTGCGTGCTTCTGAAAGTACACACCGATAAACGTTCGAACCCTACGTTGGATTTGTCTTAAAATTTGATAGGTGTCCACACAGCACAGATGTTCAATCTGTGTGCCGAATTGGATCTAAACTGCGTTTTGCATTTATCATCATTTACATTCGAACAGTCGGAGAGACAGATTTCTTCTGAATACATTTAGCTCAAGATTTGACGGGCATCTACAAATATCAGAGCGTTTTTTGAGTTATCTGTGTCGCAGACAGACGGACATCATTCCAAAAATGTGTTTTTCGTACTCGGGGAGGAGTAAAACGTGGAGAGTTGGAATTTTTGGACGAAACCTTCTCTGCATTTCGTACGGGAGAAAGCAAAAGGCATACGGAGTGAAGCATAGAGAGATTTATCAGTTGACATACTGTGTAACTACGACTGAAGAGCAGACTTGAAGAATGTTTTAATTTTTATATGTGTTTGTTACTTCGTAGCGTCGCTGCTAAAAACATTGCAAGAAATCCGATTCCCCTGCAGTAGCTTTGAAATACAGCAACGGGAATTTTCATACTTAGTGCTTCGCCATGGAAATAGAATAAGTTGTAAACGAATCTGGTGAAAGGCGATTTTTTTACAGCTGTACTAAGAGAGGATCAAATGCTCCAGATAAAAGCTTTCTAGATTTTATGAGGTTTCTTATTTTCGTTTGGAGTCCACGATGATTTGAAATATCCATAACAGACACGGTCAATTATGGATATGGGTATGGTCTTTATTCCAAGAATATAAAGAGAGATGTTTAGTATAGAAGTACCATAATGGAAGTCATACCTCCTTGAATGTCTTGCAACATGAACCTTTGGGTTTTTTTTTTTTTTTTTTTGGAAGGAGAGAGGAGGTTATGCCATTGAAATTTAAAACGGGGCTAAAGGAAAAAAATATTATTTACATGCAAGATATTATCAAATTTTACAATAATTACATCTTTGCAAAACAGTCCATCATTCATTAAATGGTGATATAACTACATAAATTTCATGTTATTTTAAAGTAACATTTTTCTGTAATATTCGAACAGCTATTTTATAATACACAAAAGCCATTTAATATAGCAAATACTACTCAGAAATTTTCATTTCTTATTTTCAAATTATCAAGCAACGTATTATTAAAAATTTAAATTAATTTATTTAAAAAAATTTAATTAAATTTAAATACATCTTCTTATTTTTATAAATTACACAAAATAACATAACAACCAATCTGCTATATCCTTCAATTTAATATAATGTAGTTTCGGAGAAAAATAAAGCAGAGATTTAGTTTAATATGCAACAAAAAATATGATCTCCAGTTGAAGTATTAATTCCTCTTTAGTTATGCAAATAGTTTAGCTGCGCAGTGAAAATTATAAGCCAACTAAATAAAAAAAAAGCATTTTCATTAAAACTTTTAGATTTTTCTTCTTAACTGAAAATACAGAACGTTCATCATGGTTTACAAACAAAGGATGATACTATTTAATATATGCATAATAAGTCTGATACAAGTTAGCTTATTTTGTTCTTATTAAAATAATTTAGCTAAAATTTAATTCAATGTAAACACATGAAAGAATATATGCATTTGTTGTCAGAGCAGAAATTTACAGTGACGCATCAGGAAATATGCTTTGAGCCGGAAGACTCCAGCCTAAATCGGAAGAGCTGGAATGCCTGATAGGAAACTTATTGGAAAATTTCAGCTCCATTTTATCTGCTGATAACATTCTTGAGCAATCGAGCCGTTAGCGCACGACGGGGAGTCATCACAACGGCTGAGAATACATCTAAAAAATTAACACAGATATTCTTTCTTTTGCAATGAAATGACAAGTGAAAGAATTTATTGAAATTTAGACACAACTCACGGCAAAAATAATTACTTACACAAAAGAGTATCAAAACCAAACTAGACTAACGATTCATTTTAAAGTTATACAACAGTTATTTAAGACCAGGCTTCATCAATTTGAATTGTAGTCGGATGACGAGGATGACACCTGTGTTATCACCTTCCTCTTCAAATTTCTACTTCGCAACAGCGAGAAGACATTTGAACCCAGATGAATTTATCGTCCACCAGATTGATGTTTAGGCCCCTATTCTGACCTCGCAGATTCCGAAAGCGAGACTGTCTGAACACAATGACCAAATAAGCCAATTCACACAAATGTCGTCAGAAAGAATTCCGAAGTTGATTTCCCGAACTGAAGCATTCCTAATCAACTGCTTCTCCAAAAACTGCCAGCTGAAGCGCTCCGCTCATTTGGATGATTTTTCCTATTTGTTCCTTAAGGACGTAATAAATTTTACAATATCTCTTGTCGTCATCTCACAGATGAATTAATGTTCTGATGGCAAAATCTCAGTCAATCAGAGATTGGAAGTCCAGTCGGATTTCAATGCGCTTTAAATCGGTTGTCGATTCAAGTGCCAGCGCAAGAACCTCTGATGGTTCAAATTGACAAGATAGGCTCAAAACGGCCCTTGTATAGCTCCAAAATACGACTACACTAAATAAAACGAATGGTCTGATACGGCAAATTTAAAATGCAATGTCCGTTCGAACTACGACTGCAGAAAAGTACTGACCATTTGCATTTTCGAATGCATCCTGAAATGCCAAACGATGCCATCACACCTTTCATTCGACTGAATCGAAACGTATCAATTGCAAGTGGCACAGGATGGTCAAAATCGGCTTTGACTGCCGATAAACACAACAAATCAAATGCACTGATATTTATACGTTATAATCGTAAGCGAAAGCTCCATTCGACATGAAATCATTCTTGCTTGTTTAATTATATTAATTCCCATTTGTAAACAAAATAGAGCTACTTGGGACTGACCTCAGTCAGATGACGAGAACGACACTTGAATCCTCACCACTTCTGCACAGACTCGGCATAAAGTCGGGAAAACGAGAATGGATTGAATGACTCCAAGTACGTAAATATGAAAATGAGCACTCCACAACACAGTTGTGAAGTTACTTTTACTGTTGATGTCACAGTAATACAGATAAAATGATAGTCAGATCAAAAATACATGAGTAAAGTATTTCTTTTTTTCAAATGTCTAAGCAGAAAAGCTGTACAGATGATAGTCATGATAACGTTTTGCTTTTAACTATTTGTTGCTTGATCACAATAAATCTGCTAAGAAAACCGATTTCTAATATTCTGAAAAAGTATACAGTCGCTCCAAGCCAAACTCGGACATCAAAGAAAATCTACTAAGTATAAGAAATTTAAATAAAAATGGTTAGCAAAATAATTAAATGCATTTTTAATAATATATTTATTGCAGTATTAAAAAGCGATAACAAAACATATAAATTATTACATTGTAACCAGAAATTATGGTAAAAAACAAAACAAAACAAAAATTAACACCCAAGCCAAACTCGGACGGCTAAGAAGATTTTTAAAACTAGTTAATATTTCAAATGAATTAATATTTTGCATACAATCCTTTGTTTTTTTATAAGCATTTTAAGGCGTTTCGGTATAGATTGCACCAATTTTTCACAAAAATTAGGCTGAATATTGTCCCATTCTTGCAATAATACTCTTTTCAACTCAGTTTTACTTGAAACAGCGTGTTCCTGGACTTTTTTGTTAAGATGATTCCACAAATTCTCGATGGGATTGATGACTGGGCTTTGGGGGCGGGTGTTTCCATGATGTGAGGACAATTATATAGGAGCAAGGAACGCACTCTATAAGCTTTATGCTTGAGATCATTATCCTGATAAAATTTCCAATTATTGCCAAGCGAAAGTTTTTGCACATATAGTGGCAAATTTGTTTTTAAAATGTCAAGGTATACATTCTGATCCATTCTCCCTTCAATGAAATGCAAAGTTCCTGGGCCAGCAGCTGAAAATGATCCCCATACCATTACTGATCCGCCACCATGCTTCACAGTTGGTTTCAAGTTTTTTCTACGCAATTCCTCATTCGATTTTCTCCACACATATGGCTTGCCATCTAATCCAAATATATTGAATTTGCTCTCGTCAGTGAATAATACTTGTTTCCAGTAAGAAAAATCCTTGTTTTCATGCTCCTTTGCGAATTCACGTCTTACTTTTTGATTTCGCTTACTTATGAAAGCCTTTTGTCTGGCTTTTCTTCCATTGAGATTTTTCTTATGGAGCACATTTCTAATTGTTGATGGACTAGCTTTTTTCCCTAATTCATTTTCAGCAATAATAGCTAGCTTTGGAGCGCTAAGGAAGGGATTTACTATCACTTTTCTCACTAAATATCGCTCATCTGCTGCGGTGAAAATCTTGTTATGGGCTTTTTTAGGCATATTTTCCACCTGATTATTGGTTTTGTAGCGTTTTATGAAGTCATGAACCGTGGAATGACTTCTTTTGACAATCTTTGATATTTCTCGCACAGACTTTCCATATTCAGTATGCTTAATAATCAATTTCCTTAACTCTATGCTCGTTTGGCCCCTTTGCCTTGACATTTTCAATAAATTAAGTTTTTTTCTGCAATAAATGAAAAAACGTCAAATCGAGAATTCCGCTGAACAACTGCAATGTTTTTCATGAAGTTGTCTACAATTTTCACTCAGAATTGCAATTATTTGGTGCTTTATTGTCAGATGTCCGAGTTTGGCTTGCGCTCTCTTTCTTCCGCAATTTTATTTTTATCTCTAAATTTGTCATTATAATTTATGAATTAGCGTTATTTGGTTTGTTTTTAATAGAGCAATAAATTCACTATTAGAAAACCATCTTTACTTTTTTTGAATTCCTTTTAGACAAAGTATTTCTGCAAAACAAGATTTTTTTCTATGGTGTCCGAATTTGGCTTGGAGCGACTGTATATAGGGTACTAAATATGGAATAAAAACATGTCTATAAAATGCCTTATTAGTAATATTATTTCAAAAAACTTTTTTTTTTCAACTTACTTCAATTACAATAAAATTCATTATGCAGAACTATGTCACTCGAAAGACATGATCTTGTTTTATGTGCATAAATTTCTAGAGAAATACGTCAAATAAATCATTTTCACGTAAAAAAAAATCTCTGAAACTGAGGGAAAAAAATGATATTTAATCGATTAGGAAGAATATTGATTGTTCTCCTTTTGAAGCATTCAAAGTTTTAATACCACATTCCTCGCACAGTCCAATAACCCTTGGCTTTATTCACAGGAACCCTGACGCAATAACTGTGGAACTAATCATTCTGTCGTTCCAACTGCATCATTTATAAAATAAATAATAAATGGGAAAAGAAAAAAGATGAAATCTCTTCATTCATATCAATGTTCGTCAGAATTCAGTTCCGTGTAAATATGTCATTAGTATTGATAAATTAAAAGTAATTTCTAATTAAATGTAATTTCTTTTAAGGGAATTCATATTTATTTTAAAAACTGAAAAAAGTCTCCATAGTAGTATTTTCTACATACTTTATCAATACTTCGTCAGTTTTTGTGTTTGGCAACATTTGCTGCTAAATATGTTGCCACGACAATTCTTCTTTAATATGGCCTTCTTAAATTGATCCCAATTACTAAAAGAAACATTTTTCTCATACAAATGTACACATTTGTAGCATTTGAAAAATAATTGTTTTAAGTCCTAATCAAGTAGACAACAGCAGTCGTTACATGTACTTCGGAGCAGATGTGCTTTTGAAATACGAAGAACGCAGGAAAAATAGAGGGAATGTAAAAAAATTCGACCTCAAGATGTTGACATTTCACACTCAAAAAGAGGGACGGTCTAATGGATGGCTTTTAAGTCAAGGAACAAGATTTTGATTGCAGTTCGTCAACAGGTATCTTTCTGCTCGTGCATGTGAGTGTAAACATGATGTAACGAGCTAGATGCATTTTGTCATACATTTTTCCGTGAGTTGCATCCATTTCAAAGATCAATTTCGCGTACTACTTGACTGTCTGTCAGTCTGTTCATTCGTGAGTATATGATTGCGTGCCAAATCTGTCAAAAATTCGATAAAATGAAATTTTTATACTGTCTTGATTTTCTTGATTTGAATTGTCTTCGTTCTTATTTTCTTCTTTCTTCATTTCTTGATTTATATTGTCTTGATTGATATTGTCTTGAAATATTATATTGTCTATTAAGTCTTGATTTTGAAATCAACTTTTGGGATATATCTACCGAAGTCCAAAATGAGAATTGTTGAAACTATAAACCGAAATAGGATAAACTGCGGAAGGATACGCGATTGCCGAGGGACGAATACTCCAGCTGGTATGCCTGTAAGCACACCAAAGGCTCATTGAAACATGAATATGCTATATATTGATACTATATATTGGCCAAACAATGTCGTATGTTGTACTGACATTGCTTGACCCGCTCGCCAAACATACATTTGACATGCCTGCTGTCTTGGTGGTAAACTGGGACGAAAATAATTCAAAGGATGATACATTATTTATATTAAATGTAGAATAATCACATCCTCTTTAATTATTTTCTCATCATAATCTCATTTGAACTTCCACCTCCCATTGCTTTCTTATCAAAAAGTACAAGAAGCTGCGTCATTTTTCATTGTTTTCCAGAAAAAGAATTCCGAAACCCGTCCTCAGCGCATTGATATGCAGTGGCGTAATACTAAAAACGGGGCACAGATCATTTTTCATCCCTCTTCGAAACAGAAAAGTGAAACAAGCATCACAAATGCAGATCACGTAAGCTCAGCATTAAAAGTTACGATGACGCAACTCGAGAAACATCCACCACAAGAAGTGAACAAAACAATCATGAAAGGCACAATTTTTTGAATGTGCCTTTCATAGCAGAATATTTCGTCAAACCGTAATGCTAATCATTCAAGCTCTTGAAATAAATATTCATTTCCGGTATCTTTGTAAAAGAGTCATAATCTGCATGCTTTAAGACTGCGAGTAATATTTCCACATGAAATCAGACGAATTTTTTGGAAGCTTTCTCCACTCATTGCTTTCATCTTTTCCTTGTGGCTGGTGATTTTATTTTCTCTGAATGTACCATGAAATACATCTTCTGGTGTCAAGAGTTTAAAATAAAGACGCAGACTTTATTTTTTATGTAATACAAATCTCATTTTCTGCAAACAGTCCAAGATGTGGAGTATTTATTTATCTGCTTCCGACATTGCTCTCCTCTATTCAGCTTAAATTTATAATTATGAAAACTAAATTTAAAATGATTGGATGTTCGCGCAGCGTTTTCCAGCTACAAAATGAGTTCTTCGTTAATATTTTTGAGATAAAATGTATTAAAAGATATATAAATGAAACTGCATTAAAATGAATAATTGTGATGCTTTAATTCATGGATGAAATAATGATCTCAGCGCTAATCATATCAACAATAGAAATTATGATCATCCGTAAGAAGTGAATTTTACACAAAATTCTCCCACCTCCTCCCCTTTTTAAAAGAAACTAGACCATAGCCTTAATGAGAAATGATAACCAGCGTAGATCAGGAAGCGGTATTAAAGTACAATCAACGGATCGTAGAAAATATCATTTTTATGCAGGAAAGATTTTTTTTAAAGTAATCTGTAGCACAATGCTCACTAAATCGGAAAAAGGAATCTATTTTTTAACCATATATATCTTGCATTCGACGCATAGATAAAAATAGCTTATGTGAAAGATATTATTTACCGTAGAGAAATTGAATTATACAATAAAAATAATGACCATGTAACAAATTTCTGAGACAACATTCTACTGTAGCTCTTTTATCGTATAATATAAAAAAACCCACCTCTAATAAAAATAAACCATCGAAATATTTTGCAAAAAAAGTTATCATATTAAAACGAACACATTCATGGTAAATGGAAGTGATAAGTGGAAATGATAAGGCTATCTTAAATGAATAATAACACATATTAACGCAATCTTCTTTTTTTTTCATTTTTATTAACCAAATGTGGAAAATACTGGATGGTGAAGTCATTAAAAAATAATTACCTTCTCATCAATAACGATTTTCGTGGAAATTTCATTTAAGCTTTTTGTAATTCGATGTCATTAACATGGTATCTTTTTCAATGAACAATGCCACTAGTTATAAGCGGCAGCCAAGGAAAAAATTCAGCATCTTGTTCACTCTTTTTAAAGATCGAGTAACATATATGATTTTTAAAAAAAAAACGAAAAAGAAAAAAAATCTCCTTTTATTCATTGGGAGAGCTAGAAGTGTTTGATTTATTTAATCCTTGTTGTTATCTCTGTTATTTTTGTCCTACTGATGCTACAGTAGCATTATTCAATTGCCTATTCTATCATTTTTAATGCTGCAACAGTCAAGATTTGCCAAATTGTGCCAAGCAAATGGTAAAAATGAACACACGTTTAAAAATATTATATAATAGGAAAAACAGAATTTAAAATTCAAATATAAATAAACGACAAACAAAACTAAAAAGATGCGAGATCTACTAAAAGGGCTTTAAAACTAATATAACTTTAAAATGCTGAAATCCAGATTAAAACAAAAGAAGTACTGAAACAAAATATATAAAACACAGTCAAAAGCCATTAAAGCCGCCATTTTTTTTTTTCAAGAAACTAGACGGCAGTTAATCTGCTTTATAAGCTCCTTCCTTTAGGCTAGATTCCGAATCATCGAAGGCTTTTATCTTATATTTTCCAATAACTCTGTTTTTGTTTCTTTTTAATCCTTTTATCTTCTTTCAGTTTTGGCAGTTTCAAACACAAACGATTATTAGAATGTGTAAATTTCAAGAAAGCAGAACCAAAAAAAGCTGGAAGAAAGCTATTTACAGCTTTTACTAAAAATTTATTAGATGATTTTCGGATTTAACAGCTATTACATTATGCATTTTAATTGGAAATGAAATGGCAAAAGAAGAGCTCCCATGAATACGATGTAATAAGTAAAGGTATGAACGGTTACATTTTGTGGGCAAGATGCATGAAAAGAAAAGTAATACTTGCCTCTATTTCTTTTCATTGTTCAATTATTTCTGCAAAATATAAATTTTTAAAAAGAAGTTTTGGATTTTGAATAGCGGGTTCGAATGATCGTGTTCACGCACATAACAAGAAAAATGCATTTTTCTAATTCAGAAAGGTCTGAAACATGGAGATTTGTTAAAATTTCGAGTTTTAATTTTTCCGTCACTATTTCCTCTATACTTTGTCCAGGAGAAAGTAAAATTGCTGAAAGAAAATAACAGAAATAATAGTTCATGTGTCCCGTAAAATAAGAATCTAATGAAACAGCGTAATGTAAAATATTAAAAATGGCAAACTGCATTTCATTGGTTTTTACTCTATTCCAGCATTAAAATAATGTCAATAAAACGTGAAGTAGTATATAATCCCGTAAATAACTTGTTTGCGTAGTTTCATTCGCACGCACACACACAAAAACTATCCGATTTGCTAAAACAGAATATTTTAAACTCCGTCCAGCGTTGGGCAATGACAGGTGCTGATTTTGATTTTGAGACTAATATACTTTCAAAAGCAACTTGCACATTTTCAAGGATCGATCAGTTACAAGGAATATAATAATCGGTAAGATTTAGTTTTCGATAACAAAGTGGCGGCACTCATATTCTGAATAAGAAAACACCCTATTTCCAACAGTCCTCTTGGTATTATTCCACTCATTTCAATATCAATTATTATGTCAGTACTAATCCTATTATTGAGAGTAGTAACTAATTGGGTGTCATCATTCCGCTCATTTTATCGCTCTTGAATGTGATCATAATGCTATTTCTATATTAATTTTATATTCAAACAGTTAACATAGAGGTATTTTTACAATAAAGAATTTTTCATGAAATTTAATTTTATTAAATTTTCAAACGGTCGTTGCAAAATTTCATGGGGCTCATTCAACATGTGGGAACAAATGCAAGGGCGAAAGCAGCTTTCTGCACAAGCAATCTTTCTTCAATCTTTTCTGCTTGCAATGAATTTCACAGTTTTCCTATCCGAACCCATATTTTTTTACATTATACAAAATCACCAAATGCTTACAAATAAAATGCGGAATGACACCAAGTGAAAATAGGATTGCGCATAAAGATGAAGAAGCAGAAATTATACACCAATTTCTCTCCTAAATGAATATTAACAGCCCAATTATTAGCCGATGAAAGCGGCAAAAAGAAATTCTCAAAATGAAGCGTTTACGAAACCTTCCAATTTTCTTAGCGACGTTCAGCGCCCATAATAAGTGTGGGAACACCTCTCGTCCACCTACGATCTCAATGTCGCAGTCAACAAGTTGCCATCCCCAGATGGCCATGCACGATGACCATGACCTCGTCAGTGTGCCAGAGAATACTTAATCGCTGAGTAATTACGAACTAAGGATTCCGCCATCTTTTAAGTTTAAAAGGGAGGCACTCATTTCGTTTTGAAACCGCAAGAGAGAAAAATATTATTTAATATTTATTTCCGTAAAGGTAAATGTCACGGGCCAACTAAAGAAAGTAAATTCACAACACGTAGTTGTAAAGGAAAAACAGAGAAAAAAGCATTCTCGTCCTCGACTTCGTATAAATTATGTGTTGTTGCCTTCAGTGGATTTTCTGTCATGAAACAAAGGTATTTAATGTAATATGGCGAAATAAAACGTGGGTAAACAGGGATTAAAAGCAGTAAACGAAACAAGTTAGAGCATCTTTTTCACGTAAAATCAGGGGAGCCGAGCCGAGCTCTAACAATTTTCTTTGAGGGGGGGGGGGGTATGCTCTTGAATTTATTTGCGATTTTTTTAATATAACCACCTTTTTATAATTTAACTATTCATTTATATTAGGCATCAAAAACGCATTAAAGAATTTATGAATTGCATTGATTATGAATTGTGTAAAACACTTGTGCCGCGTGCATACCTCGTCTTATGCATACAGCGGATATCAGGCCCATTAGATAATAATGGGCCTGATATCCGCTGTATGCATAAGATGCGTGGCGATGTAAATGTTAGCCTCACGCAGTGCGGCAATTTTACTTTCCTATTGTTCATATAAAATATGCAAGATATTTCACCATTAAATCGGTTCTCATTTCACAAATATTGTATACGAATGTCCATCGGCATGTTTATAAGAATCAAAATAAGTCAATGTAATGAATCCGCATATCGGATGTATTTTCTAATCTATTTCATACGTTAAAAAAGATGGCTTTGATTACAGATTCTGCAAAAACTTCAATGTAATAAAATAAAAATATTCATCACAGCATTGGCAAGAAAAACGAACAATTAACTGCGTAAAAGGTTTGGATTTCATTGTAATAATTAAAAATATTGTTGCAAATGAACCATAAAAAATGTTTTAGAAAATTGTCAACACTTTTTAGAAACTGCAAAATTAAATTTTTATATTTGCAATTTTTTTTAAAAAAAATTATATATTTTTATATTTTGTAAAAATAAAATTTTTTAGTGATTATAATTCTAGAAATTAAAAAAATTTTGCTTTATTTTTAATGAATTAAAAATCGCCTTGCCAAATTTGATGTGCCTCATTGAGACGCCCGTTTCTTTTCACTCTTGACTAGAAACCAAAGCTTCACTTCAGGGCCTTGATCAGCATTTATAAAAGTGTGTGTGCGGTGTCCAGACGAATTTGTCGCACTCAAGTCAAGAAATTGGGTGCACAGGGAGTATAAAGCAATGTCATTTCGTAATGTTCTGTGTATTTTTTCACATTCATTTACTCTTAGTATCATTTCAAATGATCGCCGGACCCAAATCAAATAAAGCAAACAATTATCGTACTAATGAAATTTGTTTTTGAAGTATCTCGAGCATTTCTTTCAAATCTAAAATATGAACGGTCAAAATGCCTTCTTTCTTTGATTCATAATTATTTTTCCCTATGAGCTAGAAGATTCTCGCCATAGATTTGCGTTAACGGGGCAGTCGCAACAAGATCATGAAAGGATATTCTTAGAGTCAGTGAAAAGAGGGGGAGGGGAGATTGAGGGAAGGAAGAGCTACTGAAGAATAAGTGCATGGAATCAATATGTATCTATGCATCAAAAGTACAAGGAATGTGTGTCATTGAATATAGTTGAAAATAATGACTCCAAGTGCAGATACTCACAATTTAAAATACACTTTGTACGCAGAGAAACAGTCAATGCCAGATCAAAAGCATAAGAATGGAAACGGTTGTTACTTGGGATTTCTTTTTAAAATTCATTTTTGCATTAAAAAGATAAATTTGCCAAAAAAAATCAATAAACGAAACTGAAAAAAAAAATTACATAATTATTATTACCTTGGCATTAAATGGCTTTAATGTTTGAACTGATCTACCTGAAAATTCCAAGTTTTTTCCAAAATGGTTTTTGAATGAATATGAATTTTATGTCTTTTGAAGCATATTAGTTTATATTTCGAAAATATTCAAAATATATTTGAAAATATTCAAAAATTTATTCAGCTTTCTTTCTTTTACATAGAAAGCATTTTAGGCATATAGAAAGCATTCTTAAAAGTCTTAAATTCAATTATTTATTTATTTATTTTCGAAAATAATGAGTTGTTGGCACGTTCACTTCCATTTGAAATCATTTAAATGGTTTTAATTCAAAATAGCAAATGCCATTTATAATATTAAATATTTTTAATAGAATGCCATAATTTTGTTTTATTAACCTAAATAAATTATTACAATTTTAGGGAATTAAGTTCAAGGTCATTCTAACAATCATGAAATTTATGTTTGCACAATTTAAATTTTAATATCGTGTATTATCTTTATAAATATTTATTGTTATAACACATCTTCCAATTGTATTGCATTTTTTAAATATATCTTCCTATTCATAATTGCTTTGATTTTCATTTTTGCATTGAAAAGATAAGTTCGCCAAAAAATAATTGACGAACTAAATTGAAAAAATTGCATAATTATAATTTCCTTGACATTAAATGGTCGAGATATCATATGGGTCAGTTAACCTCTTTGTTAATTATGTACTTTAGATTAGCGAGCAAATTTTCACCCCACCCCCCAAAAAAATAGGAAGACGTGAAAATTATTTTTTAAAAAAATGAGAAAAGTCGTAAGACGAAAGGTCTTATTTAGCCCATTTTAAAACAGCTCCGTTAACAAAGATCGGATATCTGTACTTCAACGCTAAGAAAGCCGATGCTAGTTGGCAGGCCGTCACTTCCTTCCTGAGGCCCGGCGATTCTGTCCCCATTCAAAGGCGAGTTTTTGAAAAATCTCTTCTAATCAGGTTAACGAAAGGAAATGGAAGAATGCAATACTGGGGCAGATAAAAATAAATAACGAAGGGGAGGCGTCCCACAAAACTAAACACGGGCACATAAGCGAATGTATTTGAAATAATGGCAGGAATTTCAAAAATGCATCTTTAACACGGACATTCTTTCGAGATAATGATATTAGGACAACTGTATTACTTCAGTACAGTTCAGTTGGAATGCATCCTGTGTCGAATATATTCGAAGATTGATTAGAGCCGAACCTGGCCATTTGAATAGTCACCACTAAAATTCCCGAGCTGGCCCGTCCTTCCAACAAGACTTTTACACCATGTTAATGGGAGGATCTATGGCTCCGATAAATTTACAGTTCTCGATGTCTATGAACACGATGGATATTTCGAGGGGACACACGACCCTCCCGTAGTGATACTATGCCTAAGACACAAATGCATTGAGGAACTCAGTCCTTTGAAATTGCGCTCAGCTGATGCAGACAACTCTCTGTAAAATAAGACCACGACGGATTCGTGAAGCAAACTGTCCCCTTCAACAAAACCGAAGCGACGCCGAAATGAACAAATGATACAGTTCTTCTCTTGATAAACTCTCGGATGTAAAAGCTTCCAAAATGGCACTGTTGAAATACATATATTAGCATAGAGAATTTAGAAATATTTTTCTGAGAGAATCAGAAAGGCAACTCTAAGCATAGAAGAATTAATTCGAATTAAATAAAACCAACATTTCAAACGTACAAGTTATCAAAAGTGGATATAAAAATCATATCAATTAAAACTCTTTTGACTATCCCTAACAAACAAAAAGAGATACAATGTTCTTTATATAAAAATAAAAAAGCACCGATTATCAACACATTGGAGAAGTAATTAGGAATGGAAAAATAGAAAGGGAAAAAAACGTTGGAAGAAACAATATTGATAATAGAAAACAGGTGGAGGTTGAGAAATGGCGATTATTGCATCACGTGATATTTGGCATTGGAAAACATTACGAAAAAAATATTCTCAAGGTGAGAAATGCCACAAGCATGCTCACTAGAGTATTTTTTTAATCCAATAATAAAGAAATAAATAGGGTGGCTCTTTTAAAAAATTACTTACACCCCTCCTCCACAGGTAGATGACATCATCGTAGCAAAGTCGTCTGCAGGTATGAATGCATTTTATTGGGGGATGAAGGCCGAATAACAAACAGGCGTTTCATTCGTTGTAACGGTAATGGATTGCATTTCGTTGGCGGAGGGTGAAGTGATTCGTTTTCAGTCATTGCTATTATTGTAACTGGATGAGAAAAAAAGATCAACAGGTATTGTGTTCGGTAATTGCCATATCCGGAATGTCGCTTTGTTTCTGAACAATGAACGTGAAGTGACGGAATCGGACGCTTATTATTACATGAAATGGGCCTCGTTCATCGGTCCAATCATTAAGCGAGAATGAAATAACATTAAGCATAGATTTGATTCAATAAATCTTGAAAAAGCGTCAATATTTAAAAATTGTTTTTTCCTTCGAAAAAATTCTCACGAGAAATGGCTTTTCTGGACTATTTTCACACAACAGCGTGCAATTACTATTACTTACTCATTTTCAATAATTTTAACAAAGATAAAAATAATAATAATAATCGTAACCATCAATACATGACAAATGCTTTTATTTTTTGATATTCATATTGTTTCTAATTTATTTATCTTGATGATTCAACTTACAATAATATTTGATAAATCTACGTTTTTTTTTAATCTCTCAGTGTTTGAAAAATGCATTTTTGGCGTAACATAATATTTGTTTAATTTGCCCAGCACTGCTAGGGATGAAGTCTTCGTTTTTTATTAAAGAAAACTCCTTGCTTACGTATCCAGATTCGAGAGCAAAATTTGAAACGAAAAGCAAAACAAAAATGTAAAAGTCATTATATATTTAAGTATATGCACTTTTGAGATATTGCATTTACATGCTTTTGAGAATACAGACAGACAGATGTTCAAGTCATAGCTGAACATCTGTCCCAATATTTAACAGGTATCTATACTGCAGACGTCAAATCTGTGTACCTCATATCGCGTTCACTTATATTCGAACAGCCGGACAGACAGACATCCTCTGAAAAGATTTTGTTCAAAATTTGGCAGAAATCTACACATTTGGCGTGAAGTCCATATCCAAATTTCATCCATCTCGCTCCAGATGTTTTTGAGAGAGCCAGACATTCATTTAAAATGTGTTTTTCGAACTCGTGGAGGTTCGTCAAAATCTCGAGTTCGCATTTGTTGAAGATTTCTTTTATGGCTTGCATAAGAAAATGAAAAGGCCGTTTCCAGGGGTGAAGGATCTTATTCTCCGTTAATTAGGATGAAAGCATCAAAAGGAAATCAACTTCGCAGTCTGGCTAATTCATAAAATCCCTTTTTTTATAAGGTAAGTAAACTACGACGGCACGTCATGTAGTTTTCTTTAATGAATTTAAATATTCGATTCCCTGATTCGATATTCCAACATTTTTATCTTATATTTTTAACATTTTTATCTTATTTACCATTTTTTGTACTTTATAATATTACTTTTAGCTTTATTTGACTGTTTAATTCGTATTTTAAATGCTCACAAGATCTTTAAAAAAACATTTCAAGCCTAAAAAATGTTACTCTCTGCCGATAACAGTGACAGCATCAAAAGCAAATCATTTAAGTTCACACATAAAATGGGGTCTTTTTTTCCTTCAGAATAATACAGTGGCATCATTGTAGCAAGAAGGGCTTCCAAAGCAAATCGGAGAGGATTCTCAACCTCCTCCCCCCCCCCAGAGTTCTCTGGTATCAATTTTATCACTAATAATAGGAGTGCCCAGAACTCCCAAGTATATAATCGGCGGAATACCAATGTGCAAGTAACAAACGGTTCTGAAACAACTTAATTTTTTAACAGGAAAGATTCTTTTATATAATATACTATACATCTTAGATTTTTTCAATCATGTTTCCTTCGTTTTTCAACTGCATTTCAATTAAAATTAGAAAATCTGAGATCTCTACATTTGCAACAGAGTTGCTGCGAAAAGTTATATATTTTCCCTTACGAATATAATACAATTCACTACAGCAAGAAGGTTATTTATTCTCATTAATAATTTTAAAAGAATGGTAGAAAATTGAATTGAAACAGAGAAAGTATACATATCATTACAATAAGAAAAATGAAAAGAGCCATTTTTAATAATAAATCTTTATCTCCGTCTTCCATTAAAAGCAAGTAGTCAAGTTTTGAATTAATTAAGTAATAAAAAGTCTCAAAACCATTCTCAATAAAAGGGTATAAGGAAATATAAAGACCAAAAGGCTTCAATAAACTTTATTTAAATATCGATCTTTCTCACTTTTTTTTTTAAAATTCCATTTATAAAGCAAATATCAAGCGTTATTTAGTAGCACACGTGCAAAAGAAGATTAGTTTTCAATCAATCGAAAGTTATTTAACTAATTGTCACGTCACACTGGCCACAGCCTTCACAGCACTTGTAAGAAAAATTTGAAGAAAATCTGTTATGTAGTTCCCTAGGTAATAAGTAATTGATTTGAGCAGGTACAAATATAGATAATTATAAAACATACATTAGGAATTCTATTTGAAAGATGGAAATAAGATTCGGCTTGAGGTCTTTACAACAAAAGTGTAGAAATATATTGGCGAAACCCGGCAGATGGTCCTCAGTTTAGAGAGCAAACTATATGAACATGAAATACAAGAAAACGCAATAAACCTGTAAAAGAAATTTAACCATGACATTCTAGGAATAGATCTATATAAAATATAGGACCAAAATCCAAAGTAAGGTTTTGAAATGCATATTCGACGTGGAGCACTGTAATAGCATTATAATCAGTATTGTAATATAGCGTATATATAATATAATTATAACTAATGCTTATTTTCCTTGCTGGATTTTCTCCAAAATTTTCCCGTTTCGATGAAGAGATTTTTAATTATTATGCTCTCATGCAAACCCTCCATCAGACGAAGTTCGAAATAACGAACTTCGTCAGATGGTCAGAATATGAATACTACTCCAAATGGATTCTTTTTTGAATAAATAAAAAGAAAGTTAAAAGCGAGTAAAACATAAGCATTTTTACTATCGCTGATTTTCTTAAAAAATGCATTGTTTTACGATTGTTCTTTATTCTTGTATCGTTATAAAAATAATTCTATATTTTTTTATAATATAAAACATTGACTGCTACAATCCCATATACGAAAAGCTGGCTCCAATCCGAAGTGATAGCTTCGTGTTCGATTTGCCGATTTGAGAGAATGATAAAGGCGTTCTTGAACTGGAAGTTCTTAACCTCCGGATATAACAGATGTGGTATTGAGGTTACTTAGCAAGTGATTGTACACTTTGAAGGTGACTATTAGTTAAATAAACATTAATAATATTTCGAGAGAGGGGGAGAGATTTACATAAAGCGTTTTACACAAAATCATATAAAGTCAGATCAATCAGTCATATAATATCACACATCAGTCAGAGAGGTGAAGCAAAAATTAGATTTTATAAATGGACAAAGTGACGTCTTTTTAAGCATACGGTAATATGGTTCCATTTCTTTATTAGCGACGTTGTCCAATTCATCAGAGAATCTTATTAATCATTTCTTTTAATGTAGCGAGGTTGAAGTTTTTTACAAATGTCATTATTTTAGACACACCACGGCACGTTACTAATTTATCATACCATCACATTTTGCAATCTTTCTATTCTATGAGGGTTTTTGCTTCAGTCGTCCAGATAGATGAGACGCCGGTTTCACAAACAGGGACCTTGTTTTTCTGATATAATTTCGATTTGTGATTAAGAACAGAGCGAGACACGATTCATCCGGGCAACAAACTGCTCTACCACTGGGATCTTCTGTTCTAGTCATTGACTGTAGTCTAGACAATCGAAAGAACAGTTTCCTCCGTCATTTAACTACAATAAGAAATAAAATTTCGGTTAGAAATTTAATCCAGCAAATCCATTCAATTCCCACGTTAAGCGCAGTACATGTAAATTCCATTGGCACTAGGTTACCGTTGATATTTCCCATTTATTTGAAATACGGTATATTTTGAATTAAATGAGTCAGGAAAAAGAAATCCATAAAATTATGACACGCAGTTAAGCAAAGAGTATCAACTCAGAAAGACACATTATCAGACAATGTTGGTGTTTTATATATATAAAAAAATATTAATGTTGTATTTTTCCAAAATAAATTATTGCTGAATGCCATGAAATAGAGCGAGTTTCATTTTTCAGCCGAAATACGTAACTTGGGAGAGTGATTAGAAAATCCATACATTGGGGCTCACGCTAGCAGAAATAACTGCAGGCAGTGGAAGATTTTTGATTGGGTTGTTGCCACTGCAATGAGTGTGTGTGGAAGGGGGGGGGTTAAAAATTCTATTAGCTTAATTTTCAAATAAATAAATTTAGAAAAAGTACAAATTAAAATAATTATAAAATACTAAGATAATGTTAACACTTGGTCATATTCTTATCTTTTTCTTTATAATCACTCATTTATTAAGAAACGCAGAGCGTCTGGTTAGTGAGCAAAAGTGAATATTTCGCAGTTATAGGTGAGCCATAATAAATAAATAAAATTTTATGCATTTTCATAAATTTATTAAAATAAAAAATAAAATTGGAAGGTATCAGTAATATGTTGATTGAGTCAATAATGCGTTAAAATATGAAAATAAATGGATTAGTTCGTTAAAAAATAGTGCCTTGCCTATACTCAGAAAATGACTAAAATTGCCTCTGGTTGCACGCGTTTCTCGAAACACGTGCCCTTCTCGAATAAAACCTGTCGGGTAGTTCAAATGACAGAAAACACAACGCAGAAAGCGAGAGGCAACTTTGACTGCATTTAAAAATGGACAGTGGCAAAAGAGGGTGCAGGGTAAAATCGTCTGCACTAAATATAGCGAACAGATGGAATCTCTTCCGTTCGTCCAAGAGCCCGGGATGGATTTAGAACGGAACTGTTATTGTAACGAATTGCCGCAGAAAGTGTGCCGCCCATTCTCCAGGCGCTTCTTGCGTTCACAAAATCGAATGGGTGTTTGCAGTGGGGTTTTTTTCTGTTTTTATGGGATCCATCAGTCCTCTGAAAGATTTCACCTTTTCTAAAGGGTCTAATAAAAGGTATCTCGCACTCGTTAAATTTCATTCTACTATTTTTTTATTTATAATTCATACTGACTCCATTTTTCATGACCTCAATAGCATAAAAATAATAAAGTGAGTGGAATAATTACATTTATAATTTAATCGTAACAAAGTCATCATTAAGCTAGAAATATAATTAAATCCCTTTATTAAATTTATAATGAAGAAGCTATTAAAGTTCTAAAACATGAATTTCAAGCTCAAAACTCTCAGTATATTCAGAGAACAGACAAACGTGTATATACACGGCACTAACGAAGAGTGGATATTAAAAATTAATTATGTCTCTCCAGATTGTCTCACAAAAGACAGAACGTTCATCGACATTCTACAATAATTTTGTTATTCAACTTACCGTTAGTTTGCTAGAGGGGAGAGATTGAAATGATATAATAGCGTTCATTTTGCACTTTTTTAAATGGAAACTCCGAATAATGAGCACAATTTGTTGTATTCCACTTATTCTTTCAGGCGATCGGAAATAGGCATTTTTAATAAATGTACGATATAGGGAATTGGAAAAGGGGAAAAAATTATCATGGAAAACTAAATGATTAAAAAAATCTATTTTATAAATTACTGGATTATTATTGCAAATATCTTAATACCTGATCCTCAAAAGGGATATTCACAGATATTTTGGCTTAGTAACGAAAAACAACATTTCAGAAATTATATTTTGGGACGTATTTATCGATACAGAGCTCGAAATTCGTAGTTTAGTTAATGTGAATACAAATTAAAAATGAATTAAATGTCAGTATTAAGCAATAAATCTGTCGTTTTTTTTATCGGGGAGGGGGAGGACTCTATCAGAACTCTCGTTTTTATAAGTTTCAAGATATAAAGAATGTCTTAGTAAAGAATAAAGAATGTCGCTGGAACACGATACTTAGCTGCTTGTTTATGTACATAATATTTATTCGCTTTATTAATATTATTATTATTCATTGAAAGACATTTGCATTAAGAGAAGCAAAGGGAAGCGGGCCACATATTAAAATGTGCCTAGAGCACTGTCATACCCATCTATCTCTGACAGATTGAAAGAACAGAGATCTAAAAAATTCCACTTTTAATTTCTTAATCCATTTACTCATCAGGAGGTCAAATCAAAGCCATCTTTCCACCTGCGAAACGGGGAGAGGTCTTTCACCTGTAATTCACTTCAGTTCATCATACAGGGCAAGTAAATAAAACAGAACGCGATCCGAAACGATAATTTATCAATGCCTTAACTGTTTGAATCGCATATTTGCACCTGTCATGAGTCACCACAGAGTGACTGTGTCATTTCTTTATTACAGCCGTTGCGAAACTTCTAATGAATTGGAAACATCTACTTGGTTTCAATTCAAATTCTAAAAATGTAAAGCTTATTTATGCTATGCTTTATTTTTTTATGATGCTTTAAAGCAATGTTTATTTGATATTATTATTTGCCTACAATTAATTGAAAATTCTACTTCAGAGGACGACGATCTTTAATGTATCGTGCTCGGTGAATTATATCTTTATCAACACTCCAAATAATATATATTTTAGGTAAATAGGGCTTCAGATTAACTTCTAGCGCTTTCTACTCAAATAAAAGAAAACCCTGAAAATCTGAGAATTTTGTTGGCTTAAATTACGGAGAAGCTGAAAAAATGTTCAATGATGACATTAAAAGGCAACTGAAAGATAGTTTCCTATTAGCTGTGAAGTATCATGGAGCGATATGATGTCTAACTTCAGAGTTCTTTAAGTGTTATCGAATCTGTCAGGAGCATTTTTGCCGGCTGCACAAAAATAGTACGTAAAAAGATGGTCGCAGCTGGATACAGGCTCAACACGGGTATCATCTTTTCAAATCGAATGCCTTTGCTTTAAAAAAAGTCATCAGAGATGAATTGTGACAGCTTAAGTACGTGATAAATTTAAGACAACAATTAAGTGTCAGAGTTTGTTTCTATAATTCTTGTCGAGTGGAAACAAGACTACCTACTAAGTATTTTTTATGGGCATCCCAAAATCGTTGCAAAAAAGTTAATTCTTCATTCGTGCATCTCTTATGAGCGCACATTTACACTTTGTGGTTGAATCGTACTTTACCTTTAATGCGCTCAGAAATGTGAAAAAAAAGTCGCAACATAAACTCATGTGGCTTTAAATTCATCTTTTATACATTGTTGAAATCAGGTTATTTTCTAAAATTGATTATATGGCTGTTTCACAAAACTGAGACACCATTTACGTGACATCATGGTCACATTATAAATAAATCATGTGGCATTTGATTGAGCATTGTCTTCGGCTCAGTTATTAAATTTGGGTTCTTTTTTTTTTCCCTCCTGCAAAAAATTGCAACAGATTAAAAAATTAAAGTTTCAGGATGCGCATCATGAATTTTAACGTAAGAATACTTTAAGAAACCAATCATAGCGCATATCTTTTATTCTTCTTTTTAATTCTGAAACTGTACTCACATGTTTATAATGTACTTAAGAAAAAAAAATTATTTTTATATGACAATTGAAACGCAGGATAGATTTTAAAAGATGCCTCTACAACAACTAAAAATAATTAACTTATAATAATTTTATAGAAAAAATGATTCCCTGTGAAATATGACGCAGACTATGTGCAATGCGCGTGAGCATATGAAATGAGAATGTTATGGTTTTTCAAATGCAATCGGCGTTGAGCATGGTAAACCCAAAGGTACAAAAATACATCACACTGTGAATTTGACGTCATCATTATCAATGCAGTTAGTGCCACCAAAATTATAAAATAATAAGAGTGGAAATTCATTTTAACATTATGTTTTATTTAAAAGAAACGACTTTTATTTAAAGTCGTTTCCCATTAAAAAAATAAAACTGAATGGGCTTGCTATCGCTTCAACTTACAAAATTATGAAACATTTATTCGCGCGTGCAGTTGCATGGAAAATAAAAATAAATGACGGCTTTCGTATAGTATGCAATTCTGACGCGCACGAAAAATGTTCATTCGTTTATTCGAGAAAGATCCTTTTCGGGAGTTAATTACATTGGAAATGAAATACGGTCAGAAAAATCAAACTCACAAATTATTGTCCGCAATAATCTGGGAGATATTCTGATATTAAATGGAATGCAGAGGAATAATAGAGATTCCCAGTTTAAAAAATAAATCATAATTTCAGAAATGTATAACGACTGACTGGAAAAAAGAATCTTATTTTTTGCGTTTAGGTAATCTTATGAACCAGAAAGAGATCCCTTTTCACTATGCCACTATTCGAAATTTTTATCAACTTCGGGTTTCTCGCATAGACTATAATAAAGGTATTATTTTCCACCCCTCGCAAAAAAATTTGAACCTTCTGTAAATCAGAGAATGCCTCGCATAGCACTACCTGCAATAGTTACGAAATATTAACATTTGGCGTGAATAAAGCATTTTATTTTTTAAGTCTGTCGTCTGATCGTTTGGCGAGTTTTTTTATCGATTAATCAATCCCTGGCACGTGGTCAATAGTATCGGAAAATCGAATTTGGATTTTAGAAGCATTTTCTCCCAAATCGTCATTTGGCACAGAACTACACTTGCAACCACAAAATCACAAACCAAATTTGAAATGTTTAAAGTCATTGTGTTTTTGAGTTGCCACGTTTGCTTGCTTTGGAAAGTACAGACAGACAGCTGACTGGCTCAAACATTTAATAGATGCCGAGTCTTATTCCTCTAGCTGTCTTTGTTTTGTAGTTATCGCGTCACTCATATTAGACAGATTCATTATTCGCATTATTCCATTGCATTGCATCCAATTGACTTGTATTACAGACAGACAGATTTCTTCTGAATGGAATTTGCTCAAAATTTGATAGAACGTTTGGCGTAAAGATCACATATCAAATTTTATCAGTCTACTTCAAAGCGTTTTTGAGTTATTGGGCGTTTTGAGACTATACAAGAAATTTCAAGTGTTTTTTTTTAATTATTTTTGTCGCAAACAGACAAGCAGATCGAAATGTGTCCAAAAATGTGTTTTTCTGACTCAGGGTAGTGTCGTGGAAATGCGTCAAAATCTCGAATTTTTTTATGTGAACAATATTTTTTTTTATACTTCATATAAGAAAGTAAAAAAAATCGATTATCAAAAATTCAGTATGGTTGAAATCCGCGAACAATGCAAAAAGCAAGATCGCTTGGAATTAGCAGTAGTTGAAAAATTAATGCTTAAAATTTAAACAAATTTCCATGCTTGCCAGAAAATTCAAAGAATTGTTTTCGAACTTGCATTGGTTGTTTCGTCCCTGTTAATAGATACACTGCACAGAAAACCAAAGCATCCTCTTTCGCTCGGGGTTAAAGGTTTCAGTGTAAACTTCCAAGTTGATGCACCTATTGCCAAAAACAAAATGGATGGCTCTACAGCTGTACCGAATTCGCCTGCTACAACCAACCATCAAGTGGACTCCCATAAACTACAAAGCGGTTGTCATAAAATGAACAAGATCTTATACACTGGAGATAACTTTTCTCGGTAACTTTTTTTACGATTTTTTTTTTTTTTTTTTTTTTGATGTTTGTTAATAGTTTTTACAACGCAGCATAAGATTGAAGATGCTGGTCCTTGGGTTCTCATTGAGGTCAGCAACAGTTTTTGTTGCAACTTGTCCCGGCCTTGTATCCTGCAACAAAATGTCTTAAACATTCATCATAACGAAGGTCTAAGAGATGAAAAATGGATGTTCCAGAAATAAGTTTTGGATGTGTAAAGTAAATGTTAAGAACTTTCATCAGTGATTTTCTTTATCGCAAACGTAGTGAGTAATGACTATTTTAAAAAATCCGCCTCAAGATTTTAAAAATTTCAACATTTAACACCTCCATTTCGAAAAAAAATTTAGTAGTGCAATGAACCCTCGATTTAACAACAAAGAACAAAATGTGTTCTTAAAATCGGAAGACAATATTTAGTTATGAGTAAGATTTAAAATACGATATAACATTTGAAATCGTTCGATATAATACACAATACGGAATATAAATAATACAGAATGTTTTACAACCGTGTTTCGGAAGAGTGAAAAAAAATGCTAACTTATTTAAAGGACGAAAAGAGCCTCAAGAGCATTATATATATATTCAATGTTTTAAATATCAAAATCTGTTATTTCAACATCACTAAATGCAAGGTTTATTATTATTCATGCATATGAGAACATGATGAATAAAAAAAGGTGACCTTCGATGCATGGTCTCTACATTAATACTGAAAGTTACTGCCAAAGTTTGGAACAAATCATACAGCAAAAATAAATATTAATCATAAAGAAAATAACTAAAAACAAATGACGAGAAAATTTTAAGCCAACATTATACTGCATTCTTTCACCCATATACATTGTTCTAACATATTCTAATACATAAGTTTTACATTCAATACATAAGTCCAATACATACAACACATATTTGTATATTTATATTCATAAATTCTAGAAAAATAAATAATAAAATCTAAAAGTAATTTAGTTACCTATCTATAGCTATTTAATCAATCTAAAATTAATATAATGATGATTAAATGATAATTAATTCTTAATTCTAAAAAAATCTCAATACAACTAAATTAGATAAATAAAATATTTTAATAAACACAAATGTTAAAATAAAAAGAAAACAGCATTAAATAAATTAGAGCAAATTAAAGAAAGGACAAAAAATACTTCATTACATTTTTAATGTTAAAACAAGTACAAACAATCATTTCAAGTAATTAAAGAATTGTTCTGAACGATGCAGGTTTAATGTGATGAGGCAGACTTGGTGAATAAACATTCCAGCACTTTCAGTTTTCACGCAGCAATAAAAAGAAAAATATAAACCAATGCACATTTTATTTTTTAATTAAATGAGCAAATTAATAAATAATTTTAATTTGCTAATTAAAATTTTTATATGCAAGGGAAATTTACTAAATACAATATGAATTCAGAAATATCATTACTAGTCTGAATGAAAATACTGTAATGATATTCATACGCACCACATTCGATGTAAATATTTAAAAAAAAAAGATGATAAATTAGATGATGTTCAGAAGTCAATAAAAACACAATATAGAATTTAAATTATAATGTAAGAAAAACTATATACTTTCAAAGAAAATACAAAGCATATAAAGAAAATATAAAGCAAATGTAAATAATTATTTTAAGTGGAATAACAATCCAAACACTACAGTGCCCGAAAAAATTATAAGGACACGCGAAAAATCGCCAAATCTAGAAGCCTTGTTTACAGAATCGAATGCAAATTTTTGTAGAAAAAATAGAAATAAAACTAAAATATTTTATGCGTAAAGTAATTAAAATTTTCAATTTTAAATCTGCTAAAATTTAAATTTTGATTTTTAAACCTAAATGAAAACGGAAAAAAGTATAAGGACATTGCTTTTTCTCCAGTAATTATTTAAAAATTTGCATATTTGAAAGCATAAAATGACAATTCCGAGGTAAAAGATTCATTTGCGAAAAGAATTTCCCACTCTGCGACTTTCAGCGTGAATTTTTAAACGATTCCCAAAGGAACTCAACTTTCTGACTCTGAAAAAGGAAAAATTGTTGCTTTTCGAGAATGTGGATTGAGTGGATGGGAAATTTCAAAAAGAATCAAGAGATCTAAAACGGTGGTTTATAATTTTCTAAAAAATCCTGGGATGTATGGTATGAAAAAGCGAACTGGGAGACCAGAAATTCTCACTCGTCAACAAAAAAGAATGATAGTAAGGAGAGCTTGCGAGAAAAGAGAAACCGCAAATGAAGTTAGACAAAATTTGAGTTTACCATGCTCAACAAGGACTGTTCAAAATGTTTTGAGTAAACATCCTCAAGTTTCTTATGGGAAATTAGTGTCATGCCCCCCTCTTACAAATCATCATAAGAAAAGAAGAGTTTACTTTGCCAAAAAATATATTTCTCTTGGTCAAAAGTGGGCTGATGTAATTTTTTCGGACGAAAAAAAGTTCAATCTTGATGGACCTGATGGTTTTCGTTATTTTTGGTATGATCTGCGAAAGTCCAAGGAAGTGTTTTCCAGGCGTCACTATGGTGGTGGCTCGGTTATGGTATGGGGCGCTTTTGCGGCAAATGGAACCACTCCAATTGTATTTATCAACCGTAAAATGAATTCGGACAGGTATGCTGATATGTTAGGAGAAAGTTTGTTACCTGAAGCACCACTAATTACTTCAGGGGACTATATTTTTCAGCAGGATAATGCTTCGATACACGTTTCTACGAGTACAAAACTCTGGTTTGAAGCTAATTCTGTAAATTTACTTGATTGGCCTGCGAGAAGTCCCGATCTTAATCCAATCGAAAACTTATGGGCACTTCTAGCCCGAGAAGTTTATAAAATCGGCACTCAGTATCAATGTACACAAGATCTTATCGTCGCTATCAAAGACGCTTGGGAAAAAATATCTGTGGACATTTTAAAAGATCTTTCAGGATCTATGACCTCTCGGCTCATTCAAGTGATTGAAAAAAAAGGTAGTTTTCTTGATTATTGAAACATTTTTAAAGTATTTTACAACATGTCCTTATAATTTTTTCCGTATTTCCTTTAATGTTAAATTTTGTAAAATCAATATTTTGAAGCTAAATTATGTTTTTTATGTGGTATAAGTGTTATCACAAAATTATGCAGCAGAAGTAAGAAATATAAAAAGTTCAGTTAGGTGAAATGGAAATAAACCATATTTTCATGCAATTACATGTTGTCCTTATACTTTTTTCGCGTACTGTATGAGCAGTGAAATACAAAATGGATTCAAGATTTCAAATGCCCCGTCGCAGGTTCAGTGATAAAGTGAACATGATCGGATTCCACTGTAATCAAAAATAAATTATTATATTCAAAATAATCAATTGTTACAGTTTTGTCACCTTCGCCTTTGAAAATTAAAATTATTATTGATTTCCAATTTAGAGGGAAGAAATTTCATTTATAGTAATCCGAAAATTCATTATCTCATACAAATAAGAAACAAGGAAATACTGCAATGAAATATTGATCTAATATTTTTAAATGTCGAGTTCAATGCGGAATATGCAAGAATTAATTAAGGAGGGAGAAAATATACCTTAGCCTTGACTAAATGTGAATTAATTTTGTTTTAACTTACAAAACAACTTGAAGCATACCGTAATCAATAATTAATCAAATTCCATCAGTTTCCATGCTTTAACTAATTTAAAAAGCTTGTACTTCGGAAAACATTTCAAAATGATCCGAATCATCTACTAGATGATTATTTAGGGAAGATTATTAATAAGAATGACACTAATTAAAAGAATCAATTTAATTCGAGTTTTAACTTTGATTATAACTATCTTTGACACATCAAAACAATTACTACTAAATGATTTCTGAAAATAGAATCGCTGAATTTTGCTATAAATTATAACACTAATATTCAATAATTCATGTTCTTAGAAATGAAGCAATTCGTAAACTAAAATTCATTTTTATTGCCTTTAAGAATATTCTTCTTTCCTTTGCTTCTTTTAAAGTTGAGTGTGTCATTCAATTTAATACATCAAACGAATGACTATTTTTATATCAACTGAAAGATTATTGATTACTAAAAAAATTTCATGCAACGTTCGTCCATAAATGAAAGTAATTAATTACCAGCAGTGTAATAAGGTTGATTAATAGTTCTACAATAAAAGGATTTTCTCAGGATATCAAAGGATGCAAAGATTAATGATATCATAATTCGCATTCTTATTTAAATATTTAACAAACATATTTAATGCCATTTTTACTTTTAATAGAATTATAATTAATTTAAACATGAAAGTCTTTTTAAACCCATAAGTATTTAAGAAATAAATAGAAATTTTGCAAATCATAAACAAACTTTTGAATTAAAATTAATATTTATTTAATTAAATAATTTTGATCCCATAGAGTATGCAATTAATATCCTTTAAATAATCGTCCCACTCACATACACGAAATTAAAAATTCTAGAATTGTAATTATTGAAATTTTTATCCAAATATATGTATAAGAATAGAAGTTTTTAGATTAAACAATGGATATTTATAACTATCATTTATCAGAATTTAAACCATTCGTACGGCAGTCTGAATTTTGTTTTCAACTGGCATGAATTCTAAGAACTCAGTGAAATGAATTTCTATCTCAACTAAAATAACCATCATTTTATTACTGAATTTTATATAAAGTCATTTAGTTTTATCTGACAGTATATTTTACATATTTATTATTATATATTATTGTAGTATTATTATATATTTTGGAAAATAAAAATTTCCTTTATTGTCTCATACGGATTGATATTACTTCAATTTTGCTATTTCACCGTTATTGCTATATTAATACTGAATCCAATTATTATTAATAAATATTAGAAATTATTCATTTGAAAAAACATGAAATTTTCTTCTTTTATTGTTAAATATCCATGTCGCAAACCTCTGATTCTTTCCAGGCTAATATTGAAAAAAGGAAAATAAAATCATTTCCGTTTGATTTAACGCGCTTCTCAATAGTTTTGTATTATCGATTTATTTTTTCGTATTTCATTTCCCGTCTACGAATGAATTTTTAGCTTTATTCAAGGTGGTTTCAACTTTTGATCTATATATCAGTTGTTAGTGATCGCGTTCCCATCTTATAGTTTTATAACACATTATATCTTGTCTGATTTTGATTTAAAAAATTTTGCACGTGTTTTTCTTTTACCTTTCCGCATATAAGAAACACATCGTCAACTTCACAAAAATCGCCTTCATGTAAGTCTCTTAAAATTTTTCCACTAGCGAGATTTTATCGAGTTGAAAAGTTTTCTGTCCACTTTCATCACAAAAACTTATGCAGCCATCCCGTCATTTGATAATATATCCGTAAATAAAGTATTGAAATGAAAATTTAAATGGAAGAAATATTCAGTGAAAAGTACTTATTGACTCATTTTAGGTTAGAATAAAAGAAATGATAAGATTTGAATGAGAACAATTTTTTCCCCATTTCTATTCATAAATGTGTGGCGATTTTTCTACGAGACCTCTTTTCGACCCATTATTACAAAAATAAGATCTGATTTTTTTATTTTCCTACTTACGTTTGGCATCACCGCCGGAACCATTAGTAATCGACGGAATTTCATTCTCCTCCACTCCATCCATCATGGGAATGGACTTCTCATCTTCGCTGTCGCTCCATGGCACTTTCTCGTCTTCGCTGTCACTAAAATGAATCTTCTCATCCTCATCCACCGGCTTCAGGACGATTTCGGTAGTGACCTGTTTGCTACATTCCTGATTCGGTGAGAACTTCCTACGCGAAGTGGATGGACAATTCCCCATGGCTCAACTGTTACTCAGAATCGAACGGCAAATGACAGCTGCAGAACGAACTGGTTTGTCAAAACGCAGTTACAGCTCCACGTGCTGTTGTTTTTGTTTGTTTTTTCACTCAGGTGGCGGAATTCGATTGTTAGTGATGAATTCATGCATTCGATTTTAGTTTCTTCTTTTTTATTTTTACAAAAGCTCTCTATCAATTGAAATGAATGCAGATGTTGTTGTTAATGTCAGAGAATTTTCCAAAGCAGGGCTCTTCCTACTTGCTTCGTTTGGAGTTGACGCTTCCTTTCGTTTTTCTTCCCTTTTCAGGGTTGCAATGTGGGTGCCGCCTATCATAGCGAGGAATCTACAAAACATCAATGGCGAATTTTCGCCAAAGTTAAAAATGCAGTTGAAGAAAGAAAGATACGTGCAACTAGTTGTAACGCTCTCATAAGATCTATTATGCGTATTCACTTGGGATCTTCATCGATACGCTATAGTTCTCTGTTTAAGTCATTTTTTCTCATCAGGATTTTCTGAATTTCATATGATGTATAAATAATGAACCACTACTCAGGGACGTCTATTCCCTTTACTACGCACTTTATAATAAAAGAATAATAGCACTGATATAGAATTAAAGAACAAACCCTCGTTCAATTTAATAATTTTTATATTATAATTCGCAGATTATTTGCTGAAATATAACAAAATTTTATACACAGTATATGTTTAAAAAAAAGGATTCTGGAGAAGAATTTTTTTAATTTAAATAAAATTATTCGTTTTATTAAATAGTTAATGTGAATTATTTGTTAAAGATGAGCACTGTGACGCATTTTATTCGTCATTGGATCCATTGCCAGTCGTGATTTCTATCCAAGACAAAAAAAACTAAAATCTGAAACCTCCCAAATAATCCAGTATAGCTTGTTCACATAAAAAAATAATGAAATACAAAATAAAAATCTTTGATGACAAAAAGTTGTCACATTTTTTTTTTAAATTTCAAAAGTTAGAGGCACTGAACCGTTATTATTAACTTAATATATGTGAATTAATATTATTAACTTAGATATAAGGATAAATATATGAATGATTTGATATATTTTTTTAAAAAATCAGCTTGCAATAACTAGACAATTATTTTTAAAAAATCAGCTTGCGTTAACTAGACATTTATTTTTAAAATCTGAATCATTTATTGAGACTGTTGTATGTAATTATTCTTTGTACATTCGTTTTCAGGAATTGATATTAACATTTTTAGTCGAATGATGAAAGGCGATCCACAAAATTTTATGTCATTTATTGAAGAAAGTTTGCGTCGAGTAAGTTTGAATCGATTTCATTCACTGGTCTCGCATATCGTTCAGTAGCTTTCTCCTTCAAATAATGAATTTCACGGCTGGTCTCATTTCTTATGTAATATAAAACAAAACCCGGAACAATCTTACAAAAATGTAAATTGATTACCAGAAAAAATTAATTATGCATATCTAATAATACCAATATTACAAGTAGTCCAATCGAATGATGCTTAGTTTTTAAGTAACAGTTATTTTATTGGTTTCAGTTATGCAAATCTAAGTTTCTATTTGGTTATGTTACCGGATAAAGGGATGGAAAGGGGTGCAAAAGTCAAAACATCATTTTTTCACATCTAGACATTTATCTGACTGGAAAAGGGTGAATAAATGAAATAGAGTTGTTTGCAATACCTGTAAAAGGATTTCGAAAATTTACGCTCAAATTAAAAAATTAATTTAACTTTCCCTTTGTTAAAATTGACTTCTGATTTAATTGTTGCAGCATTTGACACCTCAATGTGTCGACTTTTTTAAACATCTATAATTCATTTATTTATAGTTTTTCACTCAAATGACCACTGCTTCAATTTACCAACTCACTCTCATTCTCTTATCCGGCAGCAAATTCAGATGCCTGTTTTCAATAGCAAACTCAACGTCTTAAACCAATCAAATTGCTGTTGCACACACACACACACATTATCTGGACCTGAGAATTCTGTGTGCCCTCGGTTGAGCGGACGGAAGTATTCGGTCAAACAGAAATGCACCAAGATGCTTCTCTCAGTCTCTACTTATAATGAAAATGAATACGTTCGTGGGACTGCATGCAGGTGCTTTGTAGTTCAGATTGTTGGACATAGAGATGCCAAACTTATATATATTGAGAGCGGAAATGGGCACCTTGAAGCACCTTTTTTTCTAAATTTCAAACAGAGTTGTAATTAAACAAAAGAGTGTTTTTATGTCATAACTGAAGAAAACATAACAGCATAATAATGCCTTTTGTATCATCTTGAAATTCTAATTGATTCAATTGTACATCGCAACCATCTTTCGAAAATATAAAAGAATGCGCTTAGAGATGTGCTTAAATAGAGTGCGGTTTTGTTTTTCTGAATACGGATACACATTAATGCTGGACGAAGCAAGGCTTGGTGCCTCAAAAGGAGTGCAGAGACCAGCTTCAGTCTGTTCACAAGCTCGGCAAAGATGTATAAATTATAATACTTTTTAAAAATAAATCAAAAATATTATAATCACTTTCAAAATCCACAAGTAGCCGTAGAATCAAGCTATTCATATTTTTATGTCACTTTTTTAAGAGACACATCAACAGGAAATCAAATTCAGGCCCCCATGGTTTTACGAGATTATATTATCGCCATGTTTATACGATTTGTAATATACCACGGATAGATTATCTCTGGTTAAGGAACGTCTATTTTTAAATTTCTGTAATTTTGAGAATAATGTACATTTCCACTGTAGCGTTTTTTTTTTTTTTTTTTTTTTTTCCCCTCTCTCCATTTAGAACTGGCAAAAGTAAGATTTGCAACAGTAAATAAAATCATCAGTATTGGATTTTTTTCTCCATTCCATTAGATTCAAAAGAAGGAATTTTAGAGAATATATGCTTTTAAATAAACCATAAGTATTTTAATTATAAGAAAGTTCATGAAAATGAATTAAAAATAAATATTTAACTGAATTTGATTTTTTTAAATGGCATTCGACGGACGCTCTTTCGAATTTTTGATTATAATCACTTTGCTTTGGCAGAAGAAATAAGGCTTTTTATCTTTGTTATTAACATGCGAGTATATAATGAATAGAAGTTAAAAAAAGATAACAAACAATTCCAAATCCTCTTGATTTTTGAAAAAGTATTTCAGAAATATTTTTTTTTCTATGATTAACCATGTTATAAGATGTCCAGATACACCTAATTGAGCTAAGACAATCAAGTTTTGATTCTTTATAAAAAGTATTCAGTATATATTGCTGACCATATATATTCTTCAGTATATATGTCCATTGCAGGTTATATTTCAGATAATATAATCGCTAATTTTCTATTTATAAAAAGAATGCGTGCAAACTTTTTTTAATTTACAGCAATCGCCAGTAAAAGCGATTTAGCGTCATTTATGGCAACCTTCTTTTTCATAACTTCTAGTTTCCATCCGGGGCATCTAGAGACCGCGCTTTCGTTGAAGAGAAAAGTGAAAACGAAACAAACAAACAAAAAAGATGGAGAAGAAAGGTTTTTCAAGCTGATCATGGCCCAAAATGTCTCGTGCTTGCTTCTAGACACGTAATCTTGACCTTTGACTCGGGATAGCACGCACTCGAGGTGGTTTTAAGATTCACCGCTGCTACTTTTCACACATGGCGATTTTTATTTTCGTTTGTTTATATTTAACATCCGCGTCATTCCAACGGAATGTGCGGCCGAGTTTCGGGTGTAAGCTGGTTTAATTTATCATTCATATGATTAGTCTGTTGAAATGCTATTTTTCGTTTTTCATGGTTTTTTGGAATCACATGTTCCATTCTCTTATTAGGTTCATCGTTTCGTATTCTTGAAAACAGCTTTCCCTCCCTCTCTCTTCCTCCTTTTTTCAGAGGGAAGAAACTATGACATTTTCTATTTCTGAAAATAAGAGTTTTAAAAACAGTTCTTATTCAGCAAAACATAATGAAAGGAATTCATAAATAATAAAATGTGGATTAATTCAGTGCAGGAGAAACATTATTGAAAAATGTAAACATTGCCATCAAAAATTGTTGAATCTTGGGACATTTTCTTAAACCATTCAATAAAGCGCAAATGAAGTTCAAAATGAGTATAAATGAAACTTATTTGATAATTCAAATTTCGAAAATAACTGACGAAATCACTTAAAAATTGAAAGAGGCACACGAATATTTTGGGAAATCATGTTCTTGCTTGAATGTTGACATGATTCGCGCATCCGTCTGAACGTTTTAAAAATCTCTCGATACAAAATGTTTTGGCAATCAAACAATTCGTGGCGTTTTTCTGTTGTATCTTCTGAAAAATAATAATTAGTAAAAATATATTTTACTAATTTAAAACTCTTGTAAATTAAATTGTTTGAATTTTCGCTTTACTTTTATCAGTTTTATAAATATACTTTCTTGGATTACGATAATATTTTTAACTGTTGTCATGAAGATCAATTCATTTTATCAAGTATTTTTAATATATTTCATCTTTCTCTATTGCTAAAGTTATAATTATCAAAGTTTTCATCATTTAGCACCAAAGTCCATTTGGTTTACCCGTAATTTAATACTATATATTTTAAAAATACTTTTCTCAATTCAAAAACATTAAGCGAAGGGATTTATATATATATATATATATATCTTTCATTTGATAACATTTGCTTAGAGGAATATTTTCTAGTATCAACTTCCAGAGAATATACAAAGCAGTCATTGACATTTCCTTTGCTTTCAAATATTAGATTTTTAGTTTCATTTAAATTTCGCAATCAGTATAACACAAGCTTCGCATAATTTCAACAACTTGATTTAAGAAATGCGTCTAATTTTCCCACTTCGTAAAATTTAGCATTTGGAAAATTCTGGTAATTAGATCTTTATAAACGATTTTTTCAATTTTTTTTTTCTTGATGCAGTGTTTTCTATTATTATTATTATCATGTGAGAACATGATGTTGTTTAGGTTTGAGGTTTTTGAAGCCTCAAAATCGTAGATAACGAACTGTAGAAGCCTCAGAATGCATAAGCAACAAATTGGCGATTTATCGCTTTTGAGACATCAATTTTCCGCTTTTAGGGTTATTAGAAAATAATGCAGAAGGTTGTCACATTTGGCAATTTATCGCCAACTAAAGTTACAACTTGAGTTCCAAATTATTCATTCTCTGAATTCTTACGAATTGTCTTAATTAATTTTAATCATTAACCAGTTTAAACCGGTTTTAAACAATAACGAGACTATCAGATTACGCATGCGTGGATATTTAGAAAAACGATGGGTTTTTTCATCTCAAAATGGGTCGAGCTCTAAAACTTTGTTTGCCAGCTAGAAAAATTGGAAATGAAAGTTTAAAAAATTATCATTATATATATAGAGAGAGGGGGGGAGGGACCGATAGAGAAGTCTCGTGATTGTTTCAAAGCAGTTTAAACTGGTTAATGACTTCAATTAATTAAGACGAATAATGACTTAAAAATAATAATGTTTTCACATGATAACTTGAAATTTGCGATGGTAGATTTCATTTTTTTATCTTTTTTTAATTTTTCAAGTTATTTCGTCTTTCAAAGAATCATATTATTGTTCATAATATATGTATAGTGATGTATTTACTTAAGCTTAATTTTTTTAACCTTCAATTTGGCCATGCTCTGACTTTTCAATAAAAATAATAAAATAATTTATTTTGAGACCATGTGTAAAAAGTGGAATTCATTTTCGCACAAATTTCTTTCTTCATTTAATACATTTTTTTTTCACTTAATTAACTTTCAACTGTTAACCAAATTATTTTTAAAAAATTCTTTCGTGTTTGAGGAATATTTTTGAAAACAGTGACGTGGTTGAGTTGCCAAGGGCCGAACTTGCACCGCTAGGTTTCGTAACATAACCACTAGATAAAAGTGATCACTCGTATCCAGATGTTGCTAACTGGCTTATGAAGGTTGCCACCACAATAGCTTTAAACGTACTTCTAGAAATAGCTGTTATAGGAACATGTCTTATGACTGTACGGCATCTGTGTCCGCTCCTTACTGCGACGCGCAATGTTTGCAATTGATGTAATTACTAAGTGAACGTAATGATATAGATAGGCGCCTGACCAATAATCCTGGCAAAAGGTAATATTATATAAACATTATTCGTAGAATATTTTTCCAGGTTTTATAATTTGATAGCAAGACCTCCATATTTCTAAGCCCCTCTTAATCTAGAGATTTCAGGCAATTGTCTAGTTGGTAATCCACCGGACATGATGAATATCAATGAAATATTTTTGAAAAGTGAACTAAACTTACAAAAAGTAGTGTTGATTTTACACGTTTATTTTTCTTCACAGCTCTGATGTCGGGGATTGAATGCTAACGGAGAAAAACCGAGACAGGAAATATAGATAGGATTTTAAAAAAACAAAGAGATTGGAAATTTTGTTAACAACGATATAATTAAATTTTAGATAGGATAAAATTATTTTCTCTATTCCTGGAACATTAATTCTCCTTTTTTTTTATTCTATGTGAGAAAAAAATAAAAAATTTCCTCTCTTCCGTAATCTACCAAAATATATTTCACCTTATCTGGAAAGCAATGAAATAAAAAATGAAATTATCGATTTAAACTGATCTAATTCGATATAAACAGAACTGTCATATGGATGAGTTCGTCTGAGAAAAGCCAAGATGGATGAGTTGCAGAATGTAGAAAGTGCCTCATTGTCTTGAATTCTGAACTGGAAAAAGCAGCAAAATCCAAATTTGATCTAAAACGTATTAATCACTCTTCGGTAAAATTTACGGGGTACGGTAAGGTCTGTGCTTCGGAACCGAAGGGTTACAGGTTCGAGACTCGCTTCCACCAAAGAACCGTCGTGCAAGCCGACTTGGGACGCGTTAAATCCTTCGGGGCCCAACGCCCTTCCCCTGGTGTGGTGTGGAAGTTTAGAGAGGAGAGTGTCAGCTCAGGCATCTTCCTCGTCATCCGACCAAGGTTCAAAATTACGAGGTCCGTCCCCAAATAGCCCTAGTGTCGCTTTAAATAGATACGTTAATTAATATAAGTAAACTAAATCAGTAAAAATTACAGTGCATCACCTTTTTCCATTTTCAGTATTTGGATGATAACACAGATAATGACAAAAGTAGAATTTTTCCGTTAAAAAGTTCACATCTGGAAGCAATGGATATGGATTGTAATTAACTCTGTTGGCAGCACGCACCCAATAGCATCAATTCATTTCAAGGTTAAGATATTTATTACGGTTTAGGATATTTGAGTTCAAGCAGAGATGTAATATTTTCTTAGTTCCAAAAACTCTCTTTAATAATCGGCGTACAAATACAAGCCCCTTCAGAGGAAGTCCTATACGTGTTCAACGATATTCGAATATATGTGATAACCATTCTATAATATCGAAGATAGGGACATTTCCCTAAAGAAGTGTTTTTGCACTGTTCGTTAGCACATACCTGTGCTCCTATTTGGTACAAATAGAAGATTCTAAGCAAGAAAAATTAGGAAACAATTTTCTTGACTAGTCATCCATTTATTCACATCGAGCCTTATTTTTATACAATTTCGGATAAGTAATTCCATATCACAGTTACGAATATTCTATACGAAAGGACAATAAAAATTATTTTCTTCATAAACTACTGATTTCACAAGAAACTCTCTGGGTTTCCGTGTGATCGTTAAAATAAATTTGGTCTGCTTTTCCTCGCGAACTACTCATCGCTCCCACTCACGTGAACGTCTATGTTTCTTGACTACCAAGCAAACAAGAAATCTTTCCTGCATAACTTTCAAGACAACCTTCTTGCCCTCTGGTGTTAGAAAGGGGAACTAAACCTAACACATATGAAACAGTGTTTATGATTCTAAGCGACTGATAATGCGAGAATATTGTATAAAATGAAAAAATGTATGTATAAAAAGAGTTGTGAGAAATGGAAAATTCTACACTGGAACTATTCGCTTGAACATTCCGAAGCTAACACTTTTCAACAATTGCACTTCGCAAAGGAGATAAATGAGAGATTGCTACGGCTCATAATTCTGCGAATAACCTCAGTTCATCTTACTTCTAAACATAAACATCTCCCCTTTTCATCTTTCCATTCACCCCTACTTCGACAAAATGAACTCCTCCTTATGCATGTGCAATAGAGCGGAGGATTTTCAATTCCGATAATGAACAGAATATTATTGCTCTTCTTTTACATATATCAAGGGGCCAGAGGAACGTCAGGCGTAAGTCGAGAGGAAACACTTACATATGTTATTAGTACTATGGAAATCAGGCGATAGCAATAAAAGGAATTATAAATATAGAAAAAGTTAGAGAAAGGAACATAAATGAGGAGTTAAAATGAGGAATTTGATTATTTATTGAATGTTTTCTTTGTTGTAAAGTTGAACATTTCAAATCCTAGTGCATGAAGAATGTTTCATTCTGTTGTTGTCTCTGAAGGTTGTACTAATCTCAGGTAATTAAGTTATAAATATAAATTTTTAATTGTTGCTATAAGTGACTTCTTATTAAGATAGTTATAAATTATTATATTATTTTCAATTTCATATTTAGCCTTTGGGTACTACCTCAAAAGAAAGGTGATTGTCCTACGAAGACGCATGTCAAATTTCCTTGACTATCGGGAAATATTAAAAGCATGCATACATTCTATGGTACTTTTTGATCATTAAGATTTTCCCAAGACGTTACAGACATGTTTCGGAACAAAGTGGCAAAAATAAAATGTTCGCTTGTTAGTAATTAAAATTAAATTTACAAAATATGTTACAAATTTAAAACATGTCGCTACAGTTTCGATTAGAATCAAGCTAATAATAAGAAGAAAAAAGAACGATTTGAATGTAAATAAGATACTATATGAAATAAATGAGATAATGCTTCAAAACTCCTAAAGAAACCTAAAAATAAAACCAACCGAATAAATTCTGATGTACGGAAACGAATTTTACTATCAAAGCAAATATAAACTATTATTTCAAATAGTCCAAGTTCTTGACGTTATAAACAGTATCTACATCTGGCCCCATCCATTCCAAATTTGAAACGGCCCAAATGATGTGCATCATCTGAGTGCAAAGGGTCCCATTTAAAGCATTCAAAATTAATTTAAAGGTATTTTTCAAACAGTGAGAGTATATCCTTCTCCCGCATAATTTACATACAAACTCGTTTTGGATCAATTAATTGGGTCCCTTCCGACTGGACACCACTGACTCTGTTCGAAGCCCTACATTTCGGACGATCATCCAAATAACGTCGCGGTTGAAGCGGAGTGCTCGTGTTAGCGGATGAATCAATCAATGCACAAACCAACTGTATTTGATTCCCCCTTTCACGAGATTCATCTATACATGCCATTGACTAGAAAAAGAAACTTCTTAATGTTTTTTTTAATAGGAATGTTATTTTTTTACGCCGCTGTTGAAGAATATTTGGACAACATCCATAAAATCATATGCCAAAATTTCACATATTTTGCTTGGTGCAATTATGAACATAATACCTCTGAAACATAATTCCTGTGCTCTGGGAAATCTAACGGGGAAATTTATTAAAATTTCGAGAACGATTTTTTTTATGATGATTACGTTATTTTCTTTGCATATTTTGTATAGAAAAAGTTGAAAAGCTTCTCGAAAGAAATTTCGATATGAGAATACTTGAAAGAAATAATGCGAACCAACAAGTAATATGACCTTATAAAGAGATCTGTATCTAGTCATCTTCCATGTGAAAAAGTAACAATAAATTTACATTCAGACATCAAATATAGTGCTTTACTTAGACATGCAATTCTACAACACGTCCGCATGAATATAAATAAGGAGACTGGAAAAAAAATTTCTTGAAATGTTGCCAAAAACTGCCACACTTTTCAGAGATTATTTAAACTTTACTTTTAACAGGAGTTTTCGCAGAAAGTAAACTCGTGCTTTTATAAAGAAGAATGGAGGATTGAAACGTCGATGGAATGCTATAATTTATGTTTTTTTTTTTTTCCCCTTTGTTTGTTCGTCTGGGAAAAATTCCAGTTTTAAAAATCTATGGTAAAACTTTTTTTTTTTTTTTAATATCAGTAACTTCTATCTTGAAGACATTTCCTTAGGCATAGTTTTAAAAAATCCCGCAAAGTTTTATCCGATTGCTAATTTTTGGTTTTATTAATGTATATTAAATTAATGTTATTAAATGATACATTTACTATTCACCGAATTTTTTTTTTCTTTTGTAAAATAGACTTTGCATTGTTTAATAAACTAAAAGTTATATAAAAAATGAAATCAATGCAAAACTGGAAGTCATTTTAAGAAAAATATTCTTTTTTATATCATTTCTAAATTTTAACTAACATCATTTTTTTTTTCCTTTTCCTAAATATATTTTCACATTTTCTTAAGTACTATTTATTTTTCCTTTCTTAACCTTGCGCTAAAAGTCCATTCCTTCTTCGTTTCGGGATCGGCTCCTGATAAGAAGATCCTGTATTGCAATGATTATCATGACCCAATTTCGGGGAAATTTCTGCAAATATTCCCCGATTACAGTCTCTACTGCATTTATAAACACACGCTCTCCACATAGAGCTTCTAGTGCATATAGAATGCCCCTGAATTCATGGGCCAAATTTTAAGTGCAGGTAAAATGCATATAAAGAAGTATTTTTGAAAAGCAATATGAAGTCGGAAATGAAAAGTGCAGGTAGAACAAGTAAGCGCAAATCAATACAAGAAAGATGGGAAAATATTGTTTGTGAGACCCCGATTGACTCTCATGAGGACCAACTCAAAACTTGCAATTGCTGTTGCAGGAAACACCGGGAATCGTCGAAAGAGCGGACCAATAACTTGCTAGGTGCTACAAGGCCTGCATCGATTTGGTGGTGGCACGTTTCTGCACTTAATGTAATGCTAGTCGCCTTTAGCGACCAGCCGGTTCGCCAATACATTAGATTCGTAATTCATCAGAGAATTTATTGACTTAAATTACATAAAATATTGTTATTTCATTTAGATTATTTTCTTAGCAGATGTATGTATATTACAAAATGTTTACAAATTAGCTGTTGGACCCTGATTAGAATGGATATCTTGTATATACTAAACTATATTGGGTCAATTCATGTGAAGTAAAAGTCACATGTCATGTACTTCTTGCGCATGGCATTTAAGTCTCATCCGCACCGCTTTCGTCGATCCGTCTGCCATTAACGTTCTCCGCCGAGTATGAAGCGGATTTTTCGTTTACATTTGAAGTTAGAATTTTTGAGTCATTTTCTTTCCTCTTCTTACGTGTTAACAGAGGAAATACTGGTGCGCCGATGGATGCGTGCTTTAATGCGAAACACAAGAGTGACTGTCATGACAAAATGTTTTCTTATTTTCCTTTCAAAAATCCTGACCTGGGTTGATAGCTTTGGTATAGATTTTTTCGAGCCTTCGAAGTCGGTGATATGCTCCGACCATTTTGAAAAATTCATTCAGTGTGTGTCCATTTATTAAATATAGCCGTTCCAGTAATTTGTTAAATTAATCAAACAAAATCGTGAGTGCATTTCTAATTTAATTTATTCACATTTGATGAAATTTCTGATAATTTTGAATATGCTTAGAAGGTTTTAAAATGTTTACATAAATATTACATTGCATTTCTTTACAGAATCTTATCTAAATTTAATTAATGTAAGTAAACAAATTCCCGTTTCAAAAATAACAACTGCTATAATGCTAAACTTGGGTGGAAGTGAATATTACTCGTTTTCTAATTATATTTGCAGATTTGTGATGGATTCAAAGTGAGTTTAAATCAAACAACTTTTCTATTGTTAAAAATGAAATGTCAATAGTTTATTGTATTTAAACTGAAATTGACTGTTATCATAATATCCTGTTATAACACTGTGCACCTCAGTGATTTCTGTTTTAATAAATAAAGGTCTTTTCATTGAAAATCAATTTCCATATCAGCATTTATTATATAATTTTTATTCATTCCGAACTTCATTGCTACATGCATGTTTCACTTTTTTTTTTCTTTAACCTATCAATTTTGAATTATAAAATTCTGTGAAAGCATAAAAGTGTTTCTTTCAACTCCTCTTTATATCCTATTTAACTTCCTCCTCTCTGTATATATATATATATATATATATATATATATATATATATATATATAT
>JAPMOR010051720.1:251484-266520 GCA_026543865.1 Argiope aurantia
TCTCAGATGTGTTTTATTACAACCAATAACTTTTCTGTAGAGTATGATTGTAAACATTATCATCCCTATAACTATTTTCTTAAAGGATTAAAAATAATTTCACAAAAAAAAGTGACATGTCATTAGAAATCTTGTTAAAAAACGCAGACGTTTCATTCCGAGTGAAAGATAAATGAAGTAAAAGCGATGTGATAAAGGTGCATTTCGAAGGAGTGTAGCTCAATAAAGTTTTTTATCATGCTCTCTGAAAAGAAAAAAAATTATCGTTATTGACATATATTTAATCACGTACTTGCAGTTGATATCAATTATGAGTAAGAGATAGCGCGGATTTGAAAATGGCTAATAATATAACAGTTTGCAAGCATAGAATCAAATTCTAAAAGTTGAGTTTGAACATTAAGGACAAAAATTCATTCAATAGCTGATTGTAAAAATTCTAATTCACAAATAAAAAAATAAAGATAACGCATACAGAAAATTCTGAGAAAGATAAATTTCTTAAATATTTCTAAATTTTATTCTTGTTGTTAAATGCAAAACGTATTTCGAAAATCACAATTTTTTTAAATGTTTCCAGCCCGCAAGTTTAAAAATTTCTGACGAATGGCGAATACCCTTTTTAACTAAAATAATTTTTTTATTTTCTTTTATGTTAAAAAATATTATTCCTCCGTCAAGAAAATGATTGTGGCTAACCATCCATTCATATGAGATAGAAAATTCGTTGACTTGTTTGTTTGGAGCTGATGCGATTCTATACAATTTGATGGATTCAAACGAAATTTGGAACGCATGTTCTTTAGTACCTAGAACAATATTAAAATGTTTCTTTGACCCTCTGAAAGGGGTATGAAAGGGGAAATTGAGAGATTTTAAGTTTTTTAGCCATAACTTCTGAACAAAGCACAGCACAAAAAAATATTTTTAAGCTATCTTAAAATTCAAAAACTTAGCTTTATAGTGAAATCATTTCATTGTCTATTATTTTCTTTGATTTTTAATAAATTTTTCAAATTTCATTTAAGAATGATTTTTATCTGTCCCATTTTTTTGTCGAAATGGTAAATTTATTTTACTGTATTATCATATATATTATTCGCGCGTTTATTTCAATTTCATTAAATTTTTTCTACTGAATTTTTTTATTTTTATTTTTACTGCATAGAATAAACATAAACATTCTAATATGCAGTTACTTTAGTTCATTATTTAGCAATATTTAAAAAAATTATTGCGATTTCTCTAACTATTTGGCGTCCTTTTTGTCTAATTTTTAACAGGTTTAAGATTTTAATGCGCTAGTTGACTTATTATTTGTCTTTTTTTTCTTTCTTTTTCATGGTTTATTGAGGCAGCTGATTAAGATTTTATTTTTCTTAGTAAATTTGTCAGCCTTTATTTCATTATTTTTATATATTTTAACATACCAGCTATAAAATCACACTTTTTGAAATGTGTTAAGAAACATTACATCTGACTTCTTATTTCTTAACTACATTTTTTTTTTTTTTTGCCTTTTAATAGTTTTGAGATATTTAGAATGCAACCTTTTTCCTCTTATTATCCATTTTTGTCATATTATCAGGCTTAAAATCTAAGTATTGAATTTTGAATAATTGATTACATATTTTAGAAAATCTGAACAAAGAGGTTCCTGAAATAGAAAACGAATTTGAACGCGAATCACAAAATCTTCTCTGAATCAAAAATAAATCCGAAAAAATAAGTAAGAGTAACCAAACATAATTTTTAAATGTATGCTTATGTATATACGCGTTTATATTTTTTACGTTACATTTTACTCCTTAAAAATTATTTGCTAATACATTATTTAAATTTATTCATGAAATTCTCTTTTTAATGGCAGTTTATATTAAGTCAAATATTAAATCATGGTTCTATTATTTTACACAAACGAACTTTTAGGTTGTCATTTTTTTAAATTCTTATTCTCTTAAAATAATGTTAATTCCTTCAAAAAGTCAATATGAAACTAGAAACTCGGTGTTTCTCCGATGTCCAATTCCATAGTATAAGCCCCACTGCTTTGAAATTCATGTACTGTTTGTTATCTAAACTCTCTTGTTTAGTAATGAATTATAGTTGAATATGTAACGGGTTGATTATAAAAATTATACAACGTAAAAGTATTTGTGTTTTGTTTTTTCCCGACGCACATTACGAACAAATAACCGTAGCAAAAACCGCGGCTAATAAAGATTTTATAAATCGAACAATTACTAAGAAATGGAAACCTTTAGTAGATGATCATTACACCCGATTTGTAAAACCGTATCCAATCTCGAGCCGTTTGCATCAAAGAACAGGCTGTTTGTTCTGGTGTGTGTGAGTTGAACTCATGGAATAAAATGTAAACTGCAATGGCGCATCTGTGTGAGCAGAGATCCAGCTCGATGTTCTCCATTGTGTGGCTCACCCATTTCATCACACCGTGCGAAGATTCGAAAAGGACCTGTTTGACTGTTGCCGATATTCATGCTGCTTCCGCCAGCATGAATATGGAACCTTGCATATCTTGACTAAAAACTCTTTCTCTATACTCTGTACATTTCTGGAGTGCCAAGTTGAAGCGAACAAAATAAATTCAAGTTAATAGTTCTTTCAATAATGTAGAAAACAGAAATTAAAAATTCATTTAACATATTATAATACAATAGTTGATTAAAAAATGAAGCAGTGCCATGAATAATGCTATAAAATGCCACAAAGTTTAACTCTTATTATTTTTTTCCATTTATAAGTACATGATCAATTATCTTTATCTTTTGTTAGATGTAATTGCCGCAAATATCTTTCCCGACCTCTTCTTCCTGAGGTTTCAGACTGCATTACTTCTTACTCTGATTACAGCGCAGATAGCGGATATAGATACACCTTTGTTATTCACGTCAAATACACTGCAACCGCTTAATTTAGTAATCATCATCCCTTCGCGCTCAGTTTAAGCTAGCGCGAGCGGTCATTCCAAAACTTTCTCGCATGCTCTCTAATAATCTCGGAAGTCGTCTCACACGGCATTGGTGTCAAGTTTTGGCTAGAATTCGGCCTTTTTACTACATTCATCCTGATCACTGTGATCCTAGGGGAGATTTTTTGGTGATGGGTTAATCTCTCGGGTGCGGTTAATAGTATCCGAAAGTCCAAGTTGTGTTTTTCACAACCGCCTGAAACAAAGACTTGACACAGTACTACAGTTTGTAGTCACAAAATCGCATATCAAATTGAATGTATTCAAATTATGCATTTGAACGCATTTGTCCCTGGAAGTACAGACGATCCAACCTCTAGATGGATTTAACTCGAAATGTTTGCACTGTAGGTGTTAAATCTGTCTTCCGAATTTTATTCATCTAGCTTTCTTAGTTTTGTTGTTTTAGTCGTGTTCGGAGAGACAGACAGACTTCCTCTGAAAGGAGTTTTACTCAAAATTTGACAAAAATCTACACATTTGGTGTAAAGATCAAATTGCATTTGACTAGCTTAAGCATTTTTGAGTGAAACAGATAAAAATTTTCCAAAAATGTGCTTTTTGAATGAGGTCTAAAGCGTCGAGATGAATCAAAATCGCGAGTGAACGCGCGCAATTTTGTGTCGAATACAATACTTTCTCTATTCTTCGTGTACACGAAAGTAAAAATATGCCCCTGAGTAGACAACAAATCCATTCGCCGTTGAAGAGCTTCCGTGAGGTTTATAGAGTCGCTGAAATATTTCGATAAAATCGAAGCGTTCGGAGAGGTCTGCTGTACTGCTATCAGTTTCGTGAGTAGGATTATTCGGAAAAATTTAACGACAATGTACTCTAGAAATTTCTATCACATCTCTTAGCTATCGATACAAATATTCATAACTCGTTTCATACGTTTTATGTCTAATTATCCATAATTAATTCTTTTAAATTTCAATTAAATGTGCAGTAATATCTTTTATGGAAACTTAGAATTAAAAAATGTTTGCCTGAAAGGTTATCGAAAAAGGATAAATGCACAAATTAAAAATTTTTACTAAAATGTTTAGAGAAGAATAAAATATATTTGTCTTTCTCGTATACGTAGTACAGAGAATCGTCAACAAATCCTAACTCGAGATGTTGACGAACCTCCACGAGACCGAAAAACACATTTTTGGAAAATACGCCCGCCTGTCTGCGACAGAGATAAAGATGACTCAAAAACGTTTTGAGACAGATGGTCGAAATTCGATAGAAAGGACTTGACACCAAAATTGCAGATTTCTATCAAAATTTGAGTAAAATCTGTTCCGAGGAAGATTGTCTGGCCGGTTGTTCGGATATATTTTAACACAATAACTGCAAAAAGAAGAGAACTAAATGGATGATATTCAGTGCACAAATTTAACATCTATAGTGTAAACACCGGTCACATTTTGAAGCAAATCCATCTACGGGTTCACTGTCTCTCGGGCTGCACTTTCACGTCAAAAACGCAATGACTTAAATATATATCAAAATTGGTATGACTACAACTGCAGTTTTGAGTCAAATTTTTGTTTCAATAGCTTGCGAAAAACGTGTGTTTAAAAAAACACAAATTTGATTTTTTTTTATGCCATTAATGCACGCCAGGGATTAATCGTCAAATAATTCGCTAAGGATGACACGATAGATTAGTAAAAATGCTAAATTAAATGTGATTTTTTAGTAAAAATGCTAAATTTACGCCAACGGTTAATATTTTATAATAATTGTATGTCAGTTCCATGCATGGCTTTCTCTGAAATAACACCTTTATTACAGAGCATGCGAGAAAGTTTTGGGGAGACCACTCTCACTGGTTAAATAAAGTTTGAAACCATATATATATATGCTAAAAATTGGAAACAAAATTCTAGATATAAAGGTTGCATAAATATAAATTCGTAAAATAAATGTTGAGTTTCAACAAACTCCGACAATATCCTATTCTCTGTCACAGCAGGATGAAAACTGTCTCATTTTCCTTCTCGGCTTATTTTATGTCTCCATTTTCTAGGCTGTAAACAGCTGGGAAAACAATGACTGGAAAAGTCATCTCATTAGTTTCGCAAATAGTTCGGAACAATACATCTACAAAACTGTTCTTCAAAATGTGTTCCTCCATAATTGTTCTTGTTCTTTGAAAGGATTACCGAAGTGTTGCAAAGAAGTTATGTGTTCTGATTCGAATTATTTTAACTACAATTTTATGACTCGTTTGGTTTTTATTTATTTATTTTTTGGGGGAAGGGCTATTTTTAATGATTATTGGATAGATAGTCACATTTTGTCTTTTCCAGGCATTAAAAAAACTGTTAAAAAGATAAATATTTCTTACTTCCTTTCTATGGACATTTAAGTACGTAATTTGATATTTTGATTTTGACAAAAAAAAATAGATAATATATTTGAAAACCTATGACTGTATATGAATAAGTACGAAAAAAATCAAAACTTTTAAATTATAATTATGAATACAAATAAGTTAGAAAATAAACATGCTTTACATTTCAGCTCTAATGGTCTATGTTTCAGAATGCACAATAATGACTACTAAATGTGATATTCCAAAAAGCGTAATAAGAACGATTCAGTAAAGCTTCGTAAGGAAAGAAAATTTGACCAAATAATTTTTATTTTTGAATACTTCGAAAAATATTCCTCCTTCATTTAAATTAAATTTCTTTTTCTAATTTCATCAAAATTGATATTTTTAATTTCATTTTATATTCAAACTATTTTTCTATCTTGGCCGGTATTAAATATGAAACTTAGCGTCAGCCAAAATTTAACAAAAAAAAAAAAAAAATGTAGTCATGAAATCACTGTCAAAATTTTGTATAATTAAGTAACTGAGTGATCGCTGCTGAGTGAGTTTTTCAGTTATCACGTTCACTTGCTTCCGAAAACACTCATCGACCCGTACTCAAACCTTGAAGGATTTGGTGTCAATTTCGACAGGCACTTGTACCGTGCACCAAATTTTATCCATCTGGTTCTCTTCGTTTTGTAGTTATCGCTTTTAATTGTATTCGGACAATAGGACAGAGAGGCTTCCTCTAGACGGATTTTGCTCTTTGACAAATATCTGCAACTTTAAAGTAAAGATCATATGCCGAATTTCATACGTGTTGCTCAAAGTACTTTTGAGTAATCGTGTTCATCGTGACGGACGAACAGACACGCCAAAATATGCTTTTCGAACACAGGGCTGTCTTAAGATGGTAGATTATCGAAATATCGAGTGCGAATTTTTTGACGTTTACCATTACACTTCGAATACAAGAAAGTAAAAATGGATAACTTTTTTAATTTAATCATTTATTCAGAAAATTTCCAGTAACTGTAGTTTCGGTTAAATGTTTTATTCTGTAATGGTTTATTGATAGATGAAATTAAATAATTTCTGTATAATGTGATCGAAAACGCATCATTGTGCCCTATTACCGTAACCCATTAAAAACTAAACTGCAATATAGTTACAAAATAAATACGAATCAATCTCAAAGAAAACTAACTGTTAATTTAATAATGTGTTCTCTTAACATTAAATGATTTTGTAAAAGAAAATATGCTTCCAATATTTACTTTCTCGTATATGACAGAGAGAAAGTATTGCAATCATTAAAAAAATTTCGAATTCCAGATTACGATGAATTTTTATATTTCAGATTTTATCGAGTCATATTTTTGGAACTATGTCCGTCTGTTATCGTGTTCGCAATCAAAAACGCACTGAGATGGGTGGATAGAATTTGGTGTATCTTCTTTATATCAAACTGTCTACCTTTCTGTGAACACGATATCTCAAAAACGCACTGAGATGGATGGATAGAATTTGGTGTATCTTCTTCATATCAAACTGTCTACCTGTCTGTGAACACGATATCTCAAAAACTAATTGAGATGGGTGGATAGAATTTGGTGTATCTTCTTCATATCAAACTGTCTACCCGTCTGTCTGTGAACACGATATCTCAAAAACGCATTGAGATGGATGGATAGAATTTGGTGTATCTATTTTATATCAAATTTGTAGATATCTATCAAATTTTTAACCAAATTCATTCAGACGAAATCTGTCCATATGCTGTCTGAATACAAGGCAACGCAATAATAGCTAAACGGAAAAAGCCAGATGAGTAAAATTTGGCGCATCGACATCGCATTTAAAGTATAGATATGTATCAAATTTGTAACAAAATCCGTCCATATGTTGGTTCGTACTTTTTCGCGGACGGAAATGCGAGAACTCAAAAATGCATTGACTTAACTGAACGGAAATTGGCGTGTGACTATAATTGTAATTCTGCATCAAATTCCGCTTTCAATCCTTCGCAATAAAGTCGTTCATAATATTTATTCAGTTTTCTGATGCTTGAACATTAACCGCAACCCAGAGATTAATCGCCAAAAAATAATCTTCAAGCATGACACGCTATTTGCCATTCAGTAATAATTGTTCGCCAACAGCATGCTGTTAATAATACATTAATACCTGTCTTGTTTTACTGTACTACAAAGCACATATTACTTTTGAGGGATACATTGAAAATGAATTGCATTCATCTTCATCATGTCATTGCATTCCTCTTCTGGCCAAAGGTACACAATTTTATGTAAAGATGTAAAAGTGGATAACCCTCATTATTACCAGGTATGTAGTTAATTTTTGGTTAGACCATTCAAGCTTTTTTTAAATAAGAATATGTATAAATATGAATAATGCCATGAGAGGACATTTCACACCCACTAATCCAAAACAAATTTAGATGTTTTGAGTTTCAGTGTATTTGTAGATAGCTAGTTATCAGAGCGAATAATTCAAATTCCAATCAAAAATGCCATTTTTTCCCCGAGGAAAGATTCATAATTTATTCCTAACATGAGACACCAAATGCTTTTTATAAAAATATACATAATTTCTATAATATTCACAAATTGACTCAAAATGATCTTCTTGTTGTAACGTGGACTTTTCCTAACAATACTGGTTTGTAACCCTTTATTTAATGAAAATGCTTTGTCATAAAAAACTTTTTCGTCAAGTTTTGCTTTCCAGGATTGCAACAATGCAAATATTACGCTATTTATTTAAAATTTATTTATTTGAATTGTTTTTAAATTTTGTCAATCTAATAAAATTATATTGGTCTGATCAATTACTATCGTATCTGCTGAAAATGATTGGAAAAAAAATAATAATTCATTAGAGAGCTAGGATTAATCAAAATAAATAAATAAATAAAAGTAAAAAAAATTACATTTAGACAATTTTTTATGGGATTCGAATTTGGCAGAAGAAAAAGAAAAAAGAAATCTCTAGTATAATGACATTATTATAAACTAGTCACCTTCGACGACCAACCGGTTATCTGGGAATAATGGTGGCTGAAATTTTTAAATGTTAACTATTTTATGTAAGTTGATTTAAATGGCTTCCTCTTCAAAATATTTTTAAGTTTCAATCTATATCTATTCTATACTTATAATAAAGCTCAATGTAGCATAACTTGTATAACTTGTAAGTCGGAAATGGGTCTCTTTTTTAGAAATTTCAATTATTAATTAAAAACTAACTTTCCCGCTAAAAAATCTTCGTTTCCCCATCGCCAAATGAGTAAGGCTTCAATTTTTCCCCCCCATGCTAATGAAGTTAGGCTTAATATTTTGCGATCGATTATTTCAAACCATTCTGTTTATTTTCTTAAGGTTTGATGAATTTAAAATTAAACATAGTTAATGAATCGATCTTTCAGATTCATTCTGAAGTACTTTTGAATTAAAATAAAACAGAATAAAGGAAATTAAAAATTTCTAATCTGCAAAGCGTTACCAAAACTGGCGTAGAAAAATTCACTCATTTGTGTTACCGTAACTGGCGTTGAAAATTCAGGCATGCGCATTGTGTTCTGATTGTTGACAACTATTTTCAACGGATGAGGATTTGATTTAAATTATTTTTAGATTAGTTGTGTTCTTTTGTAATTAAATTGTATTTATGTTATATATTTTTTGTATATGCTTATAATTTTAAGCACATCGCTATTTTAAGTAGTTTTTTTAGTCTGTTTTCGACCGATTTTTTTAAACGATTCTGTTTATTTTCTTAGTGTTTGATGCATTTAAAATTAAACATTATTAATTAATCGATCTGCTCATGATGCATCCGAGAATCTTGAGATATTGCATAAATTAAAAAAGATATTCTTTAGTGCCCATAAGGTTTAAATGCTCAGTGACTCTGTTTTGTTGCTTTGCTTAAATAAAAAATATTATTATATTAATTGCAGGTTAATTATTTCCACTTTAATTTAAAGCATAAATTCTACGGGAGCAAACAGAAAATTAGAGAGATACATATTACGTTATGACTGAATGCCTTTATAATATTATGAGTGAATTATATGACTGTCAAAATTTGAATTTTAAAATATTTTATTGAAGAAGCTATTAAAATAAGAACTATATAAATTATTTAATTATTAAAATTTTAATGAGCATTAAGATTGGCGAACCAACTGGTCGACAAAGGTGGCTAGCTTTTAATAAATATAAAATCCATAATATTTTAAAATTTTTTAAAACCGTTTTGAACATTTTTTTTATATTCTGTCAGTTTCCCTCACATTCATAAATAAAAAAACATAAGATAAAAAAAATGGGTACACTTTATTATTTCTAGCCTTTTAACAATATAACCCAATTTTCTAACCTAAAACAATATCAAACTCTGTAGTTTCCTTCTTGCTCACGGTATTTTAAATATAAATTTAAATACTTTACTGAATTTTTCCGGCATTAAATAAATATATTGCATGCTATCTTGAAACATGCTTTGCCAGTAATGATTTGTGTTAAGGCAAGAAGAGTAATTCTGATTGTAAAACAAAAGAGAAAAAATATTTATAACTTTGACTTGCAATTTAACTTTTATTAATAACTTTTGTGTTTTCCCATAATTCTTATCTTTTGTATCTTCGCTTGTGACACGTTTAATATTCTTTCAAAAAATATTTTCGATTCTTGTTGGAAAACTTGCTTAGAATATTTATTAATCGATTAAATATAAGAACAAAATATTATACTGCAAAAATCTTGGGATCATTAAAAAGATAATTTTTATCTTTACTATGGCCCAGTTTTTTTTTTTTTTTTAATTCTAAGACGATGTAAAAATGATTTTTTTACAGATTCATTTCCAGAAGTTATGGCGGAGTGTCTATGTATGTTGGCATTCCACAGGTCAGATCGTTTGACCGAGAGCTACCAGACTTGACACATATCGATTTTTTCTAAAATTTTAGTTAATTAAAAATTAAATTTTGCCGTTTTCCCGAGATAACTTCCACAAAATATTATTATACGAAATTGATTTTACTCATTTTAAAATACAAAAAATTTTATTTATAATAACACCAATTTAAAAGTCGTGAGAATATTTGCAATTTTCTTTTGTTTAATTTCTAACGACAGATTACATTTTTACCCTGAAATTCAAAACGTTTTCTTTGTTTCATCAAATATTTAATCACATAATTTTCATAAATTGTTGAAAGCTAAGGAAGAGGGATTTTGTTTAAAAGTCTACTTAGTTTACTAGGCAGTTAAAAAAAATGAAGTTACAATATCGCGAAATTTAGAAGAAGCGGATATTTACGTTTCTAATTGTACTAAGAGCTTAGGGAACTATTTCCATCCGAAAGGTTACGTACACAACACATAGAACTAAAAAAATAAAATGAAAATAATATCACATAATTTGAGAGAATGATGGATACGGAGTTATAAAAAAATGATTTATATGAAAACAAATATAACCGATATTTTGGCGAATGAGTGATCGTCTGAAGCAACTAGTATTTTTAAGATTATAAAGCAATCACTTTTGTAATTTGCTTTTACTAAACACTCATTTTTTGTAACTGAAATGCTAATTTTATACATAAGTTAATTAATTTTATTTTTATAGTCTGTTTGAATTCTTATTACATTATCTCCCTGTTAATGTGTAAATACCAAATGCATAAATAGTAATAAAAAGAAATGCATAACAGTAATAAAAAGAAATGCATAATAGTAATAAAAAGAAATGCATAAATAGTAATAATACAATAAATTATTACATTTTGCACAAATTTATTTGCATTCATTACGTTAGGTGGCACAAATCAATTTTATATTAAGTACCGCTTTTGCTCTGGCGTATCTTCATGATAAACTACACTCGCTTTCAACCTTCCCAATAAATAGTTTCGAAACTCTTGTCATAAATACTATGTCCGAAATTGGATACGAATAATTTATTAAAAAAAATTTCTATTTGTAAAAATTTGGATTGTAAGATATTTATAATACCCACAACTAAAAGGAAAAAAACACTAAAAAAAAGCTTTTAAATTAATTTTTTTAAAGATTTAATTTAATTTAAGGGCTTTATCGTTATATTTTAATTTAATCAAACACGCAAAAATAATATCCCACATAAATTATGTATAAATTATTCAACTATTTATATATTTCAAAAAATATGAAAGATTACAAGCATGATGAAAACTCGAATCATTGTTCTCGGATCAAGCGAATTATCAGGATTAGATTGATAGTAGAAAATTTTTCGGTACGAGAGCCAGTTTGCATTCAACATTCTGAAACACCAATCAGTCCTCTTATTTATGGTTTAAAAAGGGTATCAATGCGAAAATTTCGAATTCGTATGATAAATTCTTATGTAAGCTTTGTTATGCAGTCTTAAAAATATATCAATCAAAATTTCACTGATTTAAAAAAAATTATCAGTTTTAGAATGATTTTATAATTTCACATAATACAATTATATATAATAAAAATAATTACGTTATATAACGAAACCATATTCTTCTTAACCATTTTTGTATTCTATTCTAGATTTTCAGTTAAAGTTAAAAAAATCTACGTTTTTGCTGTTGCAGAACAAAACAATACTTTGTTATAAAACGAAGACACATTTTGTCATTTAAACATTTGCGAGTAAAACTATTGATCTTTGAAAACTACACGCATCTTTTAAAACATAATGAATAAGAAAGTAGCTTTAGGTTTCAGTAGAAGCTAATCATCGGTCAACGGTCATGCAAATTCGTACAATTAGAGCTGACATAACAAGAACTGCATTTCATTCAAGTGTTAAGGATTAAATTATTCTGCACTATAATATAATTTGGACTGTTTAAAAAATGACAATTATTTTTTTCATATGAAATTTTTAAAATCGTCTGTTTTGAATTTCTTATTTAATTTTTGGAGTTTCGGTTTTAAAACCAAGTAATGATTAATTTAAAGATTTAGAAAGAAACAGAATTTGGCAACGTTTATTCAGTGTTTTTATTGCCACCGCATTAATCTGATCAGTGGGAGCGAAAATTGTTGTTTGTGAATACATATTTCTCTTTGGGAGTGTCAAAGCCAAGTTAATTAAATAACTAATTTAAATTCTCGTGAGTTACTCCTTCTACTCAGACATAGTGTAAATTAATTTCTCACAAAATTATTATTGTATGAACTTTGTCGATAATTTTTTTCTGGTAGATTGTCTGACGTTTGACTACCGTTTTTGATATAGATATCGTACTTAATTTTTTATTGATAATTGTTGATTTGATAAGCTAGTCTTTATATGCAAGTCTATTTATGCTAATTTTCATCATTTTTAACTTTTTCTTTCTCAATACAGTTCATGGAATTTATTTAAAATGTGTGTGTGAGAGAGAATTGCTTATTTGCATATCCTTTTCACGTTTCGAATTTTGCTTATTTTGACCATATAAATGGAAGTTCTCTAATTTTTTTGTTCAATTTTGAAAACTTGCTTTATAATTTTTTGGTTAATAATGCAAACGATCTGTTCTAAATTTCATGTATGATTTAAAATTTGAAAAAGTTCAGTTTTTTTGTGTATGATTATTAAATATTCTTATTACATTTTTTATGTATATTATATATTAATATAGTATTCTAATTTTTTTTATCTGTGTGTTTCAAAAAAATCGATGTAATAGTATAATGGAATTTATATCTTTCCCTTAATTTTATTTAAGGTTATGAGTAATAGAAAAAAATAATTTAACAATAAGTTTAGTACAAATTGTTCATGTAATACAGTGTTTTTGATACACTGTTAGAAATTATTTTATGGAATATTGAAGCTATATGTCAACTATTTATTATTTTTATATATAGTACTGAAATCTATCTAATTTATGTTCTGAATTGTTATTCTGTTTTGTTGTTTATCATAATAAATTGCTCTGTAATTATATAAATATTTTAATTTTCTTTAGTTTTTGCTGTAATTGGTTAGATTATACATATATAATTTCCTTATTTTTAATGTGACATTTTTTTAGAGTAATTAATGGATTTCAATAAGTTTTCCTTTTTTTGGCAGCACATATGAGTATAATTGTAACAAGTAAGTTATGAGTAAATGTTAACTATTTTTTTCGCCCATTTGTTTCTTTGAATTTATTTAAAGTATTTTATATTCTTACCTGAGAATATTAAAAGCATTTTAAAAATTTCATATTTGTGTGGGAAAAAAAGTTTATTCATGCATATTGTCATTTCAATAATTTTTAAGATATTAGTTTTCTAAAATTGTATATTGCTATATAATATAGATGAATCCATTTCAAAATTTTTAAAAATTATTTCTTTGTACGTTCAGATACTTGATGTTAACCATACATTTATAATACTTACTTCAATAATTTTATATGTTAGTGCACTTTTTAATGTACATCTTAAATTTTGGAATAATTTCCAGGAATTTACTGACTATTTAAATACTTGTCTGGGTTTGATGGTTATTGTGATTTAAAAGTTTTTGCACTTGCATCTGGATTCTTATTTAAGGAAACTAAGTTCGACATTTATACTGTATAAAGAATTCTGAAAATGTTTCCACTCGCAGCTTCTTTTTGATCGTGTAAAGGTTTCCTCAATTCATTTTAGTGAAAAGAAAACTGGTAGTGGTCTCAAATTATAAAATATGTAAAATGGGATATATAAATCGCTGGTAATTGGAAGAATAGTCAAATTAAAACCATTTTTCAGCAAACTGTAATGAAATATCCTAAATAGAAAATAAATTTCCGAGTGAATTTTTCCTTCAACCATTAAAAAAATTCAAATCCTCCTATGTACTATTCTATGCTGCTGTATAAAGGAATTTGACCCATTAATAATAACCCATATTAGATTACTTTTGATTTTTAATTTTAAATCTCCTAATAAGCAAAAGCATTCATCAAGGCCGTGTCTTGAAGAAGGAAATGAAAAGCAAACTTGGATCATTGGCAGTCTTAATCAATTTTTCTGGTTAAATTCAATTGGATTAAATATCCTTTCTTTCCCTGCCATGTTTGTTTCAAAACATTTTGCTAGAGGTATTAAATTTGGTTTTCTAAATCACCACCAGTTTTCTAAATTTGTTAATTTGGACTTTACAATATTTTTTAAAGATTCTGGAAATTATATATATTTAACTCTGCTTGGATTTTTTTTAATCTGTATTATTTAACTGCAAGAAAATAAGCACTTTTATTAATAAAGTCTTTTATCTGTCAAAATTAAGTTAATTGTTGTGCCACTTGTTTGGCTTTTAAAATTATAGTTTTTATCATTTATTAAATTTTTTTAATAAGTGAGGAAGGGGTAAAATTTTTCATAAGTAAAGAATTTCTTTGCTGGTCAGGAGCATTCAGATGTTTTGTCATTGATTCTTAAAATTGGTGCATGTTTACATAAAATAAAAAAATAAATAATCAACAAAGCTACAAATTTAGCCATTGTTATTCACTAAAATATTTTGACTGTATTCTATATATGTTAAAAGTATGGAAAGAATAATCTTAGAAATCTAAATATTGTTTAGACAATAATTATTGCTTAGAGATTTTATTTAAAACCAAGGCAAAATTGGGACTGCCCTAATCACTTATTAGGTGGAAATATTTTTGAAAATAAAATTTAAATTCAGATTGCTTAATTCACATAAA
>JAPMOR010051720.1:266530-292349 GCA_026543865.1 Argiope aurantia
AAGTATTTTTAATTGAGCCATCAAATTATAATAAGCCTTTAAACGATAATATTAATTTTATAACTTCTGCATAAAGTTTATTTCTAAATGAATATTTTCGCTGTGTTGAATTCTATTGTTACTCGAAAATGCCCTTTACAATCAATTGATCAATCAACAATTTAGATTCTTTTAAAGGTTTAAAATTTTAAATGATACATACTTTTCCAGTGATATCCAGAGTAATCATTAAGTTAATTGAATCAAATATTAAGACTTAAATTGTTAATTTCCAACACAATTAAACTTGAATTTCAAAAAAATCTTTGTATTGTAGAAATTCCTCAACATTTCTAAATAAAGTTTTAAAAAATCATAACTTAAAAGTTTTCATTGAAATTTTATTAGTCATTTTAATTAATTTTGAATATTTAATTATTTTGAAATTTGGGTAGAATTTATACCTTGGAAACAGAAGAAAAATATAGAAGCAAGTAACAATTCTGTTATAAATCATCATGTGCTTGAGACTACTGCAAAGTTGACATCGTTTGAATGTTTAGAGAATTCATCGGACTATAATTAAAATTGTCATGAACCATTAAATTGGAAAAACAGAGATAAGTCTCTCTCTCTCTCTCTCTCTTTTTTTTTTTTTTTAAAAATTTATTTTTTTATCACACAAGCTGCAATGAAGTAAAACACAGTCCACAGAGCAGTAAATCCCCATTTCTGAAAAAGAAAAAAAAAGAAATTAATTTTATTATTGGTTTGAAAATGATTTTAACGTACTATTGGTTGAAAATTTGTTTTTTTCGGCATACCAAAAAATTTTCCTTTCATAATTATATCAAACTTTTATAAATTATTCATAATATAAATTTTATATGTTTCTGTTTGTGGCAAAACCGATTGCCCATGAACATTTAAAAATAATTTCTTGGGAAAATACCCTGCATATTGCCTATTTATCTCAATTTGGATGAGCACCTCCAAAATATTTATATATTTGTTGGTACCTACTCGCCATTCTTCGATTACTAGTTACATATATTCAAGATTGTATTATTATTGAAGGAGATTTAAGGATAGATATATCAGCAAATTAAAAAAAAAAAAACGGCAGAAATTTTCTACATTGAATTGAAATATTCAGTGGTTATTTTATGCTTAGATAAACAATTTAACTTATAACACACAGAGACAACACTTGAGAAAATGGAATATGATGAAACCATTTATTTCCATAAAAACAAAAATAGACTTACAGCACCAGCTCCCCAACCTGCATCTTCCCCAGATTTGGCAAGCACCATATAAGTTGCAATGAAGTAAAACACAGTCCACTGAGCAGTAAATCCCAATTCCAGAAAAAGAAAATGTTTTCCAAAGCATTAAGTAAGAAAAATTATAAATTTAAAAATATTTAACCATACTTTAACTCAACAAGAGAATTAATATAATTAATTGATAGATTTCAAAGGAAGAATTTTTTATTAACAAGTTTATTGTATTAGTAAGTTTGATTATGAAGAAATAAACAGTTAATTTTAAAAATTTAAACAAAAATTCGAAGCTCAAATTATTTTTTTAAAGAAAACTCCTTTGCTTTTAAAAATATTTTTTGTATTCAGAATGTAGAAATTATGCAGTTCACTAAACAGTAGCATTTAAAAGCACTGCATAAAAATAAGAATCCAGATGCAGAATTCAATAATTAAATTCGAAGTGCCCAATTTCATCTTTAATCTGATGTAATATCTTTTCTGTTATTTTAATTTTTATAAGCAACTACATTATATTGTATATTATTGCTATATGTTGTATATATTTTATGATATAATATTTTTCCTGTTTTAATTTTATGTTTTTAGATTTTCTTATATACAATGGCAACTGTAACGGTATCAGCAACTACAACTACGAAGGTATCGCCAAACATTCGGTTTGATCCCAGTTATGCCAAAACCATACCTGGAATACTCAAAATAGCGCAAGCAGTATGAGTTTTTTTCTTTATCAACCTAAACATATAGATTTAAAAAAAAAATATTTAAATGCTCTACCAATTCTTAGAGATATGTTAAAAAGTTGTTTCTCTTATTTCATAAATTGTTTTATCATAAGTGTTTTTTATGGAGATGTTTTAATCAAACATATGTTTGAATCATTGATGTTATCAAATTCTAATTTGTATCTCTGTCTAATTTACAATTCTGTTACAATTCTGTTATAAATCATCATATGCCGAGACGACTGCATAGTTGACATCGTTTGAATGTTTAGAGAATTCATCTGGCTATAATTAAAACCATTTCATTGGAAAAGCAGAGATAATAATGATGTTCTTGTTAAGAATGAAATATTTCTTTCCTTATGTTACTGTGTTCAGTGTCTATCGATTTTGATATTTTACTATTAATAAAAATATTTCTTTTTCAGGTTATCAGTTTGATTGGTTTCATCTGCATACAAATGGCGAGTGGCGATTATTATTCACGTTCAGCAAGTGGTTGGTTTATATTTGTTGCCATGACAGCATTTTGGGTGGTTCTAGTTCTTCTTGTATTATATTTGTTCCATATCATTGAAAAGTTACACTGGATTCCTTGGTTGCTTGGCGTAAGAACCTTTTTTGTGATAAATTATTATCATTTAGTATATCTTTATGAACTAAGTATATCCATATGTCCTTATTTATGTTATATATATATATAGCTAGACGATGGCAAGCCAGTTTAATATCGCGAGGAAAGCTACATAATATTTAATCGCATTTCGTCAAATAATTTTAGGCATGATTGCAATATGCTTAATATTGATATTTTTAATAATATTTTCAAGGCTGATTATATTCTGGTTTTTAAAAAAATTTTTAATCCTTAATTTCTGATCTTACTGAGGTTTGGCAATTATATTAAATTTTGTTTAGTTAGACATAAGTTATGATCACAGAATTAAATTTTTTTCATACAATAACTTGCAAAATATGACAATTCAGACAATTCTAATTACAACCCTAAAAAGTCAGAAATTGAATACTTATTTGTCAAAACTTTTTGTCACATACCCAAGATGGTGTTTATTTCATGAATGTTTTGCATACTTGGTGATAAGGCTTTTCATAATTCTATCTGGAACAGATTTAGTGCTATAACTTTCAATTTACTTGTGAAGATATAAGTTCAAAATTTGTGAAAAGCATGTGCCTCTTTATTTTTTATTGAATATATTATAATAAATATGTTTATTAGGAATTTTGGCAAGTTCAATTTACTAAAAAAAATGGCTTACATTAGATGTGCAAACTGCAGGAAAAAGGGAGTCAAAGAAATCTTTATTGGAATTTCATAATAAAGCTACTGAAGGAAAAATCTGTCATTTTCACTCTTATCTTCTGGTGTGAAATAAACGCATAGCACATTTATCCCTGTGTAAAATTTATGCCACCCATGGTAATATCAGTTGAAGTTCATTCAAAACCGCACAGTCTTTTGAGTTAAAACAAATGATGAGTGAAAAAAATAATAATTACCTGTTTTTATATTCTCAGATCTTGCAGAATGAGAATTTTACTTCTTCAAATGTGATGTCCTTATTATGTTAAAATTGGCAGTAGTCTTCATGAAAAAATACAGATGGATATAAATGTCCCTTTCCCCAATATTTCAATTGGGAATATTTTCTTTACTGTATTTATTTAATCAAATAGTTTTTAATGTAATTAGCTGTGATGATGTGCAGTAAAAGTGGCAGTTTTATTATTATTATAAGAACATGATTTTAGGCATGAAAAAAAAAATGAATTGAAATACAATTTTTTACACGAGAACACTATTGAGTTATGAAAGTGTATTTATTTATTTTTTTTTGTTGGAAATTTCAGTAAATATTCTAATGCTGAAAAATTAGTAATTTAATTTCCTATTCATTATTTAACATTTTTATCTTATAAATATTTTTTTTTCTTGTTAAGTGCATATTTCTTTAAGTGAAATTTGCCTTTTATTTCAGCATTAATATTTTTTGGCATATCTACGTATTAATATAGAAAATGACTTGAAATCACTTTTCAAGTTGTTTCATATTTTGCAGAGTATCTTCATACTTTTGGTACTTAATTAAAATTCTTTTAAATTGATGCTAAAATAACTCCTGTTTATATATATATATATATATATAGTTAATTTTTACTCGCATATTTGTTATTTTATTTTATATGGTCTTTTAGTATATAAAGCTCTGTTTAGTTTTGCATTTTTCAAGATAAAATTATGCACTTCGAATTTAATTATAGAATTCTGCATCTGGATTCTTATTTTTACACAGTGCTTTTAAATGCTACTGTTTAGTGAACTGCATAATTTCCACATTCTGAATACATAAAATATTTCTAAAGGCAAAGGAGTTTTCTTTTAAAAAATAATTTGAGCTTCAAATTTTTGTTTTAATTTTTAAAATTAACTGTTTATTTCTTCATAATCAAACTTACTGATATAATAAACTTGTTAATAAAAAAAATTCTTCCTTTTAAATCTTATCTATTAATTATATCGATTCTCTTTTTGAGTTAAAGCATGATTTAAGATTTTTAAATTTATAATTTTTGTTACTTAATGCTTTGTAATTTTTTTTTTCTTTTTTCTCTTTCAGGAATTGGGATTTACTGCTCTGTGGACTGTGCTTTACTTCATTGCAGCTTGTGTGGTGGTTGCCAAAGCTGGGGAAGATGCAGGTTGGGGAGCTGGTGCTGTAAGTCTATTTTTGTTTTTATGGAAATAAATGATTTCATCATATTCCATTTTCTCATGTGTGGTCTCTGTATGTTATTAGATAAATTATTTATCTAAACATAAAATAACCACTGAATATTTCAATTGAGTATAGAAAAATTTCTGCCATGTATTTTTTTTTTTTAATTTGCTGATATATTTGTCCTTAAATCTCTTTCAATCTATACTTATAATAAAGCTCAATGTGTGTGTGTGTGTGTGTGTGTGTTGGCTATCTACAGCTACCAAATTTGGCACGTGTATACCTTAGAGGCCGGGAATGTGCACCTGGGGGTTATTTTTCGAATTTTTAACTAGAATTTTATTTATTTAAAAATTAACCGAAATTTTGACGTGTTTCTGCTATAACTTCCGAAAATATTACTGCACAAAAAAGATTTTTACATGAAGTTAAAGATCAAAAATTTATCTTTTACATGATACTAATGTTTTAATCTTAAAATTAAATTTCTATTTTTAATGAATTTTTAAATAAATATTTTAACTATGTTTTTCAATAATTTTTTTCGTAAAAAATAAAAATTAAGATTAAGCATGTTTTGCATTCATTGGAAAAAATTAGCTTTTTTCAAAGTGTTGCCATCACATTGATTAAAGCCCCAATTAAAAATAAATTAAATCTTTTTGGAAATGAAATCTGCAAAAATATAATTTTTGGCATGTGTCTATAGGAAATGAAACAAATATGAAATATTATTTTTTCTAAAAAAGAAATTCAAGAAAAATTATTTATGATCTTTTACACTCTCTGTACAGGGTGTTTATTTAGTCCTGAACCCATTTTGATATTTAATGACTCATAAAATAATGAAGATATAAACAGACTTGTGGCATTTATTGATGGAATAACTCATATATTTTCCTTTTCAGGTTTGAATATTTTTACTTTTGTAAATATCGTCTGCGCGTGTGGTTAATTTCAGAGAATTTCATTTTCCAGTTTAAATATCTGTACTTTTCTAAATATTGTCTGCTTATTAATAGCATTTTTCTCTTTTGTTTTTGGCAACTATTGAAATGTTATGTTTACTTTTGATGTGTTTGTTCTATGTAGTACTTTTGTATGCGATGTTTTATTCGAGCGGATATTAAGGAGAATGCATACACCACAAGAGAAAGCACAGATTTTATGGTGGTCATAGAGTTAATTTCCAATCAACTAAATCACTGACTTTTAAGAGTTAATTTCCAATCACTTAAACCGACTGATTTATGAAAATTTGAATATCATTATTCAATAAAAAAAAGGATAATTTTAGATTTTCCATCGATTGCTTCAAAGAAAATACTCCAATCAGCGTGCAGGTTTCTCAAGATTAATTGGCCTAAGATTATGAAAATGTTGAGTTTTTTAAATTTTTAACATTTCAAACTTTATAAATAAGTCTTAGTTGATCGTGGAAAATAGAAACATTCAATCATTTAAAATTTGGTGTCTCCAGAATATTTCTCAGATTATGATACCTTACTGCATTAAATTTAGACTTCATAATTTTTGAAATATATTTATAGGCCGGAACAAAATATTATTATTGATTTCATTTCAATCCTTTTAAAAGCAAAACTAAAAACTGAATTTTATGCTGAATCTCAGAAATTTTTGTGGAATTATTGTTTGAGATATTACATAAATGATGAAAAATATTTGGTAGTTAACATAAGACTTAAATACCGAGTGATTCTGTTTGCAATAGTCATATTCAATAATAATAATAATAATTAATAAATAGCAATAAAGTTGATAAATAAAATAAAACGTTTGGTTTTATTAAAAAATATCTTAATATTAATTGCAATTTCATCATTTACAATTTAAATTAAAGTGGAAGTTTTGCCGGAAATGACAACAAATTAGCAAAATATATATAGTAAATTGAACGAAACGATCTAAACAGTATAAGTTTGGTATGGCTATCAAAATTTGAAGATTAAAAATGTTTTGTTTGAGAATCCTTTAAGAGTCCAGTTACTTAAAATATCTAATTGAAAATTGTAGCGAGCGGTAATACTGGCGAACCGGCTGGTCGCCAAAGGCGGCTAGTAATAATATAATCCTGAATATATGTAACTAGTAATCGAAGAATGTTGAGTAGGTACCAATGGATATATAAATATTTTTGATTTGTATATCCAAATGTAGATAAATATCCAATACGCACTGTATTTTCCCAAGGAATTATTTTTAAATGTTCATGGGCGATCAGTTTTGTCACAAACAGAAACATATAAAATTTATATTATGCATCATTTGTAAAAGTTTAATATAATTATGAAAGAAAGATTTATAATTATGACAAGAAGAAATTAAGAATATAATTAAGAGAGCAAGATCTAATAACATACAGAGAAAGGAAGATACCGAAAAAAAATTTCAAAGCAATAGTAAGTTAAAATCATTTTCTGGCCAATAGTAAAATTAATTATATGTTTTAATCAAATGACCTATATATTTATCTGACTAGTAAACAATTCTACAATTTAGAGAATCTTTTGTTAGAAAATTTTCTCATGTCTCCTTTACAAAAATTCGAATAAATCCTATTTCTTGATAAATGAGAATTCTATTTTAATTCTTGCAAAAATGAGAATCTGGTACTAGTCAATTACTTTGAAGAAGAGATTTTCTATTTAATGATGCAAGAACCATTCGACCCATTGGATGGTATACTTTCGACAATAAATTTGGTCAGCAAATGAAGTTAGATGGTTTTCATAGAAGACACATCTTGGCTATTACATTATAAAGGAAGGGATATTGTGGGAAGAATGACAGATTATGACTCCATTATAATGAGATAGAAACTTGAAAGACAAATGATTTATGTGGTTTTGCACGATTATAGTGCATCTTTTAAGAGGTTGTGACAATTTTTGATGTTCCTGGGAAATTATTCATTTTCTTATTTGATATTGGCTCAAGAACTACCAAATTTAGCATAGGTACACTTTGAAGGTTAAAAATTTGCACCTTAGATAGATGTTACCTTATTTAATAGCATTAAAAAAGATAGTTTTTCCTCCCTGAATTTTTAAAAAATATTCTTGTGCATAATTTTCTGTAGTGGATCTCATTGTTGCAATAGAATTCTAATAGATTTCAGTATTTCAATCTAATCAAAACCGTTCTTATTGTTACATCTTATTTTAATAGTATGTTTTTTTTTCTTTTAAACTAAGTTCATTTTGTTGAAAACTGAGGAAGAAAAGTTCTCTTATTTTCGGTTTTACTTGAATAATCGTAAAGTGAAATTATATGACAATCTAAAATATTCAAACTCGGAGAGAGTCGAATACCAAAGTACATAAGTTTTCAGTAGTACTTTGATTTCATAGGACTGGACCCCATTAGAAAAATTCTTGTACATAATAAACAGAACATATATAAAATTGTTAAAATAGCGTAGATTTAATATCTTTTATAATTTGAGGCTTAAAAACAATTTAATGGAGGAATTATGATCATTGTATTACCCATAAAATTTGGAATTAAAATAGCTAATATTCCTTGCGAACGAGCCAATCATCAAATGCAGCCAATTGTAATTAAAAAGAGTTCATATTTAAATTAATTTTTTTATGAAAAAACTTGGATGTAATGTTTGTTTTTAAATTGTATTCCAATTTTTATAAAATTAATTTTGTAAAAATTATGTTTAAGCAAATACTTATAATTTTTCTTTATTTTAGTTTGTATATACTCTCAACATATATGTAATATTATCAAATTACACAACAATGCAGACATATTATTTGATTAGATTTAATTGAAAACTAAATAACTATGCATTTATGCTAAAAAATAATGACTCAAGGATTTTATATTATTGTTTGTGACATAAAAATTACTTGAAACTTAACTATTGATGATCATATAAATGTCATATTGGGAAAGTTAAAATATATTGGTTGAATTGAAGGTTATAAATATTGCTAGTATGATTGTAAATTAATATCTTTTTTTAAAAAATAATATATGATAAAGCATCCTTCCCTTGAAAATAATTTCTTAAAAGTCATCTTGCGCATCTTTAATGGCATTATTACAAAGAAAGGTTGCTTTATTGTTTATTTTTAATCTTTGAAAGATCTTTTATACATCTTTCAAAAGATTGAAATTAAAAAATAAATAAATGGATAGTTGAAAAATATGTAATCAAAATTGTAACAAACAATTTTGATTATAAGAATGGTAATTAATTTCATTATCATTTCAAAGTAATTGTAAAGTTGAGATAATTTTAGTTTATAATGAGATAATGATAGAAATAGATTGATAGAATTAAGATGACAGTTAATATAATATAAAAAATAAAAATTAAATTTGGAAATCAAACACTAATTGCTTTATTGTTAAAATATACATTTTTTAAATTTATTTTATCCATATTGCACATCTAATGTGCTAGTTTTTAAATTAATAAGCATTATGAATGGAATTAAATTGTTTTAACAAAATAAATTTATCAATGAAATGTATTGTGTTTTTCAAAATAAATGGGGCATTTTTCTTAAAATTTTTTCATTATTTAAATAATTTCTTTCTTAATAATTCATGAACTATGAATTTTGAAATCATGATATTAGTATCGCAGTTTGCCTACTTCTTCAAAATAATCTGTGTTGGGGGACGGAGCCGACATATAACCAACGTTTTGTGTCGTATAAGAAAAGTTCTCCATCATTACAATAGTCACTATGGATGTATAAATATGGTGCTGTATTTGTTTAATATGCAAAACACTTTATCAGCTCTAACTGCATATCTTATTTTGAATATGACACATCAAAATATGTTTTAGAAAGTAACGAAAGCTAATTTTTATTACGAATATTAAAAATGTTTAAAGACTATTATAAAATTTAATGAAACGTTGGTAGTAGCAACACAGCATTTCAAATAAAATTATTTAAAATATCAAACAAATGTTCTTTCATTGGGAATAGCAGCACTAAAAGTTTTCGAGTATATAGAAGCATTTAAAGAAAGTGTATTAACAAATGAACTGGCACCAGATATTTACTGAAATTACCTCTATTTGTGGTCAAAATTATTTTGGATTTTAAATAATTTGCAAATTATTCTGGAATTTCACTTAGGTACATTCTAAATGAATTCATCTAATTATTGACACTTTTTTCATTATGAGGCATTTTGATTGCTATGAATTGCTTTCTATTTAATTTCAAAAAAGTGAATTAGTGGTGGTGCCTTTAAATCTTTCCAAAACAGCATATTTCAACTCTGGTACTGACTAAGTTTAATTATTCTGTTTACTGAACTTTTGTTGTAATATACTCATATCTATACTTATAATAAAGCACAATGTGTGTGTGTTGACTCTCTACAAGCCAGACCGTTTGACTTACAGCTACCAGATTTTGCACATGTATACATTGGAGGTCAGAAATGTGCATCTCGGAGCGATTTTCTTGAATTTTTAATTATAATTTTAACTAAATTTTAAGCAAAATTTTGGCATTTTTCCGCTATAACTTCTGAAAACATTACTGCACAAAATTGATTTTTACATCGTATTAAAGTTCAAAAAATAATGTTTTCAATGATGCTAATTTTTTAACCACCAAATTAAATTTCTATTTTTAAAAAATAATTTGATTATATTTTTCCACAATTTATTTCGCACAAAATAAAATTTAAGCTGCACATTGCACGTTAATAGGAAAAAATTAAGTTTCATCAATGTGTTGCTATCATACTAAAACTCAAATTAAAAGATAAGTTAACTCTCATTCCAAATTAAACATATAAAAATTTAATTTTCAGCATGTGTCTGTATGAAATGAAATATTTTCTGAAAAGTAAATGCAAGGAAATGTTTTCTATTATCTTTTACAATACTAATATTACTAATTCAATTAAATAGTTTTATTTAAGGTAAATATGGTTTAATATGTATATCTACTCTAACCGGTGCTCAACAGCTAATTTTTAAACCTTTAGTAAAAGACATATATTTATTTGCTCACAAATAGTCTAAATGAAATAATTATATTTTATATAAATGGAATCAATAAATGCTGATGAATTACGAATTTTAAATTTTTACATATATCCTCTGCTCTGTGAATCATATTTAACAAAATATTCTTTAGACACTGATATTTTAAATTTTAAAAAATGCACTCCAATTAATGAAATCAATCATTAAAGCTTACTGATTTATGAAAATTTCAATATCACTATATGAAAACGGGTGATTTTAGATCACTTTATCAACTGACTCAAAGAAGTCAATCCTCGCCCAGAGTTTCTTATGAATGATTGGCTTAGATTATGAAAATGTTGATTGTTCTAATATTGTAATATTCAGAACTTATTGAATCGGTCAGATTTTTATGCAGGAGATAGAAAACGTTTATTTATTTATTTGAAAGTTGGAGTGTCAAGAATATTTTGCATAATATGATTCCTTAGGACTAAAGGACTGTCTGAAATTTAAACTTCATAATTTTTTGAAATATATTTTCAATGCTGTCAAGTCTTCAGTGCTGAACGACTCTTATTTCAGTTCTCATATTTATTTTTAAAGATGCATGGAGTCTCTAAAGAGATATTTTTATATTAATTGAGGTTTCATCATTTTCACTTACTAATACCAATTACCCACTAATTAATTCATCATTATCTTCTGAATTTTTCAGGTGCTAATCGATAGTGAATAAGTGAATGAAATGACTATCAAAATTTGAAGCTTAAAAATATTTTGCTGAAGAACCTATTATGAGAACAAGTTACATAATATATTAAATAAAGATTTTAACTAACATTAATACTGGCGAACCAGCTGGTTGCGAATAACAGCTAGTTCTAATATTTAAGATCTGTAGTGTCAGTGTATGATATATTTTTAGTTAATATGTATTACAGTATGACTAGGAAAATATTTTGAATTTCTATTCAAGTCAAGCAATACCATTTTTGTGGTTTCGAATATCTTTTGTACTTCGAGATAAAATTGCCTCCTTATGTTGTCCAAATTTTATTTACGTACATATTTGTATGCACATGTTAAAAATATGATGTATATTATCTGTGAAGAAATAGAATAAATATGTATTATGTATGTATAAACTGAGCATATTTGGCTGAAGAGATGTTTTCATGAATTTTATTGTCATAGAATCCTAATGAATATGCATAGTGTCAAGTCAAATTATGCAACCCAAAGTAATAAACTTCCTCAAGAGGCATATATGAAAGTTAATGAAGTAAAACATATTATTAATTTGATAAATAAGAATATTTGCTTATTGAAAATAAGAGGTTTAAATTAATTTTTCTTTTTAATTCAACAGAGAATGAACTTATCTGAGGCAACACAACTTAAAATTTTGGTTTTTATTACTTTTTTATGAAGGAAAAAGAACTTCCTAAATTCATCTGAAAAAATTGCAGTCCGAAGGTTGGAATAAAATGATCTGATAAAAATATGTATAAATGGAAATGGAAATAAGATGATGTATTAATTTGTCAGAAAAAATTGAAAAAAAAATAGCTATTTAGCTAATTTAAATGAAATGTCATATGTCAAAATGATTTTCTTAATTTGTTTTGTTTATAAATATTTATGAATCTGGAAGACAAAGTGAGTTATTAATAACAGTGAAAAATATCCAAAAAACAGTCAGAGTAGATATTTTTATTTTTAACACGGTAATGTGATTGATCTTTATTATTAATTTAATTAAATACAAAAATTTGTATTTGCATGCTGAAACAAAGCAGTATCTTTTTATATTTTTTAGTTGCAATGAAGTGTTGAAAAACTGCTTAATGCAGAATGAATTCTATCCATATGTTTAAAATCTTCTGAAGAAGTAGGTTTAAACTTTCTTTAGTCAGTTTTTTTTTTGTTATTAACTGGCAATATATACATTATTTCAGTTCTTTGGCTTTGTTTGTATGGCTCTGTTTGGCTATGATGCTTTTACAAAATATAAATTATGGAGGTCAGGAGCTATTGCGCAAGGTGAACGAACAACTACTACCAGCACATCTCCAACACCGACTGGCCCGAGTTACCCTACATACTAAAAGTATGCATACAGTTTCAAAATTCTCTTAACTTAATACTTGGATTTTTATAATTTTTGAATGTGTCTTTTCTTTTCTTTTCTTATTTTTTGGGGTAGGGGGGATATAACTATTCAATGATTCAATTTACAATATTCTATATTTCATCCAGGTACTGTATAACATTTTATTTTTCAGAAGAGCTTTTTTTTCTCTTTTGGATCAAACCTGTTCTCTGGCTGTAACCATTCAAGTACACATCTATAACTGTGGGATCTTCATTTCTTGTTCAATTGTTAACTTTGGTTTTTTGTTAAATGCCTTTTATGATTTATTTTGTCAGACTGTAAATGTTTAACATATTAGTGTTAGATATAGTTGATTATTTTTTGTTACTTATTGTTCTAACCGTAAATGTGTACAAAACTCTCTTGGACTGCCTATATTGCCAGTAACTAGCTAAACTCTTATTTATTTTCAGATTTAAATGTTGATGCAGTTATTATTAATATTTTTTATTTTAAATGACAATTTTTTTTCTTCTTTTAACTGAAAACCACTTTTTATTGAAAATTACATTTATTGAGTTTACATTTCTTAAATGTTACTTTTATTTGCAATTTAATTCAGTACTCAGGGATAAAAGTATTATAGATATAATAAAGTAAAATAGATATTATTTAAAATAATATCTTGAATCCAGAATTTATAACTTAATCTTAGTGATCTCAGTTTTTCATCAAAATAAGAAAGAAAGGGGAATTGGCTCTGAGAATTTCATATTTTAGAGTAAAAATAATGGAAATATTTACTTACTAAAATAAATCTTTTGCAAAAAGATCTTATAAAATTAACATATTTTGTAAACTCATTTAATTATTTTATATGAAATAAATACCATTAAAGATATCATTTTTAAGATCGTAATTTTTGTAACAGTTTTGACAGAAATAGAATAAACATTAAATTTTCTACAAAATATTCTTTGAAATTTTTAGCAAAACGTCTTTGCTATCCTTCAGTGATATTTTATAAGCTGCCATATGTGGTTTGAATAAATGTTTTTGCATTCTTGTTTGCTGTGCATAATTGTGTACATTTTCAACCATTTTGAAGGAAATTTACTCAATCTTTTAAAGTGTGAAGAAATGTTTGCCATGTTTCACAAATATATATTCTTTACTTTTTCCTCATCTAACTGTAAAAATTATATTTTTATTCAAATTGCTGTTGAATATTGAGGAATGTTTTTGTATTTCTTTTGTAGAACTCTGGGATCTAAGTTTTAGAGTGTGTTACAGCAAATTGGGATTTTTAAAATATGTGGATCTGAGTAATATTTTAATTATTGATGTTTTCAGTGTCTGTTATCATTTTATATATTTTACAAATTTAAGTTGGCCTGAAAAATTATGAAATGAAAATTATATTTTTGGAAAATATATTTAATAAAAGCAAAGAAAAAGGTTCAAAATAGGATTATTCCCTTAACATTTTACAGTTTCCCACCCATTTTCTGTAATGCTTTGCTCTTGATATATTTATGCACGTTTATATGTATATATTTGCTTAAAAGATTTTATATAGATATATATTTAAACTTTACTTTGAATCTTTATATATAAGTGTTTCACAAATTGCATGGAATATTTTGCAATAAACAGGTTGCCTTATTGCAAATATTTAGTACAATGATAGATTGTTTTGTTATATATATATATATATATATATATTATACATATGGATATACAAATAATAGTATTTAAAAGAACATGACAACATTCCAATGACACAATATTTGTTAAAAGTTAATTGTGATAAAGCAGTTTTGGTGTTAAATTTATTTGAAAATTTGATACATGTTAACAGTTTTAATAATTCAGCATATAAATATTATATAACAGTGTAGTAAAATTGAAGATAATGCATGCTTTTTTTTATATTGCAGTATTATAAGAGTGTTTGGGGTTATTGAATTTATTATTATAAAAGGGAGGTTGCATATCCACCAAATGAGTGTGCTACTTAGGTTTTGTGGTGAATAATTATTTATTTTCAACTGTTGTGATTTTTCAGTGACTTCTGTTTAGCATAGAAGACTATTATATCTGTATAATTTTGGAATTTCCAATTAATAATCTGTGAAAGAATTTTAAGAAAAGTGCATATTTGCATTAATTCATGAGATTTTGTTCAAAAAAACTTTTTATCTAGTTTGGTACATAATTTATCTAAGTATTTTAATTTTAAACATATTTAAATTATGAGATTTATTTTATGTAAAAATAAATACTTTACTTTTTAATGCTTTGCTGTTTATTTTTAGAAATAAGTAAATTGTCATTTTGTATTAACTATTTTAATATAACTTATTATGTGCTAAAACAGTTAAGAATATATCCTGTTACCATTGCTTGCATTTTGTTTCGATGATTTTTATAAATATAAACTAAACATAAATTCACTAAGAACAGTAATTGTAAATTAAGTAAACTTATTTACTCCTTCTATTTATTAACTAATGCATTGGGTTAATTTAGATTAAGATTACATACAGTATTATGGATTGGAAATAAAAAATATTGAGGAAACAAGAGTTAAAAAGTTGCTTGTGTCTTTACAAAATTTCTGTTATATCATTGGCATAGAGGAGAAATTCATTAATGGATTTAAAAATTATTGAATAATTATTAGTCTTTACAAAAGTACAAAAACTGAAGTTGATAAATGTGGCCAAGTTAAATTATATATTTCTATTTAAAGAAAAAGAAAGGGAGGAGGCAAATGTCGTTTAATGAATTTCTTCTAATTTTCGATTTATGTGTATAAATGAATATTTTAAATGCGTCACTAATATAATCTTTCTGCAGTTGTATTTGTAAAGAAAGCATAGCTTTAATCCTAGTTATGTGAATACGGAGATCTTCATATAGAATATGCATGCTCATAATTTATGTAAGCATTGTATTTGTAATTCTATTAAAAATAAAATATTCAGTTTTTAAAAAAAAATTTGTGGAATTTAATAATGGTTAACTTGTAGTTAGGAATTTTAAATTTCAGCAAAAGTTTTGTTTTTGACACTTAGAATCAGCATTCATCTTGCCATGGCGTAATCAGTTTAATCAAGTTTTCAATAGAATAAATTATATAACTGATGCACTAAACTAGTTTGGTATTTTAGTAATGACTTTTACTAAAACTCTAAAATAGTAATAAAAAAAATTCATCTTAAATATTAAAAGCAGCCTGCTTGCTGATGGAATATGGCACTTTTTAATGTCATTGCTGTATGATAATTTTATTTATATCTACTATGTAAGTGGTCGAAAACTCATTGGGACTCTTAATACTATGTTGCTGTTGATACCACATTGATGTTCCATGAAAATTATCTGATTTAATAATAACGAACATGATCTGAATAATTCCAACCTGCGTTAAACTAAAGAATCCCAGTTAGACTTGCAGATTGCTTGGTGTTAATTCGAGTTTCGGAAAAGAAAAATGCCTTAGTTGTTATTTCAGAAATTAAAAAGTGCTGTTATAGATATTTTCTTTAGCAACAGTTATTCATCTGAAATAGAACATGACTGTTTTTAATTAATCAAATACACTAGTAATAACAAATTATTTTTTATCACACATCAACATATTTTCAGGGATAATATGAGGAGAGGGTATTTTTCAGTTATTTGAAAGATTCCATTTACAATGATACTTCACTTGTTAATATTGTTGATATATGGTTAATTTTTGACATCAATTCACCTGTAATTTAAATTATTTTCTCTGGTCCTAGAATTTCCTTTTAAAATAAGGATACTATGAGAATTTAGAATTCCAATTGCAAAGATATTTTTATTGATTAATTATACAGATTACATTTATCATTGACATTTAATTGCTTTTTTTTTATCTTGCTTTGTAGAGCAGAATTTGTTACCAGGCAAAAAGACTTTTATGCATTAATGTAAGGAATTGTATAGGTCTTAGTAAAAGGTTTAGTGATGCAGGAACTCAATCTATTATACTAAATTTCCTAATGATTGCATAAAAAAATTTCTCTATAAAGATTTAAATGGAAACTGTGCTGATTCTTTTGAACAGAAATTGCCTCTTTCAAGTTCTTTACTGAAATGTATTTCCTTGTTAGTTCCAGCTGTAGAAGGAAAAAGCGTTCCAAAGGAAAAGACACTTCAGAGCTACAGAAACTGCCATTTCTTATCACAATTTTTTTTACTTGTGCTGAGGGTAAGAAGGTTATATATTAAGAATTCACCAGTATCGAATTGATTTAAAATTGCTATTGCCTGTTGATGATTGAGCAAACTCATTGTCGTAGACAATTGATAGTCGAAATTATTCACTATGGAAAAATATATTACTCCTTGTAAAGATAATAAAAGCTATAATTAGTTTTAAAAAAAATTTTTTTTTTGTTCTTCAATTCAGATTGTAAAATATAAAACGATAGGCAAGGAGCAGCCTGCTTTTGAAAGTAACGTGTGCAGACATTTATAAGATAGAAATAAGATTTTTTACCTGGTGCTGTTGATCCAACAATTTAAAATCATCATTGAAAATTAACAATTCCCTCCCATCCATTATATTTCAAAGTCCCACGTATCTTTTTAGTTTTTCGAATGCTTTTTATCATAGTTTTTATGTTGTACGAACCTTTTTAAGTAATTCATTTTCCATCCATTAATTTTCTTTTAAATTCTGCAATATTTTTAATATCTCAAGCACTATTTGTAAAAAAATTATTTTGTTTAATTAATCAAAGTAATTTTACTTCTCGATGTTTGTTTGGCACGATTCCTTTTTTAAAAAAAATTTTTTTTATGGGATTTAACTTTTTTGTGTCATGTCTGTAGCTATAGAAATACATTAAAATGAGATTTGGGGAGAAATTTGAATTTACTTTATTGCTGCAATGGATTTCTCTTTATAGAATTAGTTTCTTTCAAATAAAATATTGAACTGATTTTGAAAGGAGTATTCTTGTATTTTCTTTGACATATAAAAACATTTTTAGCAAGAGCTTTCGTTTAAAATTCGGTAAAATAAAAAAATCAAATTTAATAATAAAGTGCATATTTTGTAATCTTTACAATTAAAGTAAGCTTATACAAATAAAATGCATACATACATATACAGGATATTACCGAATTCGACCGACAAATTCAGAGGGGTGATAGTAGGCATCAAGAGGATAAAGAATCACCATACAACATGGGGTCCCAAACGACGTTTAGGGGGTGAAAATTACTTTAGAACCCATATTTGCAAAAATATTGAAACTTGAAGAAAAATAAAACCTTGAAAATGTAAGGAATTTTATATCCTATAATTTGATATAAGCGTGTTGTGTGAGAATAGGGTAGTTTTAAAGGTATTCAAGATGAACTAAAATGGGAACCAGAAGACATCGCTGCAGCATCAGTAGCGATGTTCTCAGAGAGCGTTGTCAAACTCGAAACACAAATTCAGAGCAAGGATAATAGGCGTTAAATGGATGAAAAATGAACAGAAAACATAGGGTCGCAAGTAATGTTTTTCAACGAAAATCGCAAATCGGGTAGAGTTCGCACGCTGGATGTTTGATGTCACACAAGAAGATGCACACTTTTCTGCTAGAGTTTTATTCTCAAATGAAGCTTGCTTTGTCCTACATCACTATCTCGTTGAACGTACAACACAAGTTTGATGTTAACATCTGGTCAGAGTCATCTATCTGGACCGTCTCTTCTGCCCGAACTCCTCAGTGGCACAAAATCCTTTGTTTTCTTCCAGCACGCTCCTCCGAATTTACTGCAGGGAACACCGACAATTATACGCCAGAACATTTGGTTAATGCGTAGAACATCAGCACATTTTAGTTGCATTCATGAAATCTGACTTGTCGTTTGCAAATGAAGTTTAACGACCATCGCTTCTGCAATGTTCATCAATGAATACTTGCTCGCTGCTTTTATTTTTCTTGAACGTATGAAAAATTTGCATTCGAGAAGACTTCTTCTCGATTATCTTGTTCCTACTCCTCGTATTCGTAGGACCATTCTTTTCGACGTCTGTTTTTGCGATTTTCACTCAGAAATTTTAACTGCGACCCAATGTGTTTTAGTAATTTTTCATCGCCTTAATGCCTATTATTCCCGCTCTGAATTTATCTTTCGAATTTGACAACACCCTCTGCAAACATCGGTATTGATGCTGCAGCGATGTTTTCTGGTTCCCATTTTAGTTTTCCTTGAATATCCTTAAAACTACCTTATTCTCACACTACACGCTTATATCAAATTATAGAATATAAAATTACTTATATTTTCAAGCTTTTATTTTTCTTCAAGTTTTAATATTTTTGCAAATATGGGTTCTGAATTACTTTTTCGTTTTCAGTAATTTACGACCCCCTAGATCCTCAAATCCGCAAGTTACTAGCATGAAAAGAAACTTTAAGAATGTGCTTTCACTTTAAAAAAAATCATAATTTTTTTAGTTTTCATCAGTTTTCCGACTTTCCCTATTTTTGCAATTTTCACCTACTATACGTCATTTGGTATCCCATGTTGTATGGTGATTCTTTATCCTCTTCATGTCCACTATCACCCTTCTGAATTTGTCGATCGAATTCGGCAACACCCTGTATATGAATCAAATAAATTAGCATTTTTCTAATTAAAAAAGAGACAGGCACTCTAAATTTCATTATTTCTACTAGTGTGTTTAGTATACAATTAACTTTAATTCGAATTCCCTGAGATTACTGTGTTTCGACTATTCTAACGCTTTCCTGGATTCCTCTATTGAAAATGACAACGGAATTTTTCTGAGGTGAGAAAATGTTGCTGAAAGATGTTCGTTGCGGCTGGGCTCCTCCCCTCTGATTACCAATGATGGCATAATATAATCGGATTTAACGTTATTCCTGTGTACTTGAAAAATGAAGTGCAATCGACTAATTGAATATTAAACTGAAATTGAGCTCGGTGCGACTACCTGTTCACTAACGGTGTCGACTCTACCATTATTATCTACTTATCTTTATACAGGGTGTTTGATCAATTCTGATAAACGAAAGAGGGTGATAGAAGAGACCATGGGGATCATAAAACACTATAGCAACCCTGTCTCATACCCAACCGCTTGCACGTCCTGGTGGATATAACAATTTCGCTCAAAATCGTGACAGTTAAAGCCCTTTAAGATGACAACAGTTTCATGAAAATACATGGATTTAAAGTCGAGTAATGAACGGCGAAACGTTAGTGAAAAAAAAGAAAAAATCGGGCGATCTGAAGCGACATCCTAAAATCCAAGTTACAAAAAAAAAAAAAAAAAAAAAGCCGCACAAGCTACATTTTGTCAAATTTACCAAAAACTTGTACATACCATCGCCTTTCGAATGAGTTCACCATAAAACATATAAGTGTTCTATTTCATGAGAAATCAAGTCTTTCATTGACTATATGTCACGGAAATCAGTATTCATTGAAGGAGACATTTGATAAAAACTCGCCCAGCAAAACAATTACGAATAAATGGAAAATATGCAAATCCGCTATAATGAATATTTTTGGATATGCAGATGCGTTGTAGCCAACCTGTGAACGCATCCCACATACGGGTACAAAAAGCAAGACAATCCATTGATTATCTGATTAACTTGCCGACTTTTTAAATGCTGTTATTATTTCAACATTTCAGGATGTCTCTATAGCTCGACCGATTTTTTTTCATGTCGTGTTTATTACTACTTGCCTCTCAATGGGTGTCTTGTTTTACGAACGAAGAGTGCACATATATTCATTTTGTGTAACTCTCGGGAAGCCGAGTAAATCTGCCTGCTTTACTCAAATCGGCGTGCACCTAATTCTGCCGTATTTGCCGCAGTTCACCAGAGGCTAAGGGAAACTGGTTAGTTTAGAAAGATGTTTGAAAAAGAAGCAAAAATCTTCTATGCGTCACGGTTGAGGAAAGTGTACTCGACACATTAGATGAAACATATTTAAGAATGAGTTCCCTTACACTTGCTAGTGAAGTTGGAACTTCTCAAAGTTCAGTTAACGAAAACGGATATCACACATACCATTTTACACAGATGCAAGAATTATGGAGTTCATACTTCCAAAAGCAAATGACATTTTGCCATTTGTTGTTGTAAAGAGACATCGAAGAAGGGCATTTCTTGAGAATAATACTGTAAACAGATGAGATGGAATTTTCAGTTTGCACAATTGGCATCATTACGTGCAACAAAATCCGTGCGTAAAGCGAAACTCTTCGTTCCAGACGCGATTCCGCTTGAATGGTCGGCGATTTCTTAAATGGTACACATATTTTCCAGTGTCATTTGACAAGCAATGCGTGTTTGGAATTCTTGGAATGTCATCTATCAGGATTACTTGATATCATTCCTGCATCCAGAGGATGGGATGAATTATTTTGATGATGGGGCCCCTGTATATTCTTCAACGGCAGTTCAGGACTTCATAAATGAACATTATCCAGGATAGATTGGTCTTAGGAAGGCCATTTCTTTGGCTAGCAAGGATCTGACTTCAATGTACTTCTCTGTTTGGAGTTTTCTCAAGCAAGAAGTTTCCAGTTTGGAAGACTTAAGAAATCGGTTCGGTGAGGCGTTATTTAAATTTAAAGGTGAACTGTCATTAAAACTAACTGCTGAATCCGTTGGGAAAAGAGCTAGAGAATGTCTTAGGTGCGGGGGCAACCAATTTCAGCAACACCAGCAGCTTTAAATTCAAAAGTTTCTGCATTTGCACGTCGTATAACAATTGAAGCTGCATTATCGCTGCACATCTTGATTTCGCCTTACATTTTCTGGAGGAGGAGGAGCGCTTGAGGATGGAGAATATGGACTTTCTTCGGACGGGCCTGTTGGTGGCAACCCGTGCTCGATGCCTATGGATGCAAGAGTTAATGCGACCCTGTTTGGATTGGATTCGTCCCAAAGTTTAAAGGGACTACCTCTCTGCAAGCCTCTTGGTATCTCCTTGCATAGTGACACGGAAGGAGACTACGTGGTTGGAATCGCTGATCCATGTAGTCACGGTCTCAATTTCCTCCAAGAATTCGGATTTGCTGTGGATTTTTCGAGGAGTGTCATACAAATAGCAGCCGATGAATCTGCTGTGTATCCGGTAAAGTTGTGTCGTTGCAGAAGAGCCCTTCCCGTAAAGGAAGATGTCCTCTTCAGAAGATCCAGTGTGGAGAGCTGTGGACAATTTTCAAATGTCGAGAATGAGCCGGGAATAGGCGGAGATATTCCCGCGGAAGCTTTGGCGATGAAGGCGAATACCTGGCTTTCGAGTGAACTTCAGAAGGCACCGTTGGATCATCCTGATATACGATTGGTTCGATGGAAGAAATTTAAAGTGACCAACCGACCAGCCTGGCAAGAGTTCATTCCAGAGGCCTCTACTACGATCCAGCGTTTCGCTTCATGGGACACATTGCATTTTAAGAAGAGAAATAAAGTCTGGGTGTACAATCCGAAACGACGAAGAGGTCCGAATCAAAACCACCGAGAAGGTTCGGATGAATCTTTAGTCGCCGACAAATTAGTAAACGATGTCATCTTCGAAATACCGGAAGTTGCCTAAAGCATCATCATTACATCATTCGGAAGCCTACGCCAGCTGTTGGATTGAAGTAGGACAGCCGGGACGTCAGTCTTTGAAGAGGGGAGCAATGTTACAAATCTGCAATTCTGCTTCCAGCATAGTTGACTCCATCATCGGAAAGAATGTTTTACAGTCATCTGTATTGGACGGAGTCCGGGTGTCGCGTCGAAGGTCCCAAAGTTTGGCGACGAATTTGGCGACTTTGGCGCCAAAATAGATTATACCCGAAACATCGAGAATTTTCCCGATCCGTCCAATAGGAACCGAGATATGCCTCGAACGTTCCTGATTGGTTGAGAGGCTTCTATCCCCGCCTCCTGAGACCTATAAAAGGGTCTGCGGCTGCCAGAGCAGAGTGGTCGGAGAGAGTAGTCAGAATCGACGGTGAAGAACTGGTCTTCCAGGGATTAGCAGGGCAGCGACGGAGTCAAGCTAGTGCTGAACTAAGCTGTGCGCTACTGTCTGCACATCTGTTGTATGCTGCACGTCTCGGCTGAAGATAATCGTCTTCTATGCTGTATATAGTTGTCGTTTTTGTGCTGTCCTGTGTGTCTTCGTGTAAATAAACGTCGTCGTTTCTTTTATTCTACTGCCGCCTGCTGATTGAGTGTTCTCCACACCATATAACTTCCACTATCCAAACAAACCCGGAAATTTCTTAACAATACATACAAATTTTCATTCGTCTTGCTGATTTCTAAGACAATCGACCAAAAACAGTTGACAAAATGCGACGTCCGATTCATTTGTCGACAAGTCGGTTGCTCTGTCAAATGCAGTTCAAATACAGGTTGAAGTGGACGACAACGAAATTATTTGTCTGACAATTCTGCAGACTTGCTGGTAAAAGCGTGGTCAAATTCGGACGAAATTCGACTATTAATAACTTTAAGATACAATTTAAATGATCAGAATCTTTGATATCCGAGTCCCTGCAACTCTCCTTTACAATCGAAACAGTGAGCGATTTAGAATTTTTCATTATAATTTTGTCCCCTTGTTTTTACCATATATCCGGCACAGCATGACCAGCCTTGGCTCTTGTGCCATTGAAATCCAACTCTGGCGCGGTGAAGTTTTTTACCAACTAACTTTCCATTTCTCGCCGACGGGGTGGCAAGCGGCCGCCCCTGTTTGCTTGTGAAGAACGTCTTATCATTCCTCGAAATCTCCTTTTGAAAAGAGAGCTGCAACGCACAAGTATGAGCCGAAATTTGTGTTGAAGATTACTTAGAGTGCGTGGCAAAATGTGGGAAAACAATATTTCTGTATCTCTATCAGGGTTACAACCAAGTGACCCACATCTCATGACGGAGAAATAAGAAAGTTATCCCTCCCCCTACCTCATTTCCTTCCACCTGCTGTCTGAAAAGGATTCCGTGTTATGTACAGCTTTTTTGGTCATTTCGCTTCAGAATTCGAAAATCCTACTGACGCTATATAATTAATTTTTTTGTGCGTGCGTTCTTATAAATCCTTGATTCTGATAGACTGTTCTTTAATATATATATATATATAAACATAATTTTTGAGCAGAATCGTGGCCGAAGCAGAGAAGACACTTTTAATTTTTAACTTCGTTTTATCTCATCCCGGTAGGCGTGATTTATGCACAAGCATAAGCGACGAGCACATCGCACAGAACGACATAAGAGAAACGAGGAAAAACTAAATGAAAATTTTATCCCTGTGAATATATACTGTAAGAATTTGGTAGGGATTTCCTACACGTGTCGAATTTAGGTAGGAGAATTATAAGGATCTTTTAAAAGAGTTTGTTTAGGTCAGCAATTTTTTAACCCTCCATTCGGAGCGTGGGAACCGCTGACGAAAACATTTTTACAGATTTCTTTTGCATTAATTAAATAGAAAAAATGGAGTGAGATCAGGAAATAAGAGAATATTTTAGAATGAAGTCAATATGTGATGAATTAAGATAAAACTTTGGAAATTAATTAGGATTAAATTAAATTTTAAAATATCATATATATATATATATATATATATATATATATATATATATATAATGTACAGACAGGGTGATCGATAAAGTCCTTTTAAGCCCTGTAAATTCAAGAGAGCGTCTCATATAATCAGGAAAGTAACATAATGTTATATAATGAAATGACTATGCTGAATGTATTGAGATAGGTTACAACGCCCCCAACGGCGAATTAAAGAATGAAAGCAACTAAAAAAAATAAAGGAGAGCGGCCAAAACGTCCAGTTAGAAAAATGTACTCTATACCATACTAAAACACACAGGGAAAAATTATCCACGCAGTTATCTGTAAAATTGGCAGAGATATTTACGATTAACTCTCCATGACTTGAAAAAGGGCTCATCCTAAATTGAAAAATGCATTCTTCGGTGTTCGCTCCCTGGGTGCGTTTTTCAGATTTTTTTTATTTTTTAATAATTTTTGTCTATTTTCTTCACTCAGTTCGTCACTCGAAAGAATTGTATGATTATACTGGAAAATATATTTTGTAATTTCCTTATTACCCGCTAAAGGCATTATAACCTGTCTCTAGAAGTACAGCACAGTCTCTTTACTATATGTGTAGGCTTAGATTGCATGGCTTGACAGTTGTGGCACAGAGCGCAGTTGAACTTCTTTTAAATGCCGATAGGTGGCAAAATAGAAGGCAGGGAAACCAAGGCACTCGAAAGTGACCTAAAAGGGAAGAGAGAGTTTCAGACAGGAGGAACGTGAAAAGGTCGGCCAAATAAAGAAAAAAATCGGAATATTGTGGAACGGAACTTTAAAATTTTTTTACACATTACTTCCCTGGTTATATAAGAGGTCATTTTGAATTTAAAGGACTTTACCGATCACCCTGATATATATAAGCATGTTTCTGAAAAGTAGAAGACTGGTTTGAAGACATAGAAGACGCTTTGGATTTTTTTAAAATTCTCTTTAATATCCATTCCGGGAAAGCATAATTATTTACAAGCAGAGACGCGGACAAGGCACGTCCGCCACAGCTCGCCACAAAAGCAGAAGTAAGGAAGGGAGGACGCGAAACAAAATTACTAGTCTTATATAACATGGGATTTCCGAGCACGTGGCGATTGAATACACGTGTTGACCTTTGGCAAGGGCAACGGAAGGATCATTTTCACTTGATACGTAGAACTGATTGCGCAGTAATTTTTTCAGCTTCAAACGTGGAATGGGATCAGGAAACAAGAGAACACTTTAGAATGATCCGGACATAGGCCGAATTAGGCAAAAAAATTTATGAAATTAATTTGAATTAAATTAGATATTAAAATATCATTATATATATATATATATATTGTATGTATGTGTGTATAATATATATATATATATATATATATATATATATATATA
>JAPMOR010051720.1:295936-339044 GCA_026543865.1 Argiope aurantia
TATTCAAGATGAATTTTGATTTGCGTAATCTCAGACAGATGAAGAAAAAAAGGCTCTATAAAAAAAAAAAATTGCTTCGAAAATAAATTTTTATTTCAGGGAAATCGGATAAGTAAGTTTAAAATAGCGATATCAATTATTTCAGAATATAGTAGAATGATTTCAGTACTAATTTGCTTGATATAAAGATATGCCTGTAACTTTAACTATATAATCAAATTAATATGTCTTGAAGCATAGCAAAAATTTCACCTACACTTCATCTCAAAAGTATTTACTATGGCAGAACGAATTTTCTGCCATCCTCTCTAAACGAATCTATAGTTTCATTTTTTCCCCTCGATTCGTGAATATTCGCTGAGCTCTTGGTTCGCCCCTTCAGTCTGGAATTTTTAATTATGTTTCTGCATTATTACAGGACTTTTTAAGACTATTTGACGAATTTGTCAATGAAATATATTTTTCTTACGGAGTTTTCTGTTTCAATCTTCTGGATCCTACGACAATCCATTTCCCTATGGTTTCATTGGCGAATTAATGGGAAAAAGCTAAGCGCACATCTTGTAAAAATTTGGATAAAACTATATTAAAAATATAACCAAACTAAAAAATATTATTATGTATAACTTTTTCAGAAACTTGTGGCATTGCAAACTCTCAGCTACTTTTTTGCCGAATTATTTTTGTGATGTAAACTAATACCGGGTTTACACTCGGTCATTTATAAGATGGCCAGTAGGCAGCGCATGCGCAGAAAAGTTGAAAAATGCATTTCTTTCGATAGCAAGTAATGGTCCGGACGGGACACCAACACGCCGCTCCATTGTATTTTGGTTACATGATTTGTATTGTATTTTTTTTCTTACTGCGCATGTGTTTGTAGAATTTGGCGGGGTTTTTCTTCTTTTTTTTCCTCATGCAAATATTTATCACTTATCAAAGATTAATTCCGACATTTTCTGCTCTTTGTTCTTTCTAATGTGAGTTTTTATTTTTTATTTTATTTGCCATTTCTTTTCTATAGTTTTCCAAATTTAGGTACGTTGATTTTTTATTTTATTTTACCATGTTTTTTTGTGTAAATATTCCTAATTTTAATACAAAAGTGAAAAAGAATTAGCAAAGTGAAAATGTATAGCCAAGCATGGGATACCAGAATCTCTTTTATGAAATTGTGGCAAACATAAATCAGTCCCTTCCTGCGCATGCTCTGCCTACTGGCCGTCTTATAACTGGCCGAGTGTAAACCGGGCATAAGAAAAGCTTAAAAAGAAATGCGGATTTCTTTGATGATTAATTCTTTTTAATGCTGCTATTCAAAACAATAAGTAGCAACCATCAGGATCACTTTTGTTCTTTTTTTAAATTTTAGAATTTATGATACATACTTTCTTTTTAGGCTGTGTGTACATTTTCAACAGCAAGTGAAACTTTGCGCTTCTCATTAAATTTCCAAAGGACAAAGGCATAGTGTGGTTCAACGAAATCCAAGATATAATATTATATTTTTATTGTTCTTCATTCTGTATCGACTTCTTCGTTAGTTGGCTGCTAGCTTTAAATTTACAAATATGCATTAATAATATTACTTTTATGGCGCCTCCCCAAAGCTGGCTTTTTTTTATTTTAGCTATATTAACATTCCGTTTTAAAGCAATACTAGGGCTACTTTTGGACGGGCCTCGCAGTTCTGAACCGCTGTGAGATGAAGAGGACGACACCTGAGCTGGCACCCAAAAACTGGCGTCCAAGCATTTACACTTTTTGCCCACTGTCATTGAAGATTCCACAGTTCTCAATGTTCTCGCTCCCCTTGATGGGTTGAACTATTAAAATACAGTGTCTAATATACAAATTCAAACCACCCAGTTTAGTTGGGGGCTCAAGTATTGCCTGTGGTATTCTCGACCTTACTGCTGAAGTAAGCCGGCACTTCATTCTGTCGGGACCGCACTCGTCTGGGAATTGCCGAACTGCATTAGAAAGAAGTTACGACGAAATATCTTGCAAGCAAATCGCATACATTCAGCTTCACAATTGATAAGATATCTAATGATTTTATATCGTACCACTCGAAACTGATACCAAGATGGGTCAATTGTTAGAGATGCAAAATTTTGTCTAATAGAGTGCAATTTCTTGTCTTGTATACTACAAAGTCTTGTATACTAAAAATTGAAAAAAAAATGGTTGATTAAAAGTTTTACTATTAATGTGTTAATCCACCCTGAAATATTCATAATAAAGACATTTGATTGTATTTTTGCTGGACTTGATAAGTCATTGTTTTCTAGCTAACTTGACAAGACGAAAGTGAGGTCGGTTAAGTGATTATTGATTTTACAAGTAAGTTTTTGCAAGCTGTAACTATTATCTTTCATTATTATTATGATACATCCAATTTTCAATAATCAGTTAATCCTTCTGACTGGCATGTAAAATTGCTCAAAACTAAAACACTTGTTTAAGATTGAAATTTGCTCTCGGAAAAGTATTTCGATACACTACACAATTATTCGTCTAATACAAAGACTTGTTTATTGCTCCAAAAAGCATATATATATATATATATATATATAAAATTCTTAATGCAACATACTAAATTGTATTTCCTGGAAATTAATCTGCATCTTCTTATCACCCTGAAGATATTTTTAACAATCAACAGTAAAAAAATGAAACGTCAAAATGATGCACCCTATTGAATGGTACCTGAGAGATGCAAAGATGTCATCTAATATTTTATAGTCGCATGCACCTGTTTCCTCACATCATTGGGATAAGTTGCACACTCCCCATCCTCTTAAAACAATTAGAGAAAGACGACAAAAACTTAGTATCTGAGGCGCTTTTTTTATTATCAGAAAATATTTAGGAGTCAGTTTCATATCTAAACACGACACATTTTAATATTTCCTTTGCAATTATTACTAAGAGGGACACTGATGTCATAAATTCAGGAAGTCATATAATGAGACAATCTTTAAAATTTTATCTAACCCTTTTTTCAATTCTGATGTGTGCGCGCATACAGATAAGCGCATATATGTTTTACAGTAAGGAATAGAAAGCAATTCAATGTCTGATTGTAACTTCGGTAAAGATTGTATTGATCGAAAATATTAACATTAACACAATGTTTAACAGTTATTAATATATTTAAGTTGTTACGTACCTAAGTCCATTTTTTTAAATAAAATTTATTAGCAATTACTTTAAGAAAAATTTTCAAGTTAAATTAAACACCAAATGTTTAAAAGGATTTATTATATTTTGATGATATAATTTAGTTTAACTATATTAACTCCAGCTAAAGCAACACTAGGCTATTTTGGGAAGTTTGAACCATGGTCAGATGGCGAAGACAGTACCCTCTCGAAACTTCCGCATCACTTTAACGGGCGGATGTTTGGTCCATGACGTTAGATTTAATGTGCACCAGGTCCGTATATACGACGAATCTTTAGTGGAATCTGCTTCGTGGAAACTGGAGCTCTCCGTTTCCGTTACTGAGACCTTACCACTATGCCATCGTGGCCCTTATTGTATCTTGAAAATAAGATGTTAGGTTCTTTTTACACAAACAAAATGTGATGATAAGGCCACATATTCGAAAACAGAATAATGAATACAATAGACCAGTGCCATTAGACATAAACTACCAATTAAGATAAAAACCTTATTAAGTTTTTAAATTTCGATCACATACTTTGTTCTCAAATAAAAGAGAACAATTCCTATTTGGAGAGGAACTCTCCTGCTTTCGAATTGGTATAAGCAGTCGAAGTATAATATGAGCTTATTCTGCTCATAAAAATTAGCAACATTGATTATTTTTAATTACTATAAATTATTCTGTTCATAAATAATCGTTAAGCATTTAATCCCAACTTCTCTTGGTTTCCTTAATAACTATTGTACCTACGGTATTTAAAAAAATTGGATGAAAGAAATCGAACGAAAGTTACAGAATTGTAGTTTTTATCGTCCATTTTAATCAAATAAGAGAAAAATTTGTAAAGTTTCCTTTGGGTCAAAACTTTCTTTGACCTAGAAATCAAATGAAAGCACTTCATTAGATTACCGAGAAGAAAGGAAAAAACTCGAGGTCCTTTAAACTTTTGGGCCCCTTGACTATGCGATGACCTAGCCCTGATGGCTGGAAACAAAACAAAAAGCAGTCCTTCCACCCTTTCCGCTGCTCCAAGACACTCTTCCGAATCATTTTAGGCATATTTCAAAGGAATTTCTCGCGTTACCGAGAAGGTGGTTGGGTAGGGATCGAATATTCCCAGCCACATTTTTAGAAGCGAGGGAGGCTTTGGAACGTGCGCACACACTCGGTGTATATCTTTTGCGATGTCAGGAGTTATTTATAGATATGTTATGAGCTGCGCGCAGGGATAGAACAAAACAGGACTGTTGATTTAACCTGTCTGTTCTCTCTGCTGGAAGATAGTTCCGACGTTTCATGAGAGTTTCTGCCAGTGTCTTTACTCCGAGGGAAGGGTTAATGAATGCATTTGAGAATGAGTCCAAATAAATAAGTAGGTTTGAGTTGCATTTGGAAACAGATACACAAATATTTGTCCAGTCCCACTGCATCTCGTCACCCACACATATTAGATGCTGAGTGCTGTTCTGAGGCCAAGAAGTGAGAAGCATTCGTATTAGTCCAGAGCAGGAATGAGCAAACCTCGTCTTTTTACTTTCTCGTATACGAAGTATGGAGAAAGTATTGCGATCGTCAAATAATTCGAACATGAAATTTTGAAGAATCTTCATGTTATCTTCACCTGCCTGAGTTCGAAGAACACATTTTTAGAAAATATCCGTTTGTATGTGATGAAGATTTCAAAAACGCTTTAAGCTAGATGGATGAAATTTTGTATATTTGCAGGTGTCTTTCAGATCTTGACCAAAACTCGTTCTGTCTTGCTATCCGAATATACTTTAACACAATAATTACAAAACGAAGAGAGCTAGACAGATGACCTTTGGTACACAGATTAAACATTTATAGCGTAAATGCCCGTCAAATTTTGAGCCAAATCCAACGAGTGAGTTCACTGTCTGTCACTCTGTACTTTCAGAAATACACAAACGTTACAACTCAAAAACACAATGATTTAAATATATCGAATTTCGTATGTGATTTTGGAACTACTGGTGCAGTCTTGTGTCAAATTATTGTTTCAATTGGTTTGGGAAAACGCCTCTTAAACACACATTTTATTTTCGGATGCTTTTAACCGCAGGCCAGGGATCACATGATAGATTCAGTAAAAATGCTTAACTCATTCCAAATTTTAATATTTTATAAATAGTGTACCTTAAAAGGCTCACCCAAAGTCCACAATACCTTGCAAGGGGCAGGTGACAAATCCTTCATTAGAGAGGATGCGTGAAAGTTTTGGAAAACACTCCCGCTGTTACATGCGAAGTTAAAATTAGATGAAAAATAAAATGCTTTAATTGCCATATTTGGGAATGCCTTCATCTTTCCTCAATCAGCCATCGCATAAAAATAATAGATTTTCTTTTTGAAGTAATTACTTCAGTTCACTTTCAAATTTTGACATAATGAATGCTTTGATGATATACCATGGTAGCTGTCATTTACTCTAAATATTGAAAAGAAATTCATTTCTTTCCTGCCAAAGAGAATTTGAAATCCTTTTTGAAAGGTAGACGCTAAAAACTGTAGATGTATCAAATTTTATAATAACAATTGTTATAACTATAGAAGTATCAAAAAAGGTCAATCTCAATAACTTTCTATATATCATTTGAATAGAAATAAAGTTTTCCTAATATTTAATTAAATCTGATAATGTGAAAACAATCAAATTTTTAAAAAATGATGCTTAAGTGGATTACTTCAAATATGGGACCCTACCAAATATTACTTTAAAATTATTGAAAATTAAATTTTTTTCGCTACTTCTAAAAAAGGCACTTAAAGCCAGTACTTCAATTATGTAGAAAGCCATAAATTTTTCATATTTAAATAAGTAACAGTAAGCGGTAAAATAAACTCGAATGCTTTTTTCAAAATATATTTCCTTACATTATGAATAATCTACAAGATTATTCATAATGATTTTCGATCTGTTGTTTGCAACAGCCAAATAATAGATTTGTAGGGGTTTTCTGTATTTTTTTATGCAATGCATTACTTAGATGGAAAAAAAAACATTTTTTTTTTATTTCAGCACACTTTTATAATAAGTATTTTTAGCAAAATATTTTAAATCTTATGAAATCTATTTACATAATCACTACTACTGTCATACCAAGTAATGTCTTATCTTTGATACATAATGTATATTTTATGAAAAAAAAATTTCAATGAATTAAAAAATATATGTTTAAAGGGGACATTTTTACGTATGAATTAGCAAACTAGATTTTGGGCTGTGACAGGATGTATGTTTTGGCTTTAAATCCTGGTTAAGGATACAACTATTCAAAGGAGCAAAACTTAATTGGTCAGTCAATAGAATGATTAGTGCATTCCACAAAATTATCATGCGATAAGACTTCGTTTCCTTCACAATTCTTTAAAAGGAAAAGCAGTTTTTTGTGTTTGATTTAAAAGAGGACTTTTTAAAACGATAGAAATTTGCTGTATTTTAATCAGCTAAATATTTCTTTAAATGCAAAAATGACATAAAAAATGGCTTTAATAAAGCGAAAGCAGTGGATTATTTTATAGTCATTTGTTTTTAAAAATGGAATAAGCTTTCTAAAAAATACACTTTAAAGTAGCATAAAACTTAGCCTATTAAAATTGTGTCATCTGTCCAATGAAAGAAACAGGTTCTTCAAATTACATAATTTCTTTAAGCTCAATAAAATAAATGCATATTTTTTGATTTTCAAGTTGATGTCAATGCATAAAATGTTGACGTTTTATGAATTTCTTTACTTTTTTTTCCATTTGTTCCTCGCTATACATAAACATAAGCCTTTCATTTTATACCGTGTGATGTCTTTAAATAGTCCTTTATTATATCTTTTTGTTTTACATTGCTCCAATTCAAATTTATGAAGACTAATAATGATACCATTGCTTTCTGAGTGATATTACAGTTCCTCTGATTCGATCATCAAATTTAGACAATGATTTGAAGTCCAGTCTAAGCAATTTTCGAGCAAACCTCCCCCCTCGTCGAAAAAAATATATAACTCTTATCTTTACAATATTTGAATAAAATGATTAAAATGAATTGTAGGCCAGAAAATGTCCTTTCTGAGCACGTGACCTGTTTCGCTGCTTGTTTTCGAGCAGCTGAACAGATTTTGCTCAAAACTGGATCGAAATCTACAAATTCCGTGTAAAGCACAGTACACCAAATTTCATCCGTTTAGCTCAAAGCTTTTTTTTTTTTAGTTCTCTTTGTCGCAGACAAACGGATAGATTTTTTACAAAAAGGTGAATTTCGTAAATCTTACTTCCCCTACGCTTTGTACGCGAGAAAACAAGAAAAGACCCTTTCGGAGGGACGATGCTCGAATTCTGACTCTACCTTTCGATGCTGCTCCTCCTTTTCCCGTCATACGAAGCAGAGGCTGGTCACTCACATCAAAAGGTCGAGGTAAGTGGGTTACGATATACGGACTGAGTGCTCTTAGTAATATGACTGCAGCAGGTTTCATTGGTGAATAAAGTGAATTGTCGCCGCCGCTCCTCTGTCTTTGAGGTGAATCGAGGAGCAGTTCGGTAATGACTTCCTTAAAAAGGAGTGAAATAAAATGGGAGCGGACGTGCCGACTTTCGTGTTTGATTCTAAGCCGAGTCACTATGGTAATGAGAATTCAAACAGTTTTCGCCATTATAAATGAATAAAATGCGATCGATAAAGTGATCTGCCTTTCACAATTTTCTGTTAAAATGTGCATCAAGTTGGGTTTTTTTTTTTTTGCATATGCTAGCCGTTTTTAGTTCGCCGAGATCATTGATTAAACGAATCATCGTGAAATGCAACTTCTTTTGTTTTAATCTTGTCGTTTGTTCTCAGTAGGACGACCCGAGTGCACCATCGTGAAGAAATGCGAAATGAAAATCCCACTTCGGAGGAAACGTCTAAAGAAATCATTTTTTTTTAATTATTAATTTTAACATTGGCATGTGATGGAGTGTTTTGGCGGATGAGTTTGAATTTCGCCGTAGTATTAAAAACAAGCTGTGTACTAAATTAGGTTTACAAAATTTATTCAAAATACTGAAAAAAAAACATGGTACGGAAAGGAAATGAATATCATTAAAATAGTAATGTTTGAACTGTTAGATACTGCAAACATTTCAGCGTTTAACGTTAGCGTTATTTGCGTATTATTTATTGGGGTTAAAATGCCATATTAAAATATGAATTTAGATAATATATTTCGGTTTCACATATCGGAATGATCACTTACTTTTCCATTTTTAAATATTATAATTAGCTCAGAGAAGAGTCGGGTTGTTTTGCTCCGATATGACGCTTGAAATATGAATTGTCTTCTTCAACACCGCTCCAATGCAGTGAAATCCCGATCGTTTATTGAATTGGGTGAGCGATAGTCTGCAAAATAGAGAATCAAAGACAGAACGCGAAAACAATTTTTATTTATAAAAGGGAAGCCACGTACACAGTGTGGGGGGCTGTAACCTATAGGGCGCAGTTATGTTTCTCAGCCCAATTCGCCTTTTCTAATTCATTTTAAATAATTTTTTATTCAATGCATGATAATAACAAGATTTTTGTTTGATTGATATAGGTTATTTAACTGGGAAATAACTAAATTTTAATTATTTTTATATTAATTCTAATCTATACTTATAATAAAGCTCAATGTGTGTGTGTGTGTGTTGGCGCTCTACAGGCCAGACCGTTCGACCTACAGCTACCAAATTTGGCACATGCACAACTTGGACGTCGGAAATGTGCACCTGGGGTCCCGTTTTTTGAATTTTTAATTGGAATTTTAATTATTAATTAAAAACAAACTTTCCAAGCCAAAAACTCTTTTCATTTTCCCACTGCCAAATGAGTTAAGCTTTAGTTTTTTTTTTTTCTTTTCTTTTTTCCCACGCTAAAGAGGTTAGACTAAGAGAATTTTCAGCCGATTATTTCAAACCATTCTGTTTATTTTCTTAATGTTTGATGCATTTAAAATTAAACGTTGTTAATGAATCGATCTTTCAGATTCATTCTGAAGTTATTTTAAATTAAAATAAAACAGAATAAAGGAAATTAAAAATTTCTAATCTGCATAGCGTTAACTCAACTGGCGTAGAAAATTCACGCATTTGCGTTACCGTAACTGGCATTGAAAATTCACGTATGCGCATTGTGTTCTGATTGTTGACAACTATTTTCAACGGATACGCACTTGGTTTTGAAGGCTAAACAGGTTTTCTACCGATTACTTCAAACGATTCTGTTTATTTTCTTAGTGTTTGATGCATTTGAAACTAAACAATGTTAATTAATCGATCTGCTCATGATGAATCTGAGAAAATTTTGTTTAAAACTTCTTGAGATATTATATAAATTAAGAAAGATATTCTTTAGTACCTTTAAAATTTAAATACTCAGCAACTCTGTTTTCAGTTCTCATATTTAAAAAAAATGCTTCATTTCAGTTAAAAAAAATTCTTATATCAATTGCACTTTCATCATTTCCACTTTAACTTAAAGCATAAATTCTACGGGAACTAACAGAAAATTAGAGAGAGATATATCCCGTTACGGCTGAAGGCCTTTATAATATTATGAGTGAATTATATGATCATCAAAATTTAAAGCTTTAAAATATATTAAGTAAAAAGAAACTATTAAAATAGGAGTTACATAAAATATTTAATTATTAAAATTTTAACGAGCATTAAGATTGGCGAATCGGCTGGCCACCAAAGTCGTCTAATAAAAAATAAAAATAAATGTTTCAGATTCGATTTTTTTTCCTATTTATTTTTCACTTTCGTCCGTAGAGATTTATTCTACTTCTGCTAAACAATAAAAAAAAAAAAAATCCCACGAAACTGAGAGATTGAAATGCATGTACGTGTGCAGGTGCGTTCATTCGCATTTATTTGTTCACGAAAAAAATGCAATAGTACAATATCATTTGTTCGTTTTTATTTATCAATAGTTATCTTTCGTCTTTTTAAATTTATATGAAGGCTCGCAAAACTTAAACATACACTTTAGGCTCTCGAAAAAAAATGGAAATTTCATGTGATATTCGTAGAGTGGGCCTAACATTAACAAGATTCCCATCGAGGAATACCTTAGTGATGGGGTGAGAAGCTTTCAGGTATTGTGGTTGGCTCTTGTGCATATGAGGGTACAATAAATCTGTTGAGTTTATTTCCATGACGGGATATATTGCCTACTGCAACGGTTGTCCTGTGGCCAGTAACGATTCCTAGCCTTCACCTTCAAGTGATCTCGACGAAGAACATTAACAGTTCAGGCTGTGCGTAATGAACACCTATATAATTATTTAAATTTAAAAATCTCTAAAATTCTCCCACAAAGCCTTTATAATGATTTTATATATAAAAATCTAGATTTCGTTTCAAAGCATGAATTAAATCGAACAATGACATGATTATCGATTATTAATTGCTCAAATGACAACAGAAAATTCTTTTGAAACGTCGTATTTACCCTCTCTGAAAGCTGAAGATTGGGGCAATATCTTCGTGGCATAGCAACGCTAATCAGTGCCACTTCTTCTCTAGCGTTCTCTATTTTCCTTTTCAGCTAAGTGTGGAGCTAAACGAACGCACTTAGTGACGCGTGCACAGCTGTAGAAATAAGAATTTTCTAGAAATTCTCTCTTCACGAAGAGAAGCAAACCGTTTTTCGGTGCGTTTCTCCTAAATATCGAAAGAATCAAAAATGCTGCTATACTGTTGACGAATTTAAAAATCAGGTATCAAAATGAAATAAATGAGCGGTTGTAATGACACATTGAAGAAAACTGCATTTGCGCAGTGCCTGTGCACACTGTATAAAATTTCTATGATTAAATAAACAATACATTTCTATTCTTACAAATACCCTGGCTTACTTTGTGACAAAAATAAATAAATAAATAAAAACAGTTTTGGCGATTTTACTTTCTTCTGACAAATGAAGCACTCTTTTTGCTATCGAAGTTCATCGAATGACATTTTACCACATTAAAGACAGGAGACCACGAATATCAAATGTTTATTATATTTTAAAGCTCAAATAAGAGGGTTTGGGATGTCTGGGGGTGGGGCAAACATTTACTCATCTGATTTGTATCTCTTCAACCCAAACTATTTCACCAGAGTAGAAGCCACAGTGACATCAGATGAAAGCCCTGTTCCGACGCCTCTTCAGACGGGCACATTTTCCCTCTCATCTGGTCTTTTTTGACATCCCTTCGTTTTATAGACAATTTGAAGTAAGCTCTCGACCTAATGTGGGTGCTCCTACAATGGATCAGTTGATAGATTTGCGACCCTATCCGTAAATCGACAGACCATAGGAACGAGGCTTAAAGAATATAGCCTTTCGTTTTATAAAAATAATTTAATTTAGGCGCAATTTTATTTCCAAAATAGAGACAATCAGACAAAATGTATCAGTCTTCAAATCAATCAGACAAAAGAAAATGTATAAAACTTCCTTCCTAAACCAAACAATATATGACTTTCTCAGCTCATTTTCATTTACGGCCTGAGATTTCTCGCCAAGAGTAAAATTATCTTGTAATAAATAGTGAGGCCATTTTAAGTTCTAAACGGTTCAAAATACTGTTAATTAAAGGCAACCTTCATTTCATTCCATTTTTCTTGCTGTTATTAACTTCTCATCCTGTTAAGGAAGAAACGACTTGATGATGTGACAATAACAATGAGACTGAAAATGATTCTAAAAGCGAATTTCGAATCACCAAAATGCAACCCAGTACCTCCCTTTTACAAACTCTTCAATACCCATGAGCAAAAATCTTATACCAAACCTTGCTAAATTTATGTGTTTCAGATTAGGCTTCATCTTACAGGCGCTTTGCGGAAAGCAGTGGAGAATAGAAAGCAACAGATACATTTCAAGGTACATTTATTTTAGTAAAAAGGTTTCCAGAAAAAAAATCCTGATTCTGCATTTTTCCAAAACGGATGGCCGCATTTTACGTATGGTAAAGCGGATTGGATTATTCTTAATTACAAACTGTAACCACGTGTTTATAGTCCACAATAGGAAAGCGAAATATATAAGATGCAGGTGAACTATCGATTGGAAACGTTTATCCAATAAAATGCTTGTTTTTTATTTTTCTTTTTAATTTTATTGTCGCAAGAAAAAAAAATTTTCATCCGGAAAAAAAAAAGGGTTTTTTTTCGCAGAAAGAAAAAGTGTTTTTTGTTGTTCCTATATTAACAGAAGGGAAAAAAATTAATCAGTTATTAAATTAATAACAGAAAAAAGAGTTTGTCCCGTGAAAAAAATTTCCTGTATTAAAACTGATCGCTGGGATTTTTCTCTCGTCTACTCTCCCTCAATGCGGCCTGTTCTTTGTTTCATTTCGTACCTTGCTTAAATGAATTGAGTATGCATATCTGACCTTAATATGGGTCCTCTCAAATCCATGCAACAAGTTTTTTAATTAACGTTCTACTTTCAGTACTGAAGGATCAAAGCAGACGCAGGTTTTGTTGTCTAGATAAAATTTTAATCAAATGCAATCATCCAAATTTTGGATTTCGAGTTTTCATTTAATATGTGTGCATCAACAGATAGTCAACTTTCTGAGGGATTTAATCCAAAATTTGATACAGATCTATAAGCCACATGCCAAAATTCATCTATCCAGATCGTTGAGCTTTAAAATTTCTTAACGTGCATCGCTTTGAGAATCATATTTGCATGGATGTGCATATACAGAGAGATAGACTTCTCACGAATTTCACCCAAAATTGATAGGAATGTATAATATTGGTGTAATGCGTACCATATGTCATTTCTCTTACTTGATGCCTTTTTAGTTGTATTTACAAATAGATAGACATTATTTCAAAAATATTTTTTGGGAAAATCATTATTTCAGAAATATTTTTTTGGCAAATCTAGAGGTCTAGTTTTTTTTTTTTTTTTACTATTATATAACTTTCTATTTGTATATTTAGTTTACAAGGGTTAAAAAAGTACACTTTGTTTCCTGCTGGCGTATTTTGCAAGCAAGCTAGGGAGCGCGAGCACAGAAACTATTTATTTCCCTGAGACTCAACCCAAAAAGTTACCGATCAGTTCGCCGCTAAGCAAATAAAAAACATCCATCCAGCGGGGTTGGAGAACAGGGGTGGCCGGAGACGATTCGGTAAACACTAGAAGGTGTTAATAATGGAAAGCCCTCTTCAAACGAGGCAGAAGATTTTTATGGCCTGGCGGATGGAAGAGTAGCGGTAGGCAAGTCCTGCCCAACATCCATCAGAGAGGATTCTATTTCGAGGGTGTGTGCTGCGCAAGGCTATTTCCGGTCGAAGCACTTGAGGACGGTGACGTGCGGAACAGTGTTGTGGCAGGATCCGCGGAATTAATCCGTCGGTGCAATTTCTGTCCAACTCTGTTGAGCTGTATTTTTAGGATGGACAAAGAGCCTCGTCTTGTATGACATCCACCTCTGTTGCGGTACGTGGGCGGAGGTACTTCTCCCGGAAGGCAGATGGTAAAGTTTCCGACCGGGAATATTTGCATGAGTTCTCATCGGTGGCATATGTGGAAGCAGCTGATGGCCTTGAATTCGAACAGAAGATGCGAAATTTAAAAGATCTGCGATTCGAAACTTCACTCTGTTGTGAAATCTGTGCATCGATGCTGCTTTTTGGAGAATCCGAATCTTTTGGTGGAAAACATTTTAGTTGTAAATAATATCTTTTCCTCTCTCTCGGGGTGGGAGAAGGAACAGATAAAGGTACATTATTTAGTATTAGATTCAATTCGTTGTGTACTTTCACATAAAACTCACAAAAAAAAGAACATTCATAGTATAAAAATTCAATTGCCATGTCTCTAAATTTATCATTTTATGCAAATTTAAATATTTGTTTTTATAAGTAGTCAAAGTGATGTTGATCTTTATAACGAGATTTTTCAATTCATGTAGGAGCAATGGGGGTCTGTAGTAAAATTAGATCTTGGTTTCGGGACTAGAGGATGATGACGAGAGGAGTTCAAAACTCGATTTTATCATAAATAAACTGTTCAGTACAGGATCAAATGCTCTCCACCTGGTGCGGCGCTGACGTTTGGAAATGATGTCCCGGCTCATCCTCATCATCCAGTTGTTATTCGAAGCTACGAGGCCACTTCAAAACTGTTCATAAACAGGTTGTCAATAGAGCTAAACTATGTATGTGAAACCTATGATTCAATGAATCGGCAATGGGATGTGTTTGCGCTTTTTTCGAAAACGAAAATGATATGACAGAACCGCACGTTTTAAAACAGCGCCTAAAAAGATGACACGCGCATTTACTTTTACGCTGCGACTAGGATATCACATATTACCGTGTTTCGTCATAAAACCTATTTATTCATTTGTTTCCCATTAGTTTTATCAATAATGAAACGCCTTCAACGAAACTGTGGCTGATTTCCGAGACGCTTGGACATGTACAACAAAATTTCTTCCATCTTTCGTTCAGCGCGATTCATTGAATACCCTGGATGCGTGCTTTGTTCAATAGAGATGCTCACGCAGATGATCTAGCGGGACAGGGAGGTTTTCTGAGAACGCTCAAAAGATGTCCGAACGTACATGCGTTTTACACGACGGTTAATATGGATCCTTTTTTTTTGGATATGAAGCCCTCAAAAACTAAGGCTGTCGTTGAGACTCATCTTTGAAAAACCAACTCGGGCGTTCCAGTACTCTAAGATATCTGTATTTAAATGAGCTTGAGAATAAAAGGGGTGACAGTGATCGATTTATTGAACAGCATTACCCTGTTATGCCGAAAATACCAGATTTGTTCTCTCCCTCCAACAGATTTTCGGTGCTTTTTTTTTTTTTTTTTTTTTTGTAAAACTAATGCGTCCACTTATGATTACTGACATCTTTTCCATGTCCATCGGAGAGAACTTTTTCTTGGTCATCTGAAAGCTGTTCTATGCTAAAGACTTACTAAAGGTAGAAAAGAGGCTTTCGGTTATAGGAAAATTCCAACTTTAAATGCCATTTGCTCAAAAATTCAATAAAGACTAAAAGAAACTGCACTCAGAACTTTTTAGAAATGTACCGAGTTCCGCGGAGCATTTCCTGCACTACTGTCAAAAATTGTTCCTTCCATGCATCGTTACTATAATGAATATTGTAGAGTGGACTCACCCACAAAAAGTTTTTGTTATTAATTACTTGTTGATATATCTGCGTTGATGGAAGTTTAAATATTTTCATATATAACTTTTTCATGCATAAAATCCTTTGATATAAATGAATGGTAAATACTCTCCGTTTATTATACCACATTACATGATTGGCTGTCCTTGGTTACTTGTAGTCGTTTGATAATAAAAAGATATATCGATTCTCTCGGGTGCCGATAAATAAGTAATAAAAAAATTAAAAAGATATGAATTTCAAAAGAGAAAAAAATATTGATAGGGTATATCAGAGTATTACTGTTGCTATATTTCAAAATCGTTTGCTTTACATTTTTTCAAAAATGACTAAAAATTGAAGAAAACTTCCACACCACACTAGCGGGAGGATGTTTGGCCTCGACGGATTTAACGTCACCAGACCCACTTGCACGACGGTTCTTCGGTGAAATTGGATCTTGGTGAATTGGAAAGCCTCCGCTTCCGAAGCCGGGACCTTACCCTCGGCCCTCGGTTGTTTACGCGGAGACTTTCAGTGTATATTCTCTCTATTTGTATTAAGATAGTGTCCATTGAAAATATAATTTAGAAATCGTTCCTTGTAGGGGTGTAAATAATGTATCAGCAGCCATTTTCCTTCACCTAAGGACTGTTACAGATATTGTATAACTTACAGCCATCATTCTTCCCGGAGGAGCTAATCTGTTCCTCCTGCCGCTAATTATATCCTTGTTTTTGTATGAACCCTTGTGTTATGACTCTATTCATTATCAATGAAGGTAGATAATAAGAAACCCGAATGATCAATGAGGTGAGAAACACAAAAGAACCCACATATTTCTCTGATTTTAAAAAAATGTCTTTAAACTGTCGTTGGGTTCAATGATCTCTTTTTAAACTTTCAACGATGGTATCATTCGAAGCAAAAATAAGCCACAAACGCCGCAAGGCCTTCGTGCATTCTGAGTTGGATAGCATATTCCCAAAACTGGAGAAGCCTTCGAAGGAGTTAGTAGAGAAAACATGAAGGGGGTTATCTGTAATGTTTCCCGTGTTGATACTTTCTCAAACGATCAATCGTGCCGCTATTTACAGAATTTTTGATATTTCAATTGAAATGATATCAAAGGTTTAGTTCATTCAAAACACACGCCCAAGTGTCTTTCACGCTCTTGCATGAAGTTCTCCTTGGCGAGTTCCATTTCGATTTGCCGATTATAACTTACGTAACATTACTTACATTCCAATAGGCCATGAAAAAGGGTGGATAGAACGTGAGAAGCTCAATGGCCGTGTGCGTCATCATTGATCGCACCGTAAAAAGGGCATGACGCGAATCGTGTTGTTCGACCGAAGAGTACAGTTTGCTTTGTAATTTATTTATTTATTGTGTTCACAAGGAGGAGGAAATGTATCAGAAAATATCCTAAATCTATTTAGATTTAGAATTTATTTTTGTTTTAATTTAATTTATATTTTCTCTTATTTATTTTTAACAAATTTTTTTCATTTAAATTCTTTGTTATTTTCTCTCATTTCCACCCATTCCTGTCCATTCTGCTTTCGACGGATTTTGACAATTCCAACAGTGCGAGAGCTGTCACTGAGCGGATCCAAATAAGCGGATCTTCTGACTTAAAGCACTTCTATTGGTCACCTATATTTGAACCTAGAAGAATTAGATATATATAATGATATCTCTTACTTCTAAATTAAATCTTAATTAATTTCTTAATATTTAATTTTGCCCATATTAACTTCATTCTAAAATGATCTCCTATTTCCTGATCCAATTCCACATTTTTTTATTTAATGAATGCAACAGAAGCTCTGTAAAATGGCTGCCATTGCCAAGTGAGTGAATGTGTTGAAAGAATGTGTATCGATCTAAGACATTCTTTCAAAAGATCCCTATCCCTTACCTAAACTGACACGTGTAAAGAAATCCCTATCAAAATCTCACAGTATATATTTAATTAGCTTTTTCGCTCTTGTGCCGCGCTGTGAACGGACATGTTTGTCCGCACTTCTTGTAAATAAATTATGTCTCCTGGGATGGAATAAAAACGAATTTTAAAAATCCAAAGTCTTCTCTCGCTTCGGCACGACTCTGCTTTAAAAATTAAATGTTCACATATTTATATGACCGAGAGCAAGGATTGAAAAAAATAATTGAAGAATGGATTGTCTACCGTCAGTAAAAGTAGTGATAATGAAAACGGCAACGCGGTGCCCAACGAATTGTTGAAAAGAGAACAGCATTCAGATTTTGCAATGGAGAAGAGGCACCGTTCCCTGCTTATTGCGAAATGTTGAGAGAATGACATCAACCATCATTAAACAAAAAAAAAATCACCAGCTTTCTTGAAAGAATTATTTACCCTATGTACCTGTTTAATAAGGAGTGATAAAAATAATATTAATTGTTCCATTTTTCTATTTTAATCACTATAATGCTTAAATTTGTTTCAATTCCACACATTTTCTGTAATAGGAGTTCGACCTAACACGTTTTCTTTTTTCCCTTCCTTTTCTTTCGAAAGTTAACTTTACAGAATAGGATTTTTTTATGAGCGCTATGCATTAATGGCGTGATCCTTATGTTCGGCAAGAAGTGGCGGTATGGGAAATACTTAAAAAAATGGATTACAATAAATCATTGGCAGTCCCTCCTCTCATCCTTCCTTTACTAGGGGAGAAAAAAATTATTCTGAGCGAGGAAATTTCGAACTGAACTCATGAAGTTCCTCCTAGAACGACGGGAGAGTTAGAAGTAAAGGAATGATAAAAAAAAGGAAGGAAAGGAAAGAGCAGGCTCTCTCTTGCTCCGTAATCGCATTCGGTCTTCGAGGAACTCTTGCAAAGGATCTCTCTTTTTCTGAATTCTTCCCTCCGTGTGACAACCCCCTCTCGCTTTCTGATATTCCTCTCGGCCATCCTGGACTCTAACGCAACCAACTTTTGCAGTTATTAAGCATCATCCGATAAGATCTTCGAATGTACGATGGTAGAGATCCATTTTTTAAAACTTGCATATCTTTCCTCTTTTTTGAATGACAGTTTCGTGTTGATCTAATGGAAATAGAAATATATTTTCAATGTTTTGTTTGATGAGTGTGTTATGGAAAGATAATAGTTTTATCAACTTGGTTTAAAAAAGAGGGAGAAAATATCGGTTTTGAATTTTTAATCAATCGTTTCATGTAAAGAAGAAAAAAAAAGAAGACTTTGTGATTTGTTCATTAACGTCCTTATTGACCCATCATTTTTAACCCATGAAGCTGTGTGACAAGTAACTTGCAGAAGCGCTTGCCCCTCCGCCTTATCCTATAGTTACACAATGCAGCGAATTTTCAGTTCGCAGTATAGGGAAGAAATAGAATTTTCATCTTGCATCTCTTCTCTTTCGCCAATTCAATTCAAAATTGGATGCGGACTGACAATCTTGATATCAAACTTACATACTAAATTTTACATATCTTCTTCGTGTCATTTTTAGATGATTGTGTTTTCACATTGGAAAATACCTGAAGTGCAATATTTAAATCCTTTTGAAACTTTTATCAAGTCTGACACAGAAGGTATTGTTTTTCAAGAAATTTTCTTAGAACCAACACATTTATATCAAAATAGGACTCCAGTTTATACAGACGGATCAAAATAAGCTGCTTAAATGCTCTTTTGCTATTGCTTTCCATTACACGGTTTCTTCTTTTAAACTTCACCCCTTCTTCTCAGTTTTTACTGCAGAAATAAGTGCTCTTTTACATACTTTAGAAGAAATTTCGAACAGCCGGGGAAAAAACTTGATCATCTCTGAGTGTTTTAAATTCTCTCAAATCATGTAATCCTCATCCTTTGGTTTTAAAGGTCTTGCATACTTTTGATAAACTAACTTCTCGTAGTTACACTATTTTATTCTGTTGGGTACCATCCCATGTTGGAATTTCGGGCAACGAAGAGGCAGCCCAATGGGCGACTACTTCAATCGCTACTAATATTCGTGTGAGCGACATAAAGAAACACATTAAAATGCTTCTTTATTCTAAATGGAAGAGACAAACAACAAACTCCATGTAATCAATTGGCCTTCATTAGCGAACAGAAAAGCAGATACCGTTTTAACTCGTTTACGCAATGGACACCCATATTCACTTGTGGCTAGCCTCTGTTCGAGATGTCATTGTCAAATGTCTATACAACATATGTTGTCAGAATGCCCGAATTTCAATGCCCAGCGTTTACAGTTTTTTTAAAAAGTCTGACACTCCATTATCTTCCTTGCTTGATAAAATACCTCATGTCCAATTCTTTCCATTTTTACAGTTTTATCCCTTTATTTGAATCTTTTGCCTATTGTTTGGCGCAGTGTGGTCAACTTCATGGCTCTTGGGCCAGAAAACCCCAAACAAATTAAATTAAGTTACTGCGATCGCACACATTGGAATAACCATATTGAGAGACAATCAACCCTTTAAAGAAGTAAATCCAAAATTTTATGTTTGGCAAGATTTGAAAATTATAGTATTAAAGCCATATGCCAAACTTCATACATCTACCTCTCTCCATATACTTAATTAATCTTTATATTGATCACTATATTTCTTCAAAGAGTTTGGAAAATGACCTTCTGCTCGATGACAGTGATCTTAACATTAGGAAAGCGAATTCTTTCACATTGTTCTTTAGCCAGATATCTAACGTTGCTCGATCTTTACAGAGAAAATAAAATTCATTTTTTTAATCTTTAAGTAATTTTTAAAAAGCTGTTCAAAGGTAAATTATTCCGTATACATTAGAAAGTGTTTCAATTACGAAATAAAATCAGAAGTGAAAATACCGCTTTGGATTGAACGACCAAAAACCGTTTTTCATGACAAATATAAGATGGGCCAAAGCTCACGAATGAATGATTTTTCACGTTCATTTAAGTCATGATTTTCTGGATTAAATAAAAGCTCACTTTTCCTGAACGGCAACATGGCACTCTCAGTAAAGTCTCAAACAATTTCTTTTTAGGAAAAATGAGAGTAAAGAAAAAATCAAAGACTACGCATAAGCTATATTATTAAGAAAAGAAAGTCAGAAAAGTAAAAAAAATTGTTATTTTTTTTCTTTATTTTTAGTCGATGCCTATTCATTCGCTCATACTGGCCCATTAGAATGGCACTACATTGTGCATAAATAAATAAAAGAATGAAAAAAATCCCATGAGCTCATTTTAAGAAACTATAGTTAGTAAATCGTAAGCAGATTTTGAAGGTTGAAATGCATCGCTGTAAAAGCAATCTGAAAAGCGATTTCCCAATGAATTATTCAAAATGCCACTTCACTTTTTCAGTCACATTTCTCAGCAGCGGGCGTTCTCATAAAATACATACCACATGTATAAAATGAAGCAATACTTATCATTAGAAGAAAATATTTACGATTCCTTTCGTTTATTAATGATTTCCTCTCTTCCATTTCTGCTCTCTGAACGTTCTCTCCAAAAAACTATCCTAATTTTATAAAAAAAAAATTAAATATTTAATTATAAAAAAGTAAATTTTATCTTTCCAGCAGTCATTGTAGTGCGAAAGTTTGGTAAAAGATTTAGATGGAGAGCACATGGCATTTTACAATGGAAACAAATGAACCTTCTTTCTTCTTCCTAAAATAACCTTCATTTTGTATCAAAACCGAGATGTTAATGAAAACCAAACATCGTTTTGCTCAAGCAAAAATGCATTGCATAATCATTCGTCGCTCTCCGCTTCTGACATGATCTCAGAGGGTTCACCATTAAAAATGCTATGACTCGAAATGTGAACTACTTTCAAAACTTTTAGATTTGCTGCTATGGTAATAAAATGGGAAAAAATACCGAAAACAAATGAATGAATTATTTGAAATCCATTGAATTTATTTTAGTTAATTGTATTAATTATCTTGCGGAAATGCTTATTTAACTTATGTTCCTCTGAGTCACGTGACTTCCAATTTGTTAGAACCTGTTGATTGCCAACTTCATTGTTTAATCGTATTCCAATCAATTCACCCTCTTCAAGTTCCTTACGCTGGTGGAACTTTTGGGAGGATGTGACGACACATAGGAATGTAAACAAAGTAGACAATGGGAGGGTAAACGGTCACCTACTTTTATTTATGAATGTTTAAGATGACATTTTCCTTCCTATCAAAGAAAATATTTTACAAGTCCTTTTAAAATGACCGCTTTTCCGGAATCGTAGCCAGTTGCGTTGCAAATTAATTTGCCGAGATTTTGTTTTCAGAAACTTGGTTTTATTAAATGTGTTCTTTTGTTTAGATTTGAGGATTTAATTTTTAATCCTGAAATACATCAGAACTTTGCAAAAGAAGACTCAATGAGGACATTACTAAAAAGGCAAGTTGGGCCCAAACTCTTTTCTTGATTATGGATGAAACGGCCGTTGGAAGTGGTTTATAATTTTTCCATCGATACATTCTTAAAACTTTTCCTTTTATTTTTTCCTTTGATTGGATGTCATAATTTTTAAATAATTATAAGCAGTGAATCAAACGTTATTTTTTAAAGAAACGCTATCGATGAATTACGTGGATCCGCGGGACTCTATCGACCATTCATATTCAAATGGATCCGATGATTTGGACCCATTTCAAAACCAAACCAATGCGAGTGATTTCCTCGCGATGAATCGCTGAGATGTAGTTAATACGTGAGAAACGAATAAGTATTCTGGACGCTTTATTTTCGACCGATCAAAAGGAAATATTGACACAGAACTATAGTTGTAGTCTCAAAATCGCATGCTAAATTTCCTATATTTAAGTCATTGCACTTTTGAAATCAGCAGATCGACAAACGGTTAGCGGCTTGATCTGGGGGCACAATGCCCACGCCAAATCGAGTAAAAAAAGAAAAAAAATCGTATGGCAATACCATCCTTTTCTCGAAGCAGTTCAGGCCATTTTCGACTCCCTGTAACTTCGTTGTGGATAAAACTAGAAGCATGAATTTTCAGTAACCAAGCAGGCATTATATAAACTCGGTATATTTCAAATTTCATTAAATTTGAACCAGTAGTTTAAGAATTATAACTAGTCAAAGTTTGTGAATTTTGTCACTGACTGACTGACCGATCATCAAAACTCTAAGGCACTTCTAGCAGACATAGAAACTTCAAATTTAGAATACAGTGTTTAGTGTATAAATCAAGGAAAAACTAAAATATGCGTGTAATAATGGACGGATCGATAAATTTTTCGAAGTTTCGAGTATTTTCCATTTTGTCGGCAAATTCGTTGCTAAGTTGCCAAATGGTCGCCAAGTTTGTTACCAAACTTTGGGATCACTGGCTCGGCATCTACAGCATCCAATACAGATTACAGTTAAACGGTCTTTCTTATGATGACACTATTTGCGCTGGTTAAGCAAAATTACAGGATTGTAATAATATCTAATTTGAAATAATTCAATTTGAAGCTGTGGAAGCTTCAAAAGCAATGGGTGACTTTCAGAGAATCAATCTTGTAGAAGAATAGCAAACTGATCTTCAAAATATGATCGCAAAACTTAATGCCGATCAAAAACGAGTCTTCGATATGATCACAAATAAAAATGGACACAACTGATAATAACGCTGATGTTTTACGCTGTTTTGTGAGTGGAACTGAAAAGAGCTTTTTAATAAAAACTCTGAAAGTTTGGGTTAAGAAGTATTTAAACAAAGAAGTGGCAGTTAATGCTCCAACATTAATAGCTGCATTCAATGTGAATGGATTGACTATACATAGACTAAGTCTATGCAAAGTCATGCAAAAGTAAGGGCCTAAATCTAAATAATGCACTGATGGATATCGGTTCTGCAGTATTCACATCCGGTCAAGCTTATGTGGCACTTTCGAGAGTTACAAGTCTGGAGGGCTTACATCTAATTAATGTCGACTTTGAAAGTATTAAAGTGCAGGAATCCTCAATTTGGGAATGCAACAGTTTAAAAAACATTTACCGTCCAGACTTGTGAAAAATTGTAACATCAAAGCTTACGAGAAAAACCCATAGAGACAGGGTGTGGGGGGCTTTGAGAAAAACTGTAGCTGAAGCTCTAGAAGTAGTACCAGAAAAGAAAGAGGAAGACTACATACAAAAATAAGAAAAGGTCTATCTACAAAAAGAAATGAGATGCCATCGAAAACATAACTTGTAAAAAAAGTCTCGCAACTCAGTTCTTCTATGGTAAAAAGTTGTGAAATCCATGTAATACCAAGTCGCTCAATTTATTCAGTCCCTACTTAAGGGTCCTTCTGTCTTAAGTTATTACGTCATTAGCTAACCTAAGAACATCTTATAGTGACCATATCAACATTAAAAATCTTTTATGGTTTAAATAAATAGATTGACTTTGGCCATTGCATGAAAACACAATGTATCTTTACATTAAATTAGATTACATTAACATATTATATTAAATTAGATTGTTTAGTGCGATTGCCAAGTCAATCTATTTATTTCAACCATAAAAGATTTTTAATGTTGATATGGTCACTATAAGATGTTCTTAGGTTAGCTAATGACGTAATAACTTAAGACAGAAGGACCCTTAAGTAGGGACTGAATAAATTGACCGACTTGGTATTACATGGATTTCACAGCGTTTTAGGATAGAAGAACTGAGTTGCGAGACCTGGTTTTTTTACGTTTTTGATGGCATTTCTACTCCTTTGATGGAGAAATTTGGTTAACAGTTTTAGCGTCTGGACCTTAGATGTTAAAACTGTAAACCAAGCTGTAGTTAGCTTTGTAGTTATATTCGGACAGATAGATTTTCTTTGACTGGATTTCGTTCAAAATTGGTCAAAATCTACAAATGTGCTATGAAGAACCTATACCAAATTTCATCCGTCTACCTCGAAACGTTTTAGATATATCATGCTCCTGGCTGACTTTATTCCAAAAATTAGTTTTTCGAATTCGGGACGATCTGAAACGTGGGGAGTCATCAAAATCTCGGGTTCAAATTTTTAGATGACTGCACTGTTTACTATTCAAGTACTTCGTATATCAGAAAGTAGAAGTGCGCGTTCATTGGTTCCCGGACGAAAATTTTGTTGGATATTGAAAGACGAACTCTATGATTATCTGGTATAATTTCTCTTAAATGCCTCCTTTCGATTATATCAAGTAAGGAATTTTTGACGTTTCAATTTTCATGATGTTCAAACCTTAAAAATAAAGATGACAGTTGCTCTATCTTATACTCTCCTAAACAAATGCTGGATGACATGAATTAAAATACTGTCTTGACATTCTACGAATCACAGAAATTAATAAATTAATGGGTCTTAGTATAAATTTTAATTTTGTATTTACAATTTTTGTAAGTAAAACATGTTTCTTAATGTTTAAAGGCTTTTTTACAATAATTTTTTGTAATCAGCAAAATCTTTTGCCGTATTTCTTGCAGAGGTCAGATTTCTCATTCATTCCACAGCTGTTTTTTATTTATTCATATTCGAAAATATTAAGCGATGAATTATATTATTTTTCGTTTTATTTAATGTTGACTTCGAAATACTTCAAAAGGAAGCTGAAAGCTCTTTTAAATCACATATTTTAAGGGGGAAATTCATTTGCTGGAGCTTAAAGTGTGAAATTTACTCGCATCGGTTAAAACGTAAGAATAGTTTCTGAATCCCCCGCATCTTTCCCTCCTCACTTGGATCAGTAGTCATGGTAGTGAAAACATGAACCTGCTTGGTTATTATTTTTCAGAGAATGTCAAACATTTTTCCCAGACAAAAACAATTCTTTCAAATTTTCGTGCATAAACACGCCATCAAAATGTGTGCCGTAAAAATAGCGACAACCTTATAAAAATCGATGATAAATCAGCCTTCTTGTTTTCCTCATCCCTTTCTCAAGTACTTGAAATGTCATTCGAAAAACACTTTTCTTCGACTAGGATGAAAGAAGAGAAATAAATAAATAAATTTAGGATCTTGAATAGGGAAGAAAGAACAACAAACTGCTGACTGTCGCTCAGTCCAAGCGATGCCCCTTTCGGCATCCAGATGGAGCCACTATCGACCCTCTGCTCCGAAGGATTCTGATTGTTCATCATTTGGTAGAGCGATCGAGTGCACAGTTTGACGAAAACGAAATCGTGCTCGTGGAATATCGGTGTAAAAAGGGAGAGTAGTGCCGGAGCTACCTGTAATAGTCTTAATGATTTATAGAGTAAGTAAGATTTAATATTGTTTTTAATTCTGTACACGTTTTTGTTAGCTTCAAATTCTTATTTAGTTTTTTTTTATCTATTGTTTCCCCCTAAAATATTCTCTTTCATATATTATTAAATTTAATAATTGTTTTTCTTCTGAACATTTAAAATGATAAAATCAAAGCTTAAAAAGTTAGCTTAAATAATTAATTAATTATTTTTTATACGTAAAATATTTTGATGATAAAAAGAATATCCTAAATTACAATGTAATATAAAAGTATTAAAGAATTGAATTTTATTATTCTAAGTTGATAAATCGAATGTAGGGAGTTATATTAAAAATTCCATTCATTTTTTAAAATAAATTTTTCTCATTAAATGGTAAAAAAATGAATTATTAAGATGCTCGTTACAACAATTTTCTCAAAATCAAATAATTTAATACAGGTTAATACATCAATAATATTTGCTTTTACCAGTTTTCTTTGCCTATAAGAACTTAAGAATTCTCAGTTATATAATATAGTAACACAAAAATTTCATTTTGAATTTCAAAAATTGATCCTGAAGTTACTATTTCATACGTAGATAACAAATAGTTTTACTTCGACTAATTTTCATCATGAATCTTCGTCATTTCAAATAATTACCACTTTACGACTCATTTTAAGCTATTTTTACTGTATATTTAAGACCTATTTAACTACTTTAAGCATTGTTTTCGATATTTTCTTTCTAAAATGTTTATTCTCAGCTTTTTGGAAAACATTTCTTAAGTTGAATCCAAAACTTTTTTAAAAATATTAAAATCAATTTTACTTAAATTCTTATTAATTGATAGAAATATTTTTTTAAATTGGAAATAAACAATGGAGCAGACCTGGGATGGGCAGGAGAAGAGAAAGATATTTATTGTTTCAAGTCAAAGAAAAAAAGAAGATATCATTTACAATCTTTACTGTAAATTTGAATACGATTTTAGCATATAATTTATAACATAGATTTTTATAAATTTTTGGCAAGATTTAACGTTTTTATTTGACTCCGAAGGGTTAAGGTATTATTTTGGTGAGAGCCTTTCAGTATAGGTGAAAATAAATGAGCCATCAAACAGTTCTATTAGAGAACTAGCTAGAATTTAAAAAAAAAAAAAAAAACTAAACATTTTTTTTTTTTGTATGAATTATCGATTTTGAGTTGGGAGAGGCCTATTAACAGCTTTGATGAAAAATATTTGAAGTTATAAACACATTTATGGCTTGTTAATTTATTGAAGGACGATTGTAATATATAAAAGAAACGTAATTTTATTAATCGTAATATATAAAATAAATTAAAAAGAAAAAGGATGTATTTTCAAAACGTTCTTTTAATATATCACTTAAAAATTATTTTAGCTCAGTTGAATTTATGAATACATAAATTCACCTTGACTGACCTTGAACTTTCGAGGACAAAAAGAAATTATTTTATTCCTTTTCATTTTTGAATTATTTATCTTAACATGACGCTGAACTGAAGAAGTTGATTAGAAAAAAGTCTCAAATTCAATTTGTCAAATTTTTCTTAATATTGCGTTTTGTTGACATTTTTTAGTTATTTATTAGATTTACTTCATTTTCGGAATTTCAAGTTTTTATTAAGTCTATCGTGTGATCCTTGGCGATTTATTCCTGGCTTGAAGTCAATAGAGTACGAAAATTTCTGTTTTAGAACCGTTGTTGTGAAAAACGTTCGCGACCCATTGAAACGAAAATTTGATACAGAATTACAACTGCAGTCACAAAATCGCATTCTAAATTTGATACATTCGAGTCATTGCGTTTTTGAGTTATCGCGTCTACGTGTTTCCGAAAGTACAGAGCGGCAGACAGTCAACTCTTTATAGGATTTGGCCCACAATTTGATAAGTGCTTACAGAATAGATGCAAAATCGTTGTGCCGAATTTTATCCATCTAGCTCTCTCTCTCTGTTTTGTAGTTATCACGTTAACTTATATTCGAACAGGCGGTCATACAGACTTCTGAATAGATTTTGCTCAGAATCTGAATAAAAGCCATACATCGCATTTCATTTGTCTAGTTCAAAGGGTTTTTCAGTTATCTTTTTCACAGGCAGATGACATTTTCCAAAAATGAGATTTTTTGAACTGAAGGAAGTCTAACATCTGGAAATTCGTCAAAATCTTAGGTTCAATTACAATACTCTCTCTACGCCTCGTATACGAGAAAGCAAAAGGAATTATGCCCAAGTATTGTAGAATGAAGCGTAATCGACGAGCATCCATGAAATTGTTATAAAGGCACTCCATTTTTTTCCCACTGACTATTTGTTACTCTTAATTTTTTTTATAGTTTCCGCGAAAGAACTCTGAACATTTTTTAATGCGTATTTAATATTTAGAAAGTATTCTCTGCTCATTCCCTCTGATGGTTTGATTGTCGTGGAATGCTCGATATCTGTACTTTTCACTCCTTTTATTATTCGTAGTTGTGTCGACTTGCACGCAAATAAATGATCCATTGGTGTAATAGCATACGAGCAAATACTTAAAATGACTAAAAATATATTTTTTTTTTCTTTAAACATATACACGCTTTGTATGTTTAGCAACGCAGATGACCAGAAAAAAAGAAAGAAAATCTCTGTAACTTTGGTATTTTTATGAAGTTCCTAAGTGCATTGAAGATGAAAAACAAAGTTCATTCCGTTCAAAAATGTTGGTGCCAGTACTCATTCGTTCATGTAGCGCAATGATGCTTTTTTTCGGCTGTTATGTGCGCATGCACAGGTAGAGGAACAAAAAAAAAAAGTTCCAAATGCGTTTTTTCCCCCAAAGGGACCTGAGACGTTGAAATTCATAAAAATCCTGCGATTGGAACTTTTATGATTAGGAAGCATCGGGTGGTCTCACACTGGAACGTGATTTGATACAGCTTTTAACCAGCAACCGTAAGTAAATCATATTCATTTTACTTAAAACCTTCAAAATAACTAAATCTAGCATGAGATTTGTAATGTCTGAAAGTTTACCATTAAAAAATCTAAGTTGAACAAAAAATAGAAATAATTTATGATGTTCTTTTAATTAGAAGCAAATGATGCGCCTCTGTTTTGAGAAAGGTTGTGATCACAGAAATTATTTTGCATTGTTTGTTCCATTCAATTAATTAAAATCTCGTTCTTTAATTTTTTTTATTTTTATTTTTACACGATTTCCACATTTAGTTTTCATTTCATTGTCAGAAGTTTATCCCGAATTGACTGAAGTCCACGTCCTTACTATCTATAGTACTAAATTGGTATTGGGCCACATGTTTAATTTCCTGCACTATGACATCTAGAATTAAAAATTGTTAATCTTTGATTTTACTTATACTTGAATTTGAATGATTCATTTTTAAAATCTTCGGATTTGCTTTATTTTTTTATTGCTTCAAAATACATCGTAAAATATACTCCAATGTTCTCGTTGGCTTCCAAAGTTCTTTTTTTACAATTTCTCCCATTACAATACAAAAAATGAATTACAAAAGATAAAATATCATTTTAAAATTAAAATTTTTATGATCACTCTACTAAATAAATACTTTAATTATTATCTGTTCTCTTAAATTTAATTGCAATATTAAATCTATTAAAATATCTTTAATCGCATGAAACTGAAATATTAGCACTTCTGTTAATAAAATATAACTCGTAGCTGAAAGTTTTTACTTCATTTCTAGCTTACTCTAAATTATAATATCCGGGAGAATTAAAACCAAAAGCCGCACATTATAAGCAATATCCATAAATGATAAGCAAATTTTTAATTATAACCACCCCTGTTGTATTTTAAAAATGATCAACGTATCTTAACGATTTCTAATAAAAGAAAACGAGATTATATTAAAAGAGAGGAATTTCCATCGGGGCAATGCGAAACAGAAACAAGTAATAATGGACAAGAAAAAGAAGAAGAAAAATGAAGAGATGATTTATGAAAAAGAGAGAGAACAACAAATGAGCGAGAAATTTCTCATAGACTCGAAAAAATGTGCATTTTTCTGGCAAAGAATAGATATGAAAAAGCCTGTTAGAGTGCAATCTTTGGTGGTTTTTTAGCGATGAATTGCGGTTAATGCACAATAATGAGAACATCGAATGTACATTTTGGACATCGTTTTCCAAACGGATTGAAACGAAAATGGGAAGTAGATCTACATTTGTTGTCACGAAATCACACACTAAATTTCATATTTTTAAACCATTGCGTTTTTCAGTTATTGTGTTTACATGTTTGTGAAAAAAACAGACCGACAAACTGTTCATGCCTTGGTTCATTTGGTTTCAAAATTGAAACATACCTAAACTTTTGTTATTAAATCTTTGCACCCCATTTTATTCATTTAGGTATGTTGGTTTTGTTATTATCGTGTCAGCTAATATTCAAGCAGCCGGACAGGCAGAATTTCTTGGAATGGATGTCTGTCTGTCCTGATAAAAATCTACGAAGATATAAAATTCCATCCTTCTCATTCAAAGAGTTGTCATGTTCACGACTGTGCAGAACATTATTCCAAAAATATTTTTTTCGGATCTGGAACGTGTAGATGCTTCAAAATATCGAATTTTAATTTTTTTTCGATGACAATATATATGTATATATTGCATACTTTGATTAATAGGACAGTCGGCATCCTATATACTAGCATTAAAAAATTTCTCCTCTCTAAAGTAGGAAACTGTAATCCAGGATTTTTCCCCACTCTCTTTCAGAAGTGTTAACATAAATATAAATGATTTTCTCTTCGTGCCATTCACACATTAGACTGGTTTTCCGCGATTTTTCCTACAAAAATAGGATTTAGCGAAGACTGACGAGTTAGCTTCTTTCTTTCTTTCTGTTCCTCGAACTCGTCTTTTGACATTTCCTTGAAATCATCTTTGATTTTTGTTTCAATTTAAGCCGAACCGTTTGCTTTAGAACTGGAAGTTTATGATTTGATGCAATATTTAGAAGGATAAAGGCATGCACTGCTTTTTTTGGCATCTTGTATAATGGTACCTTTTATCAATTTAGTCATCGCTATAGAATTAAAAAGATATTTTCATCGGTGACAGTTTCGACTCATTTTATTTTACCTTTGAAGTGGCACATTGTGGTGCAAAAAAAAATCCATCTGAAATTTTCTAAATAAATAATTAAAATGCTTGGCTCTGCATTAAAAAATAAATAAATTTTGGAAATTCATATAACTGAAATCGGTGCAATGCTTGACATAATTCATTCATTCACCATAGGAATAGATATTTTGTTCAGCCGGAATGAATACGACTGTAGTATCGAAAACGTTTATTGAAATTCATCTTTAAAGGTTATGCCTCTTTTTATCACTATAACTTATTCTGACTTCCTTAAAATAAGTTTTATGTTAAAAAGCTTGCATAAACGAACCCGAATTAATATCTTGTTCCTTAAGCCATCTTCTAAGAAACTTAATAAACAAGGTTTGTTTTTTTTAAACTTGTTCACATTATTAAATGCAAGATCCATAAACAAAGAAAACTTTGAAATGGATTCTGCAGATGCGTACTGCGAAGGCATTTCAGTTTCCTCTTTAACGTTTTGCTTAGAATTTGGATAATTAATGAGGATGATTTAAGAGCTGAAAGTCAGATTTTTTAATTTATTAAAATTTTTTTAAATTAATGTCTTTAATTATTCAGTTTTTTCTAATTTTGAGAAATATTAGAAATTTATGACAAATCATTATTCTTACTAAATATGTTTAGAACAAATGATTTCTATTTTAGTGTCTATTTGTTTAATTATTGTCATAAACGAATATGATATCATTTAGGACGAAAATGATTTAAAGAATCTGCGCACGCAAAAAAGAAAAATAATATATACTTATAATAAAGCTCAATGTGTGTGTGTGTGTGTTGGCGCTCTACCGGCCACACCATTCAACCTACAGCTACCAAATTTGGCACGTGTATACCTTGGAGGCCGGGAATGTGCACCTGGGGGTTATTTTTTCGAATTTTTAATTAGAATTGTATTTATTTAAAAATTAAGCGAAATTTTGGCGTGCTTCTGCTATAACTTCCGAAAATATTACCGCACAAAAACGATTTTTACATGAAGTTAAAGATCAAAAATTTATCTTTTAAATGATACTAATGTTTTAATCTTAAAATTAAATTTCTATTTTTAATGAATTTTTAAATAAAAATTTTAACTATGTTTTTCAATAATTTTTTTCGTAAAATATAAAAATTAAAATTAAGCACGTTTCGCATTCATGGGAAAAAATTAGCTTTTTTTAAAGTGTTGCCATCACATTGATTAAAGCTCCAATTAAAAATAAATTTAATCGTTTTGGAAATGAAATCTGCAAAAATACAATTTTCGGCACGTGTATGTAGGAAATGAAACAAATATGAAATATTATTTTTTCTAAAAAATAAATTCAAGAAGAATTATTTTATGATCTTTTACACTCTCTATGCAGGGTGTTTATTTAGTCCCGGACCCATTTTGATGTTGAATGACTCATAAAATAATGAAGATATAAACAAACTTATGGCATTTATTGATGGAATAACGCATACATTTTCCTTTTCAGGTTTGAATATTTTTACTTTTGTAAATATCGTCTGCGCGTGTGGTTAATTTCAGAGAATTTCATTTTCCAGTTTAAATATCTGTACTTCTATAAATATCGTCTGCTTATTAATTGCATTTTTCTCTCTTTTGTTTGAAACTATTGAAATGTTATGTTTACTTTTGATGTGTTTGTTCTATGTAGTACTTTTGTATGTAATGTTTTATTCGAGCGGATATTAAGGAGAATGCATACACCACAAGAGAAAGCACAGATTTTATGGTGGTCATAGAGTCAATTTCCAATCAACTAAATCACTGACTTTTAAGAGTTAATTTCCAATCACTTAAACTAACTGATTTATGAATATTTGAATATCACTATTCAATAAAAAAAGGATAATTTTAAATTTTCCATCGATCGTTTCAAAGAAAATTAGCCAATCAGTGCTCAGGTTTCTCAAGATTGATTGGCCTAAGATTATGAAAATGTTGAGTTTTTCTAAATTTTTAACATTTAAAACTTCATAAATACGTCTTAGTTGATCGTGGAAAATAGAAACATTCATTCATTTATTTAAAATTTTGTGTGTCCAGAATATTTCTCAGAATATGATTCCTTACTGCATTAAATTTAGACTTCATAATTTTTGAAATATATTTATAGGCAGGAACAAAATATTATTATTGATTTCATTTCAATCCCTTTGAAAGCAAAACTAAAAACTGAATTTTATGCTGAATCTCGGAAATTTTTGTTGAATTATTGTTTGAGATATTACATAAATTATGAAAAATATTTTGTAGTTCACATAAGACTTATATACCGAGAGATTCTGTTTGCAATACTCACATTCAATAATAATAATGATAAATAAATAACAGTAAAGATTATAAATAAAATAAAATGCTTGGTTTTATTAAAAAATATCTTAATATTAATTGCAATTTCATCATTTACATTTTAAATTAAAGCTGAAGTTTTTGCGGAAATGACGACAAATTAGCAAAATATATATAGTAAATTGAAAGAAACGATCCAAACAGTATAAGTTTGGTATGACTATCAAAATTGGAAGATTAAAAATGTTTTGTTTGAGAATCCTTTAAGAGACCAGTTACTTAAAATATTTAATTGAAAATTGTAGCTAGCGGTAATACTGGCGAACCGGCTGGTCGCCAAAGGCGGCTAGTAATAAATAAATAAAAAACACGTTTAGCTGCTTTTTTTTTTTGAAGTTACTCTTTTCAAATCGGGAACACGAGAGATTTCATTACAGCTTTTTTGATGTGGATGACAGAAGGGCTTGCTATGGTAATTTCAGTATTGTTTCGTCAGAGATATCACATGATTATCGCGTGTGCATGCATAGTATTAAAACTGTCTGCTTCACATCTCCATCAAGATGCATCACAGCTTTTAATTTATTCAATTTCAAATTCGACCCCTGCTCTCGATTTGTGACTGACTGAGGGACAACATCAGTGCCCACAAAATTCAGGTTCGGTATACGATAAATGTGTTGAAAATCAGCTGGGGGATGTGAATCTGGACACAGTTTGTTTAGTTGAAACGTTACAATTATGGAAACTTTCTCAAGTTCCTGGAGGATTTTTTTGAAATGATGGGGGGAAGAAAAAACAGGGGACGTCTGGATCTCTTATTCCTGTTTCACCCTAAAAATATTTTTTATTTAAATTATTTTTGAGCTATTGCATTATTGCACAATGGTGAGAATAAGCCCAGTCTGCTCTGGATTGGAAGATTTTCAAAATTTAACAGCAATACAATGCATCTGTATAAAGCGCTAATACATGTGGCATAGAAATCGCTCTTATTACTTATTGTTGAAAAGTAACTGCCGAATGTAAATAAAACTTTAATAGAACATTTCAGAATCCTCACTGAATGTTTTTACGATTGCATTTCATTCAAACTTCGCTTAGCTAATGAATGGAGCTGCAATAGATTATTGTAAGTTCATGGCAGAAGAGTTGCCATCTTAAAATCTCCATTCAATTAGAGGAAAGAATACGTAAAGAAATCAAGAGGAGTCAAAGATTCATCTGGGGCGAAAATGATCTGAATCGTTTCCAGACGTATAATCACTGTGGCTTCGCTATAAAAATGGATGCTCATAATTTCCAGACTATTATCTCACAGAAATAATTTTTACATTATCGGAAAACTCAAAAACTCATCTATTTCATTATATAAATTCCATTTCAGTGCAATTTTTTCTTCAATTTTAATAGTTTTTTTACAATTTGGTACGCAGTCTGTTTTTAATGCTGTGATGAAATTCAAACTCGTCCATCAAAACACTGAATCGCCAATGTTAAAATTAATTTTTAAATTTTTGTTTTGTTTCTACCTCAACTCTGAAGTAGGATTTTCATTTTCATTGTTATTCCATACCATATACTTTTCTTAATTCGCTGCCACAGTCACTTATGGTCCACTGGTTTAGTTCAAGTCCTCTCTTTCAGTCGTATTTAGTAAAAAGACGAAATTTAAAAAGAATACATTCCATATTAATCGTTTAACATTTTAAGAAAGTCAATGGAAGAATAAGCTGGTCGTCAAAGGCGGCTAGTTGTCAATAAATTATTTTTATGATCAAGACAGTCTCGAATTCACATTTAAGTAAGTGGTACATTTATCAATGCTTCCATAAAAATGGTGCCTCTCTTTACATATTCAACTTTTTTGCAAGAGGTGAGTGATGACAAATCGATGCTGCCATTTTCCGAGAAAAATATTCTTGAGAACAATATTAACTGATTTCTTTTTTCGAAAAAAAAATATATATTGTAAAACACTGCATTCATTAGTGCTAAACATAATCACTCAATTTTATCAACAATCAGTGAAAGTTCTTCAATATTGATTGATTTTGCGTATTAATTGATTCATTTTTGGGTTAAAATGCTTCTAGAATTTGATAAATTTGAAAAGTTACAAAAATATTTTCAGCCTCACTCCTTAGCGAATGAGAACATTAAAAAATGACTATCTTCAGAATAAAATAAGCTATTCGTTCACTTTGTCCTAAAACTTAAAAACTGTCGATAAGAAAATAACAATGTTATTGAAAATAAAACTCAGAATGAATATTAGAGAAAATGAAAAAAAAAAAAAAGTCAAAAACTGCAGTCAAACCTTTGTCTATCCCTGGAAGAAAAATCGACATGTCATTTTCGTATACCGAAAGTATATTTGTCTGATATTTATTTTAATACAAACGTAATTCTAAGACACTTATTTTAATATAGATAAAATATTCGATAAAAAGAAAAACAAATTTATCACACACCACTTTATTCTCTCTCTTTGAATGTATCGATGCAGCCTGGCCTAGCTTGCATTCTGGACATTCCCAATTTTGTGTCATTATTCTTAATAAGCGTCCTAGGCACGCTCTATCCTTTGTCATTTGTGCCCTTTTCTATAAGGCTGCAGTGACCTTGTCAGTTTTTAGACTTTAAATCATTTCAAGTCTCGTAGAACACTTTCAAGAATTTCATAGCAGAGTTGCGTTTTTAAAAAATTGTCAATAACATATTTTCAATTTTTTGCCGCATTTTTCTTTCTGTGTCTCTCTGTTAAGCTGCGCTCCTCTTTCACGCTTCACGTTTCCCGTTAATCACTAGAAGAAATGTAAGCTTAAAGTGAATATTAAGCTCCAAGATTCAGGACAATAGAAGTGAAAAATTACAAAAATATCTCATTAAACATGCTTTCGCGTATATAATTTCCTGCCGTTTTTGAATTCCGATTGAAATAAGGATAAGATTTTTCCCCTCATTTTATTTACATTTCTTATTTTGAACAAAATCCATAAATGCTTGTTGATTGCAATATAATTATATAATTATCTTATTGATATCTTTCTTTGTTATTAATTCAAATTTCCTTCCTGAGAAATTTTTTACAAAACCTTTTTACTATTACAAATTGACAGCTTTTTTTTCCTTCTATTTAGGCTATTATGTAATAAAAAATTAAAGACAAATAAAAGGTTTTAAGGGCAAAATTTTATTCAAAATAAAATTTCTCAGTTCTTAAAGCATTGATCAGAAGTTTTCATAACAATTTTATTGTATCGTTCTTAAAATACCAAAAAAAAAAAAATCATAGCGAAATCCGCCGGTAACTTTTCGAATTTCCTTAATATCAGAAACTAATAAAACATCTGAAAATATTTTAACTTTTTGGATTATTTTATGCAATTTAAAATATATCCTATAACTATTTTTCCAGGGTGTTTTAATTAATAATTTAATTCTTAATATTTGGCATGTCGTTGAAATGACATTCTTTATTTCAAGTGTAAAATTATTTCATTGTTCCTTTAAAATCTGGAACAATAATGCATCGTAAAAAATTATATTCAAAAATGATTTATTTATTCAAAATTCTATAAGTATATTTTTAAACAATAAGAGAGGGAATTAAGAACTGTCACTAAAAGTATAATGCGCGTGGAATACTTTAAAATAGGAACAATGTCAGAAAACACAAAAATTTAAAATGTCTTTGTAGCAGTCACGATGTCAATAATAAATGGTATTTATGCTGTGCGGACGAATACAAATATAGAAACAACATTTTATTATGTGAGATTGCTGATCATCTGTTTGTTAATAAAAATTTAATATAAAAAGCATTTAAATATTTGTCGATTTTCAGTATCCTCTAATACTGTGAAATTAGATCACTCTTTTTCTGGACTTTTCTAACAGTGGTTTCAAAATTCTTTATTTTCCAACTTTTCTTTTTAGCCCCATATGCTTAATAGCTTGCTTTAAATTTATTAAATTCCTCAAAGTAGATTTTATTTTTTATGGTGTCATTATATTTTGTTGTTGTTGTTGCTGATCTCCATGGCCTGACTTAGTCAGACCAAATCCAAAAATCCGTTGACAAGAAGGAAGTCAAAAACGAGGAAGGGAGAAGAATACATTTCTCCCCAATGAAGTCCTAAGCAGTCTAGAGCATGTTCAGCAGAGGCCTGATGTTGGCAGCATTTCGGGCAAAGAGGATAAAATTTTTCACCCTGAGAAAAGAAAAGACATTTAAGGTGGCCACTGGCAAGGCGCGACAGGCAAGTGTTGGTTTTTCTATCACAAGGAAGAATGAAGGACTGGCGAGGCTTATTGGCTCTATACCAATCATGAGAAGGGGGAACCATTCAATTCTTCTTATTTAGGAATTTCGCCTGAGAGAACAGTTCTAAGTATGTGAGCTCAGCAGAAGATGAAGTCGCTAGGCTGCTTCCTTTCTTTGCAAGCCTGTCTGCTATTTCCTTACCAAGTAGATCCACATGAGATGGGATCCACTGGAAACGAATTCATGTTGGAGTGAAATCAGCTTCAACTTCTGAAGAATAGACAAACTTGCTTTATCTCCAGTTGTTAGGGTGTTCCATTGAGCTGCGGCTATCAGTAAGAATCCAAAGGTTCTAATGATTATTTTCCTCCCAAGTTCTACAGATTGCCTCATCGTGGCGGGAGGGTGTCCCTGGGCGGAATGGGTGAAGTACGTCCTGAGCTTGCTCCTGGTAGAGTCACCCAAGGCGTGAAGGCCATTCCACTATGCCCAGCTAAAATCTGCTGGCAAAGGAGCTAAGACAGTCTTCTACCTCCTGGTGCTCCAGTCTTTGGACTCACAGAAGCTGCACTTCCCTCCCCATGAATCGATTGATATTATATTTTAAATATTCCGATACAAAATTGTATAATAACAATATAGCTTAATTATGAAAAATATAATTAAATTATATAGTTTAGAATATAATATACTTTGTATAGCATACAGTTGCTAAAAATGATTGGTACAATGTATAGTAGTTATATAACAATATATGCAAATATCACAATCTATCCTGGTTTTTTTAGAGAGAAACTTTAATATTTAACATTAATGGAAAATACACTATGAGTGATAAATCAATTTCCTGAATTTATTACACAAAATGCAATTTGTAATAACCTTTCTAATACCAAATTGTAATGATGTTATTTTCTAAAAACAATCGCCCTATAATTGCCTGCATTCATTCCAGCTGAATATTATTGCTTGATTGTCAAGATGCAGCTATATTCGTCTGATTCTTCTCAGTTCTTTTAAGATTTGCTCAATCAAGGGATCCTCTTGATTTATTGTCCTTAATATTGTTAGGTCCTTAAATATTAAAATTTCTACGCAAGTCAAATTAAAATGCTAATTATGCGCACACTTTATAGGAATCTGAATAGATTCGATTCAAATTTTGCTTACGAGTATCAAGAAACATAAGGGAGGTTTTAGAGAAAGTTTTCAAGCAACAATTAAATACTAGCCGTCTTTGTCGACCAACTTGTTCACCCAGATTATTGACTTTTTTGGCTGTTAAATATTATTCTAGCATGCATAAATTTTACCTTGTGATTTGATAAAAACAAAAACATGAATTTCACTGAAAAAATCATAACAAATTATAACGCACACAAATTAAAAAGTGTACGAAATGAAAGCGGAACTGAAAATACAACTGCGGAAATAATGTCCGAATAAGAATTTTTTAACCTTAATTTTAATACTGGCGGAAGCACGCCATTAAATATTTTGTGGAATGAGTTTGAATTTCACGATTACCTTAAAAATTGTTGCATATATTGCGTGTTGCGTTTAAAACAATTATTAAAAATAAAGAAAACGATAAGCAGAGATAAAATTGATATCATTGAAAAGGCAATTTTTTAAAATTTTAAAATAGTGCAAAATTTAATTTTATAAGATAATAGTTAAGCCTATTTTTGACCTTGATTAAGTTCCATGCCTATTTTTTAATTTGTTTTAAATTTTGTTTATTCTGAAGGAATAGTTTCTGTTGAGCCGTGTCTAGAATATTTCTAATAATATTTTGCGCTGTAATAATTTAAAACATGAAAAAGAGAGATATTCAATAAGATTTATTTAACTTTATAGATACTGAATAATGCTCCTTCAACTTTATCATTGTTCTGAATGATTAGGTGTTTTCGAAAGTCACTGGAAATTAAAATTCATAAATAAAAATGGCTACATTTATATTCCATATTGTGAACATATATTTATATTGCCACTCTCTAGGTTTGACTGAATTAATTTACTAGACGAATAAGAAAGCGAAGTGAAGTTACACTGCCTCAAAATTTAGAGGACGGACGAATCGGGCATTTTCGTTTTTCACGGGAATGGTCTCCGCCGACGCGCACGACGGACAGGAAATACGAAAAAGCGCTTTTAATATTTAACAAATGAAAGAGTATCAGGGTCATGAAGTTCTGCCTAAACTATTTAACTGTGATGAAATATCTAATGATATCCCTGGCGAACCAGCTGGTCGCTAAAGGCTAAAGGAGGTATTAGATATATATATTTTAATTTTTTACTACGACGTTCATTATATGTATTTATTATGTCACTTCACATTGTTTTCCAAATGACTGAAATATTAGTAATGAAAATGTATTGATGTACAGTGTAATGTACAGTCCATTATTTCATTTGGAAATCATTTCATCTTTAATAGCGCCGCGGGTGTAAGTAACACATAACAGATTTCAAGAACTGTTTGGGGGATATTCTCTTGGAGTGCGATTAGACGGTGAGACCTGAAATAGAATCCATGCCTCAGTCACACTCGCGCTTGTTTACACCGACTCAGTCTGGTTCTGAAATCGAGATTTTGCCACCAAATCACTGCGACCGTGGAGAAATGACGATTCAAAGTCTTTCATCTTGTGCTTGTGATGTGTTTCATTATTTGAAAATCGAGTATGATCACTGAGGAGTAAACGCCTCATTTAAAAGCCCTGCTGAATTTCAGAGTCATTTAGATTCAAAGATCGATAATCGATTTTTTTTCTGCAATTAAAATGTTTAGTTCAATGTTCTGGGGCAATAAAACACTTCTGAGATACGTTACGTTCTACGTTATTCGTCTGAGCACTGATCGCTTCAGCTCTCCTCGACTGCGTCGATCCCGTCGGAGGAGGCGAGCTTCCGAGAGTCCATTTCTTTACTCCATCTCTCTCTGCGTAAAATGTCGCGAAAATCGTCTTATTGTCGAATGGCAATAGTCTTAAGTAAACATCGTGCATTCTTCACTGGATGTTTTTTGAAGCTGCATTGAATTCAACGTTTCGTAAGGGTGTAAAATATTACTAGAAATTTTTGAGAGTGTTCGCGGTTTTCTCTAAAAAGTCTATTTTATCAGAGAATAGAAGATATATATATATATATATATATATATATATATATATTGTCTTCAAACGGGAAAGCTTAATCGAGCACAAAAATAAGCTTTACCGTGTAGACAGATAATCGTTATGATTTAACGATGGAAATGAACGTTCATTTCCAATTGTCTTACAAAACCGGTCTTTTATCTTTTTAATGACATCCATTTCATTTCCATTCTTTCTCTTAATTTTAATAACATTTTAAAATTCAATCTAATACACAAATGATTTGATACAATGTTTCGAAATGTTAAGATAGAATTCAAATTCATCCATCAGAACATTCAGTTGCTTACTTTTGCGTCATTGACTTCATAGTAGGATTTCCTCTTCCACTTTTATTTTGTAACTAGCCGCCTTTGGTGACCAGCCGGTTGGCCAATCTTAACTCGTTAAAATTTCAAGTTACATACAAATATTTTATGTGACTTGTCTTTAATAGCTTTTTCATCAAAATATTTCAAGCTTCAAATTTTGAAAGTCATATAATTCACTCACACTATTAAAAAGGTCTTCAACCATAGTGTACTATGTATCTCTCTAATTTTCTTTCAGCAACCGTAACATTTCAGCTTTAAATTAAAGTGGAAATGATTAAACTGAAATCAATATAAAAGTCATTTTTTACTGCAACCAAGTATTTTTTTAAAATATAAGTACTGAAAACAGAATCGTTCAGCATTTAAGTCTTACGTGCACTACAGAATAAATTTCATAATTTATGTGGTATCTTAAGAATTATTCTACAAAAATTTCTCATATCCATCATAAAATTCAGTTTTTGGTTTCACTTTCAAAAGGATTTAAATGACGTTCATAACAACATTTTATTTTGTTTTTGTCTAAATTTTATGCAGTCCTTTGATCCTGAGGAATCAATTCTGAGAAACATTCTTGACACTGCTATTAAATAAGAAAAGGAACGTTTCTATCTTCTACTATGATATAGGATCAATTTATGAAGTTTTGAATTGCATAGTTTAGAACAATCATCATTTTCATAATCTTAGGCCAAACAGTCTTGAGAAATCCTGGGAGCTGATTAGAGTAACATCTTTGAGAAGTAGGTGAAGTGGTCTAAAATCGCCAGTTTTTATTGACTAGTATATTCAAATGCTTATAAATCAGTTTTAGAGACTGATTTAGTTGAGTGCAGTACAACAGCTTTTATTTAAGATATTGGTGTCTCAAGAATATTTTGATAAACATGATTCACAGAGCAGAGGATCTATGTAAAAATTTAACATTCGTCATTTATTAGAATCAAATTACATATAATAGAATCATTTCCTTCAATTAGATCATTTTGCTACATGCATTTCTATTATTAAAGGTTTACAAATTAGCCGTTGGGCTTGAAATGATAGGATATATAATAAACCATGTTTACCTTAAATAAAGCTGATTTATTAAATTAATAATACATGTGTCGTAAGAGATCATAGAAATCTTTTTTTTTTTGCATTTTTTTTTAAAGAAAATATCATATTTTATATTTATTTCATTTCATACGAACACGAGCTGAATATTACATTTTTTTAAATTTAATTTCCAGTAACAGTTAACTTATTTTTTAATTTGCGCTTTTACCAGTGTGATGGCAACACATTCATAAAAGCTAATTTTTTCCCCTGCAATGTGCTCGTGCAAGTTAAATTTTATTTTTATTTTGTGAGAAATAAATTGTTGCAAAAAATAATTAAATTATTTTTTTAAAAAATTCATTAAAAATAGAAATTTAATTTGCATTTTAAAATATTGTTATCATTGAAAAGATAATTTTTAGAATTTTAACTTGATGTAAAAATCATTTTTTTGCGGTAATATTTTCGGAAGTTATAGTGGAAAAATGCAAAATTTTGCTTAATTTTTAATTAATTAAAAATTTTGTTAATTAAAAATAGCTCCAAGGTGCACATCCCCTGTCTCCAAGGTATTCACATGCCAAATTTGGTAGCTGTAGGTCGAACGGTCTGGCCTGTAGAGCGCCAACACATACACACACATTGAGCTTTATTGTAAGTAAAGATATAGATATAGACATGCACACTCTCATATTTTTCAGTCGTATCAAATGACAAGGTGAAATATTTTTTAAAAAATATATGTAATCTATATGAATTATTTAATAGCTTAAAAAATCGATAATCTGGATGAAGATGGTCGGCAAAGGCGGCTATTGTAGCGATAAACTGTTTGGGAATGTATTTTGTATAAGAGGCATGGAAATATCTCCGATATTTTGCACTGGTATTAGTAGGCCATTATTCATTCAACTATGTCGAAAACAAATCATCAAAATTTTATCATGTGAGAACAGGATGTTGTTTTGGTTAGGGGGTTTTGAAGCTCGAAATCGCGCAGGCTATGAATAAAGCATAAATGGCAGTTTTCATCATCATCTTTTAATCGCATATATTTTTTACCAGTATCTGCTTTCAAAGAAGCAGCATTATTATGTATGCTTCTTTGAAAGCAGATGCGTTTTTTAAAAGTTGACTGCTTTTACCAGTATTGCTTTATTATTACGTTTACTTCTTTGACTGCAGATGCGTTTTTAAAAGGTTGACGTAGAACTTTGACGTCATAGCTGTTATTTCATCTCAAAATTGGTCGAGTTCCAAAACTTTCTTTGTCAGCTAGAAAAATTGAAAATGAAAGTCTAAAAAAAATTTCATTTTGT
>JAPMOR010051720.1:339144-352674 GCA_026543865.1 Argiope aurantia
ATCGTGGATTTCATTTTAATTTTTTTAAAATTTTAAATCTAAAAAGATTTGAATTGTGAAGCTTCCAGTTCTCATAAATGTTTGACAAACATAATTGTTTAAATAGTTGTTTATCACAAACACATCTGCTTACAATCTGAAAGGAAAAAAAAATCCGGAAACTTTCTTTCTCTTTCTCTTAAGTTATCACATAAGAAACTGCTTTCATTTCTTTTGCTTCGTTCAAGAGGTTTCTTGAGAGGAATTTGTACTTTATATAAAGAACAATCATTTCGCGAACAATGTTATCTTCTCTTCAAGTAGTTTTACGTGCAAGGACCGTTATCGCATTAAAATTGCGAAAGAAAGCACTCACCGACATGGATCATAAATTTACTTTTAAGAGAAGAAGATGCGGGGGAATTTCAAAATTGCGCGTTTCAGGAGCAGCTTGGATTGCATTGTGAATGTCATCTTATTGTGAAGCAATAATGATTCCATAAATAGTTACAAAAAACAGAGGTGGGGTTTTTTTAAAGCTAGAAAAATTATTTATAATAAACTAGCTGACCCGGCCAAACAATCAATGTTTAGTTACACCATTTATTACTCAAGAACGGCTGTTTAAATTTTAATCATATTTGACTTTTTATAATAATATAAGGAAGAAAAATCAATAAAACTACAAAATTAAGTATTACAATGGCTTGTCAGAAAGACATTTTCTTTATTCAATCTATATATACATTCGGGTTTATTCGAGTCAAGCACCTTCTGATATACAACAATTTTTGTTTTGTTATAAGGTGCAAGAACAAATAAAGCGGATGGTTTACCAATACATGAACATGCCACATATAACTGACCATGAGAAAAACATGGGTTTTCTAGATTCAGACCACAAACACTCAACGATTGGCTTTGTGATTTGTTAATCGTCATCGCGAATGCAACACGAATTGGAAATTGAATTCGTTTAAACTCAAAGGGCATATCGCTTGGGATCATGAGATTCCTCGGAATGAGAACTTTCTCATCCTTCAATTTTCCTTTGAGTATAGTCACGTGAATCACATGGATCATCAGTTTTTTAATCACCAAAAGCGTTCCATTGCATAGTTTTGGTTGGTTTAGGTTTCGAAGCATCATGACCACCTAGCCAACCTTCAGCTGTAAATTGCGCGGTGGTAAGCCAGGTACATCCAAGGAGTTTAAAAATCTAGATGGAAAGTTGTTGACTTCGTCTTCGTTTGTTACACAGTCAATAGATTTGAATGAATGCAGAGTACCAACGATTTGATTCTGAATGACGAAGTTTAAGTCATCCACATCTTTGTTCTTAGCCTCCAAAATTGCTCACTGACTCAACCATTTGTGATTTTTGTGGTTATCAATGATGTTCGGGAACACTTTGTTGATGAGTTCATCTTTCGATGAAACGAAATTGCAAAAATTCCGAGGAAATGAAATCAATCCGCTCCACTCGTCGACAGGAACACGGCCATTACCGATAGTCAACAATTGCTTAGAGAAATCTTCAGCAGATGGATCGTTCAGCAATGAAACTCTCATGTTTGTTGTCAGTTGAAGTTTCGGTAAAAGTGAATTATAGTGTGCTCCCTGCTGCGCCAACAATGCCAAGTCGCCAATAAAGATGGCGGACAAAATAAACAAATACTTCCGCGGAACAATTACGGTTACCATTTCCCGCCATTTAATTAGAACTTTTTACTGATAAGTATTGTTTGTTTTTTCCATACTGCCCGTTGCCTTCTGTAGAAGGCCTCGGGCGGAATTTTTTAACTTAAAAAAACATCCTACGGCTTCGCTAGCGGCGGGAGCGGGAACCTAATAGCTTCGCTAGCACATTGAACATAAGGATTGTGTGGATAACAGAAACAGTGCATAACCAAAAGAAAAGAAAGAACGGAGAAAGAAGCATTCGGAACATTATCCATACAAAATTTCAAACAAACATCCTTTTCCCAACTTCATCAACTCGTAAAAATATATATTCCACTCACCCTTCATCCATTCTGCCGGTTCGATATCAAACCATTTTCAATACAAAATTTCAAACAAGCATCCTTTCCTAACTTCATCGACTTGTAAAAATATATATATACATATTTAACTCACCCTTCATCCATTCTACAGGTTCGAAATACTCCCGACATAATAAAGTATGAAGGGAACCAACCGTTAGAACACCAAAAGAATTACGAGAACTACGAAGAATTCCATTACAGCTGTCTTTTAACACTAAACCTACCGGCATTTCACCGATACATTGGAACTGCCATTGGAAGCCGGTCATTTGACCGCCTCGTGGTAGCTTTAGTGTTAAAGTGAGAATGCAGACGATTTTTTAAAGCGCATACTGACAATTAAAAATTGTAAAAGAATAAATATTTTCTGTTCGTATTCACATTAAAAAAAAGGAAATAACTTTTAATCATAAGTTTAACTTTCTTTTTTTAATAAACTTTTAATTATAATAAAGAACAAAATTAAAATCTTTAATCGATATTTTTTTAATATTTTTAATTTAACATTTTTTATAATACAGTTGTAGTTTATGTACAACTCAACCATTGCAAAAAGTAGTAAACAAAACAGCATTAGGGTTGCTAGAAGAGCGTTCCGATGGGTTGCAATATTGGAGACAAACTCGGGGGGCACACTGTTCTTCACTTTATCCGAAGTTTCTTCACATAGCGCCACAGATTTGAGGCAAGCGTTTATTTCATCGGATCGCTTTGGCAAGTCGCAAAGAAACTCGTCAATGTTGTCGCTGGAGGTGCTTCAGCTCGTTGAGCAACATTCGACGCGGTAAAATAAACTCTGCCCATTCATTCTCCAGATGTACCGCCAAATGTACAACAGTGGAATGGCGTTCGTGAATAGGGAATGAGAATATACGCCAAATCGCCTCATTGCAGTTCACATATCGACCAACATGATAGCTGTTAGTTTCATTGTTGTTATCGGCGATTTGGAAGCCAAAAACCGTCATATCGCCATACCATGGTAGTCCAAGATTACTTTTTTTCCTGTGAACTTTTACAATATTTTAATGGTTATTCTGCTATTCGGGGCTGAGACGAATCCAAAAAGAAAAAAAAATCATTAAAATCGGTACATCCGTTTTTGAGTTATAAATGGTGTAACTAACGCGATTTACGACTTTGTTATATATATAGATATTAATAGTGTGTATTTCATTTGGTGTATTATGTATTATTTATTGTATTGGTAAAATCCTAGATGGGCCCACCTCTTGGCGACTTATTTGAAATCTCACCAAGTTGACTACTAATTGAATATTTGTTATTATTTTTTTCAATTAAAAAACGATACTTGAAAGCCAGAAATAATAATAAATATAATAAATAAATAATAATAAAATAAAATAATAAATAAATAAAAATAGAAAATGGATAGATAAAAATAAAAAATAAATAAAATAAAATAAATATAATAAAAAGAATACGTCTCAGTTGATTATTTATTAATAAAATAAAATAATAAATAAATAATAATAATAATGAAATAATAAATAAATAAAAATAAGAATAAAAAAAATAAATATAATATAAAATAAATAAATTTTAAAAAATCTGTCTAGGTTGCCACATTGACGAAGTTATCGCCACTCGTTTGGCAAGAATTAAAAAAGACGCCAAGAAGTGGGCTGTGCTAGGATCCACACATTGTATTTATTTCGCATTATCAAAATAACAGAAAATGTCAGAAAAATGGTTAAATTAGAGTACGAGAAATCATGATTTAAATTTTAATCACATAGATTTAGCAGCAAGTTCTGGTTGTTAATTTCTATTACAATTCTGGCGAAATTAATTTTCCCTGTATTTTTTCAATTTACAAAAAGGTGCGGCAATTGATGCACCTTTATGATTCAATTACTATGCAATCGTTTTTGATAGATTATAATTTGCTAACTTTTCACCCAAATCTCACTTTTCATTATACTCTAAATATATTTTGGGTATAATTCAGATTCGGATTCCTCCCCTCCCCCATTTAATTTAAATCGTTTTATTTCAACAATTTTTACAACCCCTTTCTTACTCTCCATTTTTTTATACAAATATTTTCCATTTTCTCCCGTATTTTCTTTGTTCATCTGATCAAAATTTTGTAGAAAATGTATTACAGAAAACTGAAAAATAATTTACCTCTTCTAAATTACTATTATTTAAAAAAAAAATGACCCAAAATTTACCTCGGTATATTCTTATACTGTGAAGTGAGAAAAGCATGTCGGGGGTTGCAACAAATTTTGAAATACTATACTCCATTTGTCGAAAATCCAAAGAGCATTACTTTTCCACTTTTGTTTCTTCTCATCTGGAACATGTTACCATTTTATTCCTGATTTTGCAGGTATCTGTGACTTAGTCTTAAGGTCTCGATTACACAGCCGATGGCCCCAAGTCTGAAGAATCCGATTTTTCTCAAAAAAGATGCACCGTGTTTGTGGATCTGGGTCTCATTAAATCTGATGTTTTAAGCTAAACAACCTCCCTTTAATGTGGTGCGAAAGTTTGGAAAGGGATGGGTCAGCTCTGATGTCATCTGACCAAAATCCAAAATAACGAGATCCGTCCCAAAATAAATTTAGTGCTACTTCAAAATGAAGCGTTAATGTAATGGGGTCAATTCACGGTCACGTGTCAGGTATCAAACAAACCGCTTCTGTTCAATTTTCAACCGTTCTGAGCATGTCTTGATGTCTGCCGATAACGTTGACGAAACCATTGTTTAGTAAATATTACGCTAGCCAATCAATTATTAAAACATCTGATTTTTTTTAAAGATATTATTTTGAATTATTTTCTAAAAATTTTCTGAGTTGTATAATTTTATTTCTTATATTAAAATTTTAAGTAGCATTTTCAATGGAATTATTGTGTTTGCCTAATTAATTAATATTGCTTTTTAATTCATTTGGAGCCGCTTTAATCTTTCATTTTCCATATCCTTATCCCCCCCCCCTTTTTTTTTATCCGAACATTTGACAAATGACTATGGCAGTGTTTTTGAAAAATTACATATGTTCTTTTTTACATATTATTTAAATATTATTGAATGTTGAATCTAATGAATATAGTTCCCCCAGTTAGTTCTTTTTAAAAATAATTATTACTCTTAGATAAGTTCATATTTTAAAGCTTACTAATAAAATTATTAAATTTTTTTCTTATGTAATTACTTTTATAAATATTGAGACTTTGATGTTTTCAGTTTGCTCAGAGGAAAGAACATGAAACTCAAATTACTATATATTGAATAAATTATGTTTACAATTTAAAATTATGAAATTTAAAAGGTATGGATACGTTTTTTTTTAAATCTATGCAACTTATGAATAAATAATTTCATTTTAATTTGTAGAAATCATTAAAGGAAAACAAACAAAATCACGCTTTCATAATTTTTATTTACACATACATTACAAATATATATATATATATATAGAGAGAGAGAGAGAGAGATAAAATATATGTGATAATAAATATAAAATATATGTGCATGTTTCAATGTACTCACTAATTAAAAAACTAAAAAACGACTTACTATTTATCAACATTTATTTTTCTAGACACTTAGAAATAATATAAACACAGTATGACAAGAATGTCAATGTCAATGATGAAATCGATTTTATTCAACAGAAACATCCTAGATACTAAAGAACAGTTTTTTTATCACTAATTAAAACATAATGTTGAACAATATACTTTTAAAGCAGAACATTTACGAAATTTTTTTAAATGCTAAAGTTACATTGATAAAAATTACATTGAATGAATATCATAAAATAAACAAAAAACATACAATACAGTAAATTAAATAAGAATAAGGCCATGATATATATATCTTCAAATATAAAAAGGTGTTGAAAGAAACACTTTTATGCTTTCACAGAATTTTATAATTCAAAATTGATATGTTAAAGAAATAGAAAAAAAAAAGTGAAACATGCATGTAGCAATGAAGTTGGGAATAAAAATTATATAATAAATGCTGATATGGAAATTGATTTTCAATGAAAAGACCTTTATTTATTAAAACAGAAATCACTGATGTGCGCAGTGTTATAACAGGATATTATGATAATAGTTAATTTCAGTTTAAATACAATAAACTATTGACATTTCATTTTTAACAATAGAAAAGTTGTTTGATATAAACTCACTTTGAATCCATCACAAATCTGCAAATGTAATTTGAAAACTAGTAATATTCACTTCCACCTAAGTTTAGCATTATAACAGTTATTATTTTTTCAACAGGAGTTTGTTTACTTACATTAATTAAATTTAGATAAAATTTTGTAAAAAAAATGCAATGTAATATTTATGTAAACATTTTAAAACCTTCTAAGCATATTCAAAATTATCAGAAATTTCATCAAATGTGAATAAATTAAATTAGAAATGCACTCACGATTTTGTTTGATTGATTTAACAAATTACTGGAACGGCTATATTTAATAAATGGACACACACAGAATGAATTTTTCAAAATGGTCGGAGCATATCACCGACTTCGAAGGCTTGAAAAAATCTATACCAAAGCTATCAACCCAGGTCAGGATTGTTGAAAGGAAAATAAGAAAACATTTTATCATGACAGTCACTCTTGTGTTTCGCATTAAAGCACGCATCCATCGGCTCATCAGTATTTCCTCTGTTAATAAGACGTAAGAAGAGGAAAGAAAATGACTCAAAAATTCTAACTTCAAATGTAAACAAAAAATCCGCTTCATACTCGGCGGAGAACATTAATGGAGACTCATCGACGAAAGCTGTGCGGATGAAACTTAAATGTCATGCGTGAGAAGGTACATGACATGTGACTTTTACGTCACATGAATTGATCCCATTGAACTAAATTAAATATACGTTTTGAAAGACATTCGGCAGATTAACATACAATACTGAGGATTAATCTTACCCCATCTTCTATAACCCGACAGGCCACGATGACTTTGTACTAAGGTATCGGTTTTAGAACTGAAGAATTCCTTGTTTGAGACCCAAGAGCCACCGTGTAAATCGGGCTGGTGCATCTGGTAAATCTGGCGGGGCCCGATGCCCTCTCGCTAGTATGATACTGTTTCGCTAGGCAGTGTCAGCTCAAGTGACGCCCTCGTTACCTGAACGTGGTTCAAAATTACGAGGTTTGTCCTGTAATAATCCTAGACGAGAACTTTAATAATGTAATAATTAAAACGAGACTTTAATATAATGAAACTCGACCTAATAACAAGATGCTATTGCTATATTTGAACAAATGTACTACAAATGCAAAATGTGATACCTCAACGTATTTATTCAATAAAATGTGAATGTATTTTGTTATTGCATCCGATCTTTTTATTTATTTTAATTTTGTATATTTGTTAAGTTATAAAAGCTGTCATTATGAGCTAATTTGATTGTCAAGGCCTACTTACAGAGGGATTATTTAAGTGAAAAATTTAACTGGTTTTTCTAAATTTTGCGAAGCTAACAGTCATATATTATTCTTTTTAAAACGTTATTGACAAATGAATGCCTATTTCTGTTATTTACTTCATTTGTTAAGGTTCTCATACTCCCTATTCGTAGTAGGAACCATATTATGAGTAGCGAGTGTTATAAAAAAATTAACCTGAGGCATTTTTCATTTGATATTTTGTAATACCTTGTATTAGAGAAGTACGCAGAAAAAGGGCTGTAGTAAAAATACGATGACCCGTCGTATTAATATTGATTTAATATTACAATGTAGATATTAACATTCACTTAAAAGCTATGCAGAAAGAAAGAACAAACAAAAAAGAACGATTCTAGAATTTTTATCGAAAAAAAAAGCTAAGATTCTAGGAGATTTACTCATAAAAATATACGCATGCATTTGATCGTGAATAGTGCATCGTTCTCTTAATAATTCTATTCATCTAGATACTTTACGAAAGAAATGATAGACATGAAATATGTTTAAATTAGGATGAAAGCATTAAAGTTCGTTGATTTCTTTAAATACAAAGCAAGAAAAAAATATTTCGGATTTATAGGTGACATTTGTCGTTTTGCCGTGTTGAAAAAGTTATATTTATAAGAAAATAATTTTTAAGCGTAAATTATATTACTATAATAATATTGCAGCGCATAAGCTCTGAGAATAAAATTATAACCACGGAAAAATGTTATGAAATATATCATTCTTAAACAGTCAGATTTTGAAAGCATAATGAAATCTATTAAAATCACAAATGGTGAAAACAGATTTTTGAAAAAAAGAGACGCAAATATTTTATAAGTTAATAACTATGCAATCGTACTATAATCGTAATATAACTACCATTACTGTATATATCTAATTATGTGTTATAAAACAAAAACTGCCATCGAACCAGCCAAAGAAGTATACTCGGAAGTAGAAGCAAATCCGTTTCTTCAAATATATGATGTCTCTAAATTTCTCATCGAAAGCATTTTAGTGGCACATTAAAAACAAATAAAGTCGTTTGATGAATGATTTATAACTGAATGGGAAATTCCATGAAGTAATATTTAAAAAAAAATCAGGATGAACACATTGAATGGACTTCAGAAGTTAGACGTAAAATACAGATACTTCTGACCTTCTTCATCCTACATCCATTGCAGATAATTTCTTCTAGAGAAATGCGGTTCATTAGAAAAATATATCCTCTTCACTAATGGGATGTAATTATTTATTACCGTTCGTTATTAGGAAAATGTGTTCCTAAATAAAAGAAAATAATTTTTTTCCTTCTAATTATTAAAAGAATTGCTGAAATTAGCGTCTTATAAACTCTTTCCTTTCCGAAAATTATTAATTGATTAATAAATGTCAAAGTAGTGAATTCCATACCATTTTTCCAATCTTTTACTTTTAGTTATATTAAAATTCCATTTTGAAGTAATTCTAGAGTTACATTAGGACGGACCTCAACATTTTAAACTGCTTTCTGATGATGAAATCTACACCTGAGCTAGCATCTCCCCTCTCCAAATTTCTACACCATCCCAGTGGGAGGACATTTGGTGCCGACGGATTTAGCTATAACCGCTGTTACTAATGGGATTGAGTTTGCAAACTTGGAGCTCTGTTAGTCTAATACTATGTTCTCAAATCATGTGTTTAAAATGGATCAACATTTTATGAAGCAGAAAAAAAATTAAAAGAGGTTTGAACCTTTTGTCCGTAACATTAAAGCATAATAATACATTCAGCTTGATTCGTCTATCTTTATCTTATTTTTAAAATACATTCTTAATTATAGCAATGATATCCTGCATACAAAAGAAAGCCTTTATTATTGAAAGAACGCACGTGCAATGAAAGAAACGATGAAAAACATTTTTATAAAAATACTTTTAAACATTTAGTAAAATGAAAGAAAAAAATGTTTAGAAATAAGATGGGTATCACTGAAAAGTGAATGTTTTGAATTTTAAAATGAAGTTAGAACATCGTTTGCGCGACCGTATACACTGAAAGTTTGAGGAAATCGTTGACATTTCGAGTCAGTTAAGGAAAGAAAAATTCAAAATAATGAAACTCGCAGTGATTTTGAACATTTTGAGGGAAGTTCTAATTAATAGCAATAAAGAATACTTTGGTATATAACTCATCGATACAATTATTTTTTATCGCTTTCAATAAATGTCTAAGAGGGAACCCACTCCTTTAATCATTTGATTCGGTAATCCATTTTTTCTGAATTCTAATTTTACGATGCATTGAAGTTTAGATAGTTAGTTCAGTTGTGTATTTACAATGACAATACACTATTTTCAGTTCTAAATTATCATCTGATTATTAATTGAGGCAGATAATGTCGGCTCCTGATAATGAATCTGAGAAAAAAAATTTCAAGATTAAAAAGTAAAAAAAAAAAAAATGATTAACATAAAAATAAAAACTTACCATTCAGTACACAAATAAAATCTTATTTTTAAAAAGTATGTTAAATAGAATTTATTTATAAATGTTTCGGGTTTTTTTTTTTTTTTTTAAATCTCCAAAAGTATGATTTTTTATTTCAAATCAAAATTACCAGATTTATAAAGTTTTTGCGTACAAAAACAAAGTCATTCATTAAAAATATAAATTTCCAAAGTGCAATTTGTAAAGAGACGTTTTTATTAGTGTACAGAAAAGAAAATTTTTTCTTACCTTACTTATTTTCAACCTTTAGGTCTTCAATATTTTTCATAATCAACTATTATAAATATTATGGAACCTTCTATTTAAAATTCTTATTAAATAACCGGTAATTAATTTCTGAAAACATTAAAATGGTGCACTGTCCTTTAAAACACACCACTGCAGATGATACACAATTTTTGTGCATCAGGAAAGGCAAAATCAATATAAAATTCCCTCATCACTAACTTTAAATAAATCAAGTTAAATAAAAGTATTTAAAAAAGATATTAGAAAATTGCTCTCATTAAAAAACCTTTTTTCTTTCTTTCAGAATTATGTTAATCCAATGTATGCATGCAGATTTATGTCTATAAATATCATGATCGCTGCGCATTTTAAAGATGGGATTGATAAATAATTTTATTTTTAGCAGTTGTTGAAGTGCGAATTATTGAAAGCGACTATTCAGTATCAACAGAATTATTCTCAGTAATTAAATGTTTTTTTTAAATATCAGGCGTTTATGTAGCCGTAGGATGGACATGCACATCATATTTGAAGTTAGACGTCATACTGTATGCGCTAAGACGAGTATCTTTGAACATCAAATGTATCGCATCGACAGAGGACTTAAATCGTTATGAAGTCTCCGTTTTCTCAGTCACGCAATGACAAATGTATCTGAAATAATCAAACTTACTTGGCAATGCGATATTTTTAAACATCCCATAACCAAAAGTTTTAACGCCCCGCAAACTAATCAAGAACGCAATTGTGAAGATAGATGAGCTCCATTTTGAAAAGATATATATTTTAAAAGTTCTGCCTGTGTCAATTCGAACTCACATTTCGCGCGCCAACTGCATGTTTCAATTTTGAATCCATCACGCATTTGTTAAGAGGATTAAAAGATATCACAAAGTCAGTCATTTATATTTTTTCTTGTGATTATGATTTGAGATAAATTAACCCTAATAGTAGTATAACCTATAGCTATAATACACTATTATTATAAATTGAAAAAATCCAATCAAAGAAAAATGAAACCGGGTTTTTATCCCCTACCACATGAGTTCACTTAACAAGCACTACGATGCATCATAGCCTGGTTTGTCGATTTTAGCTGACTCTCAGAGTAAATCTGATTCATCTACTCGAAATTCATCGCGCTGGAGTGAGAAAATAACAACGATAATAAACATTCTTCAAAAAACTGCTTGACAACACACGACACCTCATTAAACATCTGCAGATTGTCATTCGCGACTATTCCACACCGCATCAATAAAATGATGACACTCCCTTCAGTTACATCCACAATCACTCGTCACTGTCCGGTTTCACTGAGCATTGTCTTATGCCTCTCGGAAGAAAAAAAAATATTCCCCAATTTAATTTTACATGAATCTGCAATATATTGGCGAATTCAGTTGAAAGCTTACTCTCGAAACAGCACACAAATCTCAAACAGACTTGCAACCACTTTCAATGTTGTCAAGATGTTGGCGAAATAATGGCAAAAATGACTGAACCCTTACATTTAGAAATACATTTTTTTATTTATTATTCAGGGAAATATTTAGAGAATTGGAATAATTCTGATTGTATTTTTATTCTTATGTAATTCGCTAAATTAATCAAATAAAAGCAAGAATTTAGAAAGTAAATGTTCATAAAAAAAAAGAGATTACAATTTTTTGTATCTTTTGGCATTTGGAAAAAAGCGTGGGAAAGATAAGAAAGATGTAGAAAAATTGATATTGCTTGAAAGAGTACAGTATTTTCCTTTTCAATAGCAAACGATATTCAATACGGAACTTACTCAACGATGATTTTTAATGAAACTTACTAAAATTTAAAAAGTTAAAATGAAGAAGACCTTACAATTTTATATAGAAAGTGTAGGATTCAAATCAACTAAAATTATGTAAATCGGTGAAATCGGTAAAATGAGTGATTTGGCTGACTGTGCGTATTTCAAAGATAGTGAAAAAAATACAGCTGACCTTCATGGAAGCAACGCAACAGCGAAAAAAAGAAAACAAATTACTTTTATTAACGGAGATGACATTTAACATTTAGTTCCGGAAGAATTATCTGATTACACGCTTATAAGATATTTATACATTTCACGTTGTACTGTTTCAAAACATAGTTCCGATTTGTTTAAGAAATTTAAAATTTCACAAACATAAAAAGATAAGATGAAATTGCACTGAAATTCTTTGAAATAAAAAGAATTTTGTGTTCCTCTCATTTATTTTTTCAACTACATTCTTTTTCATATGAAAAAATAAATAAATTAATATTTGTTTTACTATGCACTGATGCAATTTAAGATTATAAGTTGAAAATTAACATTCATTTGTTTAAAAAAAAAGCAGAACAAACTTATAAAAAATTGAATGTATTGGAATGAATACACAGTTACTTTGCATTTTTTCACAAATGTTTATCACTACCGTTTTTTTTCCGGAAAAGAAAAAGCCTTCTCTCCTTCATTCTTATACATTTGAATATCATTTATATCTTGTGACAAACCTTTCACTTTTGATACTTATAAAATTTGTAAAGAAGTTCAAAATTATGGCTATATATTTGCTTTTTTTATGCATGAATTTCTTAATTAGATTTTTCCTAACTTACCCGATTTAACTTTCATCTCTCTCTCTCTCTCTCTCTCTCTATATATATATATATATATATATATATATATAGAGAGAGAGAGAGAGAGAGAGAGAGGAATCTTATATATAAATATAAGATTCCTCTGCCATCTTTAAATTTAAAATGTTATTATATTCGTTGACGTTTTTTGATCACCTTGTTCTCTTTCTTTGATTTCCATAATGTTTAAAATTTTGTTTTCGAATTTAACCTTAATAAATTTTGGACAAGTAAAAAAAAAAAAATCCATTAAACTCGTAGGTATCAAAATAAACGTAAGAAGCAAAAATTGAAATTCCCTGTATGTATATAGTAATGTGCAAGTAATAAATACTATGGTTAAAAATGTATAAAATACTCCTAATTGAATGGAAATGCTCATGAGCCTGTTAAAACAATTCTTCTCTGTCAACATGTATATTTCTTTTTGTTGCTTCGTAGTCCGTTGAAGAAAGAGGAGTACCGAGATATACTCTGTCTACCTACCTATCTCTATCTATATATCTCTTTATATATATATAAATAAAAACTTTGCCGATGCATGAGCATTTGACAACATTCGAAAGAGTCCCTTATCTACAAATACTCAGTACGTATGAGCTCAAGAATAATATGAAAAAAATTTGTCCAATTCTCATAGCGTCGCAATTAAAACTGCAGTGATAAAATTTCAAAATTTTCAAATACCAT
>JAPMOR010051720.1:353074-447677 GCA_026543865.1 Argiope aurantia
AAAAAAACAATCATAAATCGAGCATTCTTTTATTACAGATGTGTTCATCCTCAAACGCGACGAGACTTTGCGACAGACGGAGCACAGTAACGATACATAACAGATCTGCTATGCACAGTAAGCTCATAACAGATTCTTCTGTATATATACCACTTGCAGAAGAATCTATTGAATCTCATATTGGATGGCATCTTTTAAATCAGACATTATTTGTGGATTTTATGCATGTATTTTAGATTTTAACTATGCAGACAACTAAAATTCCGTCGGATGAATTAGGTTGTCATGGGTCAGCAGAAGATAATTGCCTCACAAAATTACTACGCCAAAAAAAGAAAATGCTGCTTTCTTCTGACTTCTTCATTTCTGTGAATCATTAGTCAGCAATGGTTGGCAATGATTCTTAAGAGTATTTATCACAGCACACATTGGTAGACCTTCGGCAACTATCTTTTCAAAGTATTAAAGTTCAAGAAGGAACCCTATTAGGACATGATATTGTAATGATATCTTTACAATATTTTTAGATATTCTGAATACTGCATGATATCGTAATAATATTTCCAAACATTTTATGCTATTGCAAAATGCACTCGCACTGAACAGTTTTGTTTCGTGCAGTGGGAAAACGACCCTAACACGGGGATTAGACTCTACTCTATAAATGCAATTCTTCAAATTAGCATTACCAGTCAATTCGTGTGTTCGTAGAGTGGGTAAAATCGGTTGTCATCAAGTCAGTACAAGTAATGGATGAGGAAGTCATTTGTAAAAACTAAATAGTGGCAAGTAATCATGTGCTTGCAGTATTTGAACGAGCTGAAATATGTGATGGCAGAATGCAAAACTTTGCGAATCGTAGAATGCAGCACATCCAATAAGCGTGAAACTCCATTTGCATCGTCATCTTCGGATATCGCCTAGTGCATTCATTTCTGTAACAAACTAAACAAGAATAGAAGATTATCCAGGACGAGATCGATCACGTGTGTAAGAAATTTTTTTCAAAAAATTGAGATCGAAATATTGGTGGTTTATAAAATTGTTTCTTCATGTATTCTGTATTAGAGAGAAGAAAATACAAAAGACAGGTGCTGGAAATATGATAAGCGGCAAAGCAATGAATGTCTTTAATTCTCGTTATTAAAAGTTTACGCTCTAATAAGAACACTTATCGTCTTGTTCTCTTTCTCCTGTTTTTATTACCAATTTGTATTGATATTATTTTATTTTATTACGATTTACATCATCTCCTTATATTTGCAGTACTCAGAAATTAATACAAGAACAACAAAATCTCATAAACATTAATTAAGGATCGAAATTGCTTTATTTTATTTATCATAAGCCGTAATGTGAGTATTAGCACCTTCTTTCTTGAATAAATTATGAAATTGAAAAATTCCATTTCTTTCTGGCATGCAATTGTCTGGTCTTGAAATTTGTTTTCGAGAATTAGTTTTGAGGGTTTAGTGGCGTTTTTCTTTTCAGCTACATTGTCGCATTTAACGAAAGTAAAACCATCACCACCTCTTTCCATGAAGATAAAAATGAAAAGAACCGAAACTGTAAGTTGACGGAGTTCTTCCGTTTTCTTATATGTTTCTCCATATTAAATATCCGGTCAATAGAGGCAGAGGCAGAGGTAACCTCTTGAGAGGAGTAGAATAATTGTTATTGATCAATGATATTGCAGAGCGACTGTCCCTTTCTATGACTGAGGACTCTCGTTTGCTGAAATGCGATGCGTTCAATCCAAAAATCTGTAAATAAATTTCGTTCTTCGCGCTCTATATTGAGAATGCATTTGGAAGAGTGAGATTAATTAACTGTAATTAACAATAAATCATGAAACGGTGATTGGCCAAGTTTCTAGAGTTTGTGAGAATCTATATAATTTCTCGTGGTAACACGCAGTCCTGGTTTCGATAACTGGTACAGTAATCACTATCAGTCCTCATTCTAAGGAGTAAAAAACGTTATATAATAAAAGTGAACAATGCTATTTAATCCATGAAACATCGAGGTTCAAATTTCAGATCGTTTCATCACTCATTCAAGTTTCAAATTTAAATTCAATGCCAAACGCAAAACAAAAATATATATTCGAATAAAGGAAGTAAATTAATTCATATGATAAACTTAAGTGTGCACGTCATGTAACATTCAACCACATGTTATCTTATGCTGCATTGCGACTTCACATTTACTTAGTTTCTTCAAGATGTTGGAATGGATCCAAAAAATTTTTTTACTATGGTGAGTTTTACTAAACATAGGATTTAATTCCATTAAATGCATTTAAAAGTACTTTGTATTGACAAATTCTCCATCCTATTTTGTAGTTTCCGATTGAAAAAGAATTTGATACGTGTTTGTTAGGGGAACAAGAAACTATTTCCTTTCATTGAGACTTTTATGCAGTAGTATTTCAAAATGCAGAATTGCAATAGAAATATTGCAATTCTGCAATATTTCTGTTGCAGAATGTTTGCAGTCTTTATCGTTTTCTCATCATTTATAAACCTTTTTTGGCAATTTATTCTGAATTTCTATGTTTATAATTAAAAAGTCTATGTTAAACATTTTCGAGTTTAGGCCTCATATGTTTTATTTCTCCCCCTGTTTATACCACAATAGAATGTTAGAGTGGAAAATAATAGAAGTAAAAGGATATAACAATAAATTAGAATCCTAGATATTTGTCATCTTCAGATTGAGTTGAAAATAATTTTGATAACCACAAATCAACCTGAAAAAAAAAGGGAAGACATAAGGAAAAAAGAGATGCCAACATAAATTCTTTTTGATTTACAAATTTCAGTAAAGATCTATAATTATGTATTTCATCTTGAAGAAATATTTGTTAGTATTATAAATACATGATTTGAAAATTAAATTTAGAATGAGAAATAGTATTTATACCCTATTAAGAATTTCTAAATCCATGTTATGAAGAATAATGATATTTGATGAATATATGATATAATGTGTTAACTGTTTAACACCTGATAAATGAAGAGGAATACTATCTTGTTGGAATTTTGTTGTAGTGAGTTGTAGGAATTTTGTTGTAGTGAGTTGGAATTTTGTTGTAGATGGCAGTTGGATGTTCATTGTTCCGAACAAGTGAAAATCTCATCGGCCTATAGAATGTTCCACGGCCAATTCTGTTCCAGCTGCATCAATGCAAAGGAAGTTAAAGCGAACGCCTCACACCGTTATTAGTTGATTTTAACTTTTGCAAGCGATGAATCTAATACGTATAAGCTTCGAGTGCTATCCGCATGTACCTCCAAATTATAGTATATGGCAACTCCAGTAGCTTTGATACGGTGCGAGCCCTAGATGTCCTTGTTGTGTTCGAATTGGCTTGCTCAACGACAAAGGTTCCGATGTCTTCAATCACCAGCAGCATCCGTGTTTTACATCCACGACCTGCTTTATCAGCAAAGATGACTGTTTCCTGGAAATTTTTTACCATTTCACCACAAAACGCAAGTTGTTATTGGACTTGTACGCGAATGTTTCGGCCCTCGGTATAAGTGAAGCGCTTTGGCAGCGTTATTGCTGTTTTGGTAAAATAACTTTGGTAGCAACGCACGCTGCAGTATAGAGGGAACCATTATTGGGCCTGAGAATGTTCAAAACGCAGTTTTTCTATTGCCCAGCTTTTTGTCTGTTACGAGCGACCTTTTGTTCGCCTATCATGCAAATTTTGTTCTCCAGTGCAGCTCGCAATGTCGATTAACCGAATTTTTATCTAGCTAGCTAAATTTGTGCGTTAGCAATGCAATAATGGAGTTTATTACTGATATCTAGTATTCTTCCTTTTATTGTTGGTGTCATGTTTCATATTCATTATCTTTAACAGACCACAGCGTCACGTTTTACCTTGCGGCCTTTTTTAAGCTAATTTTTGTATTACACCAATCATTTCCCATGGCCTGAAATGTATATCATCCAAATATGAAACCGTTACGTCAACTGGTAATCTAGCCAGCTAGGGCGTCTGAAACAGGGATACATTAATTTGAATCACCCTTTACGTCGGAATTTTAATATTAGCAGCATATTCAATGAAATTTCAATTAAACGAAAACTAGGTAATTGACGACTGAAGCAAACACAGATCGAAGCACCTCAATGATAAATAAATTATATAATCTATTGTACTTCTATATAATTTTTTTTTATTATTTTCTTAAATATTTTCAGAGGTTTGTATATCGTACTATTAATAACATTAATAAGACAAAACATTGCATATATCAAAAACTCAAAAATATCACCATAAACTCTTTCAAACCAATTTACAAATTTAATAAAGCATAACTCCTACTATTTGTTATCTTTCGAGCGAATACAAGCTGATTACAAATTTATACTAACTTCTGATTGCTTATTAATTTGTAATGAATTCTAAAAATAATCAGAATTCATAAAGCATTTGAATGTGGTCCAGTGCATTCGGCTAGTTATACGTAAGCATGATGGACTCCATTTCAAATTTTCACAGTTGGAATTACTGATTGTTTTTTTTCTTAGATCTAGAAAATTTTCATGAAACGGATTAATCTGTCTTGTAACTTGATTCAAGATCTAAGATTAGACTTCACAATCAAATGATTGTGGGATAAATCTTGAGAATTTTATCAAGTGTGACTATTAACACAAGATGCTGTACGATATCTTCACGATGTTATTCGGCATTCTGACTGCTATACAATATCATGAAGATATCGTACAGCATGAAGTATTGCTTGCCTTTTCTGCTAATAGAGATCTCCCATGCATATACTCTTAGTGCGTGTAATATCTGATGCCTTAACATTGGTATATTGGAGAGTGCTTCTCTTGTGGAAATTTGCCACGAGCGAGGATCGAACCTGCGACGCTAGGCTCCGTAGCCGCGTAACATAACCACTAGACAGAAATAATCAATCCGGCCCAGAGGCTGTTAACTGACTCATGAAGCTAGCGCCACAATACTCCCCCCACCAGTGAGTCGGTGGAAACGAACGATTTTTATAGCGCCAAGTGTTATGGTGAGCGATGAAGTTATTTATCGCTCCAAGCGTTATGACGAGCTGTTGCTGTTGCGTCAAGTGAGTCTGACGACTTTGGTTGCTGCGTCAAGTGTGTCTGAGGACTTTTAGCTGCTAAGGGGAGATGGCACCATGACAGCTGTACGAAGGTTGCGTTTGACAGTTCTGAGCCAGGGTCACCAATGTGGCAATTAGCTACGAGCGAGGAATCGAACCTGCGACGCTAAGCTCCTTAGCCGCGTAACATAACCACTAGACAAAATTGATCTCCCCTACCCAGAGGTTGTTAACTGGCTTATGAAGCAAGCGCCACACTCTGCTATCATTCTCGTTTTCTATCCGCATAGTTCTATATATTGTAATGTGTCTCGGTATTATGAAGAAAACAATAATACAATAGAACTTCTTTGGTAAAATTACATTTCAGATTTTATTCAGATAATTAGTAATTTCGTGTAAATGAAGTGTCATTATTACTCATACTCATTTGGTAAATAAGAGTACAAAGGGAATTTTCATAAAAAAATATGTGAAAATGCTGGAAAGCAATTTTTTTCTGTTTCCAGTCGGATAGTTACAAAAAATTTTGTTTCATTTTATATATTCATGCATTTGATATTCTATAAAACAGTATATATCTACTATAATGATTTCGAGAATTGTAATTTGAAATTCAGGGTAATAAATATATTCACTTGGAAAAATTGTTTGATGGAAAATATATGTGGGCACAAATATGACTTTTGCCTTTCCCGAGAATTAAATATAAATATATTGCGTACTGAACTGTATTTAAAATTATATTTGTGAATTTTTGTTCAAGGAAGGCTGATGAAGATAAAGCGAAATTAAGTTTATTTCAAATCCATTCCTTTTTCATTTCGAAAGTCTGGAATCTTTTGTGTCTACGCATGCACGGCTGCTCTAAAACGTTACTGGTATCGAAACAAAAACAAACAAACAAAAAAATGCTCATTTAAATTTTTCACGCATGCTTTTATGAAAAGTTTTTGATAACACTTCTTTATATATGCATTATTCATTAAAATATTTTCTTTCGTATCCAAAAATAAATTTCTAAGTGTTTAATGAATGTTTTCATCATTTTACTTCTGTTGATTTTAATACATTCGAATATTCAATATATTTGTTATAATATCCGAAAAAAAAAACGAAATCTTTTAATATTTCTGTAGCAGAAACAAATTACAATTGTAAAAAGTGAAGTGAATGGGTGTGTATTGTCGATTTTCTGTTTTCCGATTCATCCAATCATTGTATTCCACATTACTCAACCGGCTATGATGAACCACGAAGGATCTAATTGAGAATAAATTTTTCGATCAGTTTTCATTTGGCATGCATTTAGATGTTCGGAACATAATACATCCGTCTATCCCTTTATTGTTGTGTTTCCATATGTATATTTGGAGTGTCTGAATTATTGCATTCGGAAAATCAAAAAGAAAACTGCATTGCATTAGGCTTATTTCCGACGACGGAGTAGCCCAAATACATTAGCATTATATTCTGTGTTGCCAGCTGGCAAAGTGGTTTTTACGCAGGTAATATTTTTGATCACACGTTGCAATATAATGTGTGAGAATTCGTACTTTTTTTTTTTTTCTAAAATCGATTTAGTATGAAACATCATAAATAGCTCATATCGGAAAAGTAAGCATTTTAAGTATTTGTGCGTATTAATCCGATGAGTTCCTACAAAATTTGTATTACTTTTTCCTTTACATTATCCGAAACTCCGTGTAAATGAAAATGTTGATTTTCGTGTTATTAAATCTGTTTAATTTTCTTATTGTTTAGTTAAATGCTGAATTTGTTTTTAAGCTGGTTACATTACACCAAAAATTCATCCTTATCACAACGTGTTTCATTAGGTTTTGCTTCAATCAATTTTGTATTTCAAACAATATGTATTGAGGGAAGAAAGAAAGCATTATTGGAATGAAATCGTTAGGTTCGGAAATAAAATGCTTGCTTACGATTAAGGAACTCGATGCTCATTTAATTTGATATTTTTCTCATTAGAATTTATTTTACAGGATTATTTATAGTCAGGCAGAATAGTCAAAATTTTCTTTTCTGAGAATTTTTTATTTTGCGACATTGTAAAAAAAACTTTTACACATTTATAGTGAACTTTATATGTATTAAATATTATAATTGTTCATATATGATTTTTAATGCAGTGTTCTTTATAGTGATTGTATTTCCATTAAGTATCAACTTTAAATGCTGAACTAAAATTGTATAATTTTCTGCTGTTTGTAGCTATTGTGTTCATTCTATAAGATAATAGAATAGGATGTTTTATTAAAGTCGCATTAATTGATAATTAAATGCATGTCGATTGTGTGAAAATCTACATACGTAATTTGAAGCGGACCAACTCTTTAATGAGATTCCAGGCAATTGTGTGTTTATTACTAATAATTAGCAAATCTGTTTCATTGTTAAAGAATTGAGCAGTGCATATTTTATCTGTTAAGAAATATTTTTCATAACTTTCAAAGTGTATTTTCAATGTTTTGATTTTGCATTAAATTGATGTAAATTTTTGTTATGGTAATTAAACTGTAGTACCTTTCAATGCTTGCAACAATCCCTATGTTCAGGTTATGTAGCATTTATCAATGTGAATATATTGATATTAATATAATTAGAAATCAGATATACTGTCATTAATTTTCAGTGGAAATGTAGCTGTAGCATGTACAATAATAAGCATATCAGTTCAGTGTTCTTAATATACAATATATGTTTGTTTCAGGATTAAAAGACAATCACTTTTGGGTGATTTTGTCTCATGGAAGGCAAGTAAGAAAAACACATTTCAGAAGTTCTTTAAGCCATAATCCTTGTCTCAAAAGATGTTTTTTCAGTTTGATGTATTACTATTTAATCTTAATTCGAACCTTATGTGTTAATCGTATGGTTAATTAAATTTTGCTGACTACCCACAATTTGTATGCCATTTAATTCTGCTTTTAATTGGAGATTGCTATATTACTAAACAAAACATGCATTTCACCCTTTCTTTGTGCTTTTTTCTCGCAAAATTCTCTTAAAATTATGTAACTTGGGTAAGGGAGGGTATGTTAATGCCATGCATATGTATTGTATGCTAATTCATTAGCATAAAATAATTTTGATCTTTAAAATGAATTTAGCACTTTTACTGAATGATTAATCCTGAGCATTTAACAATTGATATTAAAAAAGCCTGTATTTTTGATCAAACAATTGAAACAAAATTTGACCCAGAATTATAATTGTAGCCACAAAGTCATATTTCATATATTTTAATCATTGTTTTCAAGTTTAGTGTTTACATTTATGTGAAAGTACATACAAATAGAATGTGAACCCTTGAATGAACTTAGTTCCAAATTTGATAGGTATCTACTGTTTAGATGTTATATATAATTTTATCTATGTAGTTCTCTTTGTTTTATAGTTATTGTATAAACTTATATGAGGGGTATCCAGAAACTAAGGCCAAAGGGTTAAAATGGGTTTTTTGAATTTGGAAAGATCTGAAATGTGGAAATTCATCAAACTCTTATGTTTGAATTTTTTTTAAATGTTTATAATACTTTTAGTATGCTCTATATACAATTAAAGTAAAAATATTGGTCCATATTAAAAAGAATAGAAATTGCTTTTTTAAAAAAATATTAAAGCAATGTGGATGATTGCCTTCTAAAAGTCATTATTCATGTGGTGTCTGAAAATGCTACGTTAACCTTAGAAATATAAAAACATATGGAAACGTTTTTATTTTGCAATTAACCAAAATTTTTAAAATATATTAAAACCGAAAGAAATGAATTAGTGTATTTTATCTTGAGTTATTGATTCTCTTTTGTTATGATTTATTTTTTATTTATTTTGGTATAACATATTGACTGTTTCTACATAATAGTTTCATTTTAGTTCCAAATTTCTCTCCAATTTGGCGGAGGCCGTATACGGGAGCTGAGCCCAGTATATTTTTCATTATGTTTATTTTAATTATATTAATGATTTATAATTTAATATTGGCTTCAAAATATTACCATAAGGAATTATTTTATGTTAATTTTTAAATCTCCATAAACATCCTGTTCTACAATTTCATCTCTCATTTTGGCTCAAATATTTTTTTAATACTTTTCTTTTGTTCCATTCTAGGACTCTGAATAAAGATTATATCTGTGTTTTTCTTCTCTTCTTAAATGTGTGTATGTGATCAGTAGAGAGGAGCACCCTTCTTATTTATTTTGTGCTGTGTAAATTAATGTAAAAAGAAATGGAAGTTGCTCATACTAAAACAGTTGAAGAAATTCTAGAGTATTTTGGAACTGATGCAGAGAAGGGTTTATCTGAGTCTCAAGTCAAAAATCTCCAGGAAAAGTATGGCCCAAATGGTAAGCAATAACTATTTAAGTTTAATTTAAATTTTATTTTAAATAAATAGTTTTAAAAACTTGTTTGATAGGTCTTCCTTTTACATTTTCAAATTTTTAAAAACTTCTTTATAGAATGTATTAAATTTACATTTTAATAATTCTAAAGATCCCTTTGAGAAATACTGTTTTTTTTTTTAACTTTCTGGTGGATGCTGGCTAATCACACTGTATACTTTTCATATAATTTCTAAAATTATGTAGGTAAATCAGTTGAAAATTAAAAGTGATAGATGATGATGCAAGTACCGAAAAATTTAAACATTATTTTTCATATTAGTGTTAAATATACAGTATTTTATCTCAGTCACAGTATGTCTATCTACATCTATATGCATATAATATAAATTGCTACTGTATATGGCTCAAAAATCATTTATTACTTACTGTTCAATGGCAAGTCAAATGTAGACAAAAGTCACATACATTTCAAACTACTGCATTGAATTTTTTCCTAGCTTTATACAATTCAATGTTTCACTAATTAACAGAGTTTGAAAATTTTAGAAATACTCTGGAGAATGCTTACTTTGTTACCAGAAAATGCCAGTTAGAGGAAGGAAGATATAAAAGAAATTGTGAAATTTGTAAACTTACAACATATGTCACTTTTATATATATTCTAATCTCTTCCAAAATATCTAATTGAATCAAATTTTGCACACTTAAAAAGACAAGAGAAATAACTTTCCAAGTGTCAGCTTTTATAAATATCAAAAATTAATATATTATGATTAGAAATTTCCTATCATAACTTAAGGGGAAATTATAACTGAAATATTTTTAAACCATCTGAAAATTAAAAAAAAATTTATTTCTCTATCAATTTTATTTCTGCATAATTTTTCTTTCAATTGTTATTTTAGAAACTTTAAATGCAATAAAATTAATTGTACCTTTGAACTACTCTATTAATTTTTTAGTTTCTGTTTTAATACATATCTTTACTTGATTTTCTTTTGATTCGAAGTAATTTAACACAATGCCTTAAAGCTGGAAATTGATTTTTCAAATGTAGGCATAAAAAGTAAAGCTGTTTCAATTAAATGAAACAGATGTTCAGTAGTAGCAATGGCTTCAGGCTTTGAAAAACTAGCCAATATATTTATATATTTTACAGAAACTTCTAAAAAAAATTGTAATATTTTAAAATGAATTTACCTCCTTGATACTAATCTCATATTTGTGCATTTTTTCTTTCATTTGTTGTTGTTTAGAAAGTATACATAGTAAAATTTAAAATAAGAATTTTATAGGCACTCTTTTTGCTAGGCAACTTAAAAAGATGTGGGGCTATTCTATGATTATTTTTGAAAATTTGTTTCATTTCAGTACATATGTCTTAAAATTATCTTGTATATTATGTTATTTTATATCAAATTGATTTCTACATTAAAAATATTACATATGAAAAGTTTTTAATCATGAGGCATATCGATTAATAAATTGATAAATGTGAAAAGATGTGTAATCCTCTGAATGATTTAAAAGAATACATAACGAGATCGTGTATTGTCTTTGTTCAAATACCTTGAATGTTCCTTTGAGGTTAATTGAACAGTTTTTGAATGATTTCCCAACATTTTTGCTTTTTGCTCTTTTTACCACTTTTAGTCCTTCTAATCTTTCCCTAACTTTATAAATTAACTATTCCGAATTAAGATGTGGAGGTGCTCTTAACCACTTTGTCACACCATGGAACTCCAAAACATCACCCTGTTGCTGACTTTTAGTCTTTATTTTGTTATTGTTCGATTTTATTTTGCATTTAGATTTGTACATACTATGCAATACATGTCGTATTCCCTTTTAAAAATTTGAATTAAATATTCATAATCAGAAGACTGTTATTATGGTTATAATTTAAAATATATTGACATATATGATAGGGATTGCAATTTTATAAAATGACTAGATTTTATATTTTTATTAATGATTATAAGTAATAATTATGCTTTATGTTCTCTAATAGATTGAGATTATTTATAAAAGTTTATTTTTGATTTTCTACTGATTTTTTTTTTTTTTTTAATTTCAGAATTACCTGCAGAAGAAGGTAAGTTTGAATAAATTTTTTTAAATCTTTATAAAAAAAAATAACTTTTTACAATGCTTAAAATTCTGTATTTTTAAATTGATGCTTTTCTCATTTAAAATTATTCATAAAACTTGATAGAATTATTAAATATTTTGATTCAAAGTATTACATTTTTAATGTTTTTCTAATGTTATATTAATTTTTACAATTTTTAAAAACTTAGGTAAACCGCTGTGGCAACTTATATTGGAACAGTTTGATGATCTACTAGTTAAAATTTTATTATTGGCAGCTATAATTTCATTTGTAAGTATATATGCATTATATATATATATACTAGCTGACCCGGCAAACGTTGTTCTGCCATATAAATTATTTCTATTGAATATTTTGGTTGTTAATTAAAAAATAATGAATGCATTGTAAGTGTATGGGGATGGGATCTATGACAGAAAGAGGAATGGAGCGTTATAGACGATCGCCAATAAAAAAAAAACGCCAACCATTCATTTTCTCAATACAATGCATTTCATTAACGTAACAAACTTATACATTGTTTGATCTCTTAAAAATTAAACGTAAAGTGAAAAAAGTAATATATTTTTTATCCTAAAGTATAAAAATGAAATAATCGGTATTCGTTTCGAAGAGCAATTGAGTGTATATTTTTTGTCAGCTCGTCTTTAGCCAACATAAATAAACTCGGTGATTTGCCCATGCAAGAACATGCCACGTATCCGCGTGAAAAGCAGGGTGTTCCCGAATCTAAGCTGCAAACAGACATCGTTTGGCCTTGCGGCTTATTGATTGTCATTGAGAATGCCAATCTAATAGGAAATTGAACGCGTTTGAATTCAATTGGCACGTCTGTGAGAATCATTGGAATTCATGGCATCAAAACATTTTCAGCTAGGAATTTGCCATTCAAAATGGTGGCTTCAGTAACTTTTTCCATCAATTTATTTATGACCAATCGCATGCTATTGCATAGCCGTGGTGGGTTCAAATTCTGAAGTAAAATAACTGGTGATCTAATTTTCTGTCGTAGAAGGTGTGGTGACATGCCTGGCAAATCCAGCGAGTTCAAAAACTCAGTTGGATAATTTATAGCTCGGTTACCATTGCAAACTGTATCGATCGATTTGTATAATACTAAGTCGTCTGGCAACGACAGCTGTATCTTGAAGTTTAAATCATCGACATCCACATTTTTTGCTGCCAAAATGGCTCTTTCTGCCAGCTATGCATAATTTATGTATTGTGTGCGTACATCAGGAAATATGTGGTTAATGAGAGCATTTTACGAATCAACGATAGTGCAGAAATTAGTGGGCAATTTTATGCATCCAGTATTTTCATAAACAGCCACTTTTCCATCGCCGATATCTAACAATTGGTCCGAGAATGTGTCAGCAGATGGATCTTGCAGCATTTGGACGAGCATGTTCGACAGGTTAATATTTGGATATAGTTCATACAAAAATGCTAAAATCGTGATTAAAAAATGAATAGGTGGGGGTAGGAGGGTGAAAATTTAATGCTATAGGTATTTTTTAATGCCAAATAAAGAAATAAAAAAATACAAAGAAATATTTGTCAAAAAAAAATTCTGGGCAGGGACACCCTAATTACCTAGCATTATGAAATATACTTTAAGACCTATTCTCGTACCTACAAAATACACATAATTTCGTAAAAATCGGTCGAGCCATTTCGGAAGAGTACGAACACAAACACCATGACACGAGATTTTTATATATTAGATATTGCACATAAAAGCAATATACATATTATGTTTGTTTTCTTAAATCTAAATGGTATTAATATTATGGATGCTTATAAATTGAATTTCTTTCCTTCATTCAATTTTTTTTTTTTTTTTTTTTTTTGTAATATCAGACTAAATAATTGATTTGCTTGAAAATAATATATATTTAAAGTCTTCTGTAGGAGACATTTATGATTTAACTGATATATAAAATTTTCAAACTTGAAAAAAATTTCAGTATTGAATTACAGCTGAATTTGTTTTCTAATATAACATTGAGTATTTTATCTTTTCCATCTGCAGTTTCTTATCAGGTATAGGAAATAAGAATAAACAACCTTTTAATGATCCCAAAGATATGTGTAACATCAGAAATACTTTAATCGCTAAATTATAATTAAATTTCTTAGAATAGTGTTTAGGAATTTCTTTAAATCATTCATAAGATTTAATTATTTCAAGAGATACCTTTTCCGGGAAGGATTGTTTGTAATACAAGATCCCATATTGTTGAAAATTGTAGATATTCATATGATCAAAGATTTGGTTTCCTTTATTAAAAATGTCTTGTTCTTTATTGTAAAAATAGTTGTATTAAATTATTCAGAAAAAGTTTAAAATGGTATGATTTTTTTTTTTTTTTTTGTGAGGAAAAAAATTGAAATGTCATTTTTGTAATAATTTTCAAAATTGTTATTTTTTTAGTTTTAAAATCTGCATATAGGAATGTTTAACTTTATTGTAAAAATGTGAATTATCTTTTTAATATATATATAATTTCCTACAATTACAGGTTTTAGCATTATTTGAAGAACATGAAGGCCAAATAACAGCATTTGTAGAACCATTTGTTATTCTTCTAATTCTAATAGCAAATGCTGTTGTTGGAGTTTGGCAGGTTTGTAAATTTTCTCATTATATATTGCGGTTCTTTTTGTTGTTGTTGAGGCGAGGAGGAAGTATATATAGATGGATCTGTTAATAAAATGTGAATATTTATTTGTAAAACTTCATGGCCAAATATTTGATATCATTCAGGTGCCTATTCTGATATGCTGATTTGTGCTCATTATATCCCTTTTCATTCTACGAGAAGTGCAGTGAATTCAAATATCAAATTTCTATAGATTATCATATACATCACAAAGTGTTCTACCTTTAAATTTAAAAATATTGCAACACATTTATGTACAGTAGTTACAGCAAACAATGTATGCATACTTGCTACAGTTTCTTTTCTTTCTTTTTTTTTTTTTCTCTCTATTACAGATTTACTACTTCAGAAATCATTCTTTTATTTGGTCATATGCTCTTGAATACCATACATTAAGGTTTATATTTGCGTTCATTGCCTGGCCTAGATATTCTTGAAGCCATAATACTGTAGATCTAATCAATAGTTTTTCAACTAAAAATTGACATGTCTTTACTTTATAATCTACAATAGAGTATTTTAATTATAAAATTAAAAATGATTCCTTATTAAACTATTTTCTACTTCTGCTCATGTTTATGAAAAGTGATATTTATTAGAATATTAATATTTATTATAGCATGGGATGTTTAATCTGCACTTTAAGTATATTTTGCTTATTTTATAAATTTTCTACAGCATGCCTAAGAGACATTAAAATCTAACTGCTCTTTCCAGTAATATATTAACAAAATAAGGATCAGTCCTTTTCTTTCCTTTCAGCTTGCCTCAGTGGCCAAGTATCCCCCGTGGCATATATATTAACTTTTCAAATATCATTATGCTGTCAAATTAGCAGAAGAAATCAAGTTTAAACAAATTGCTGTTGTAAACACCTAAAAGATGTAGCAACCGGTATCAGATAGCATCTAATGACAATATGTAAAAAATACTAGTGATGATCCATCTACAATGTACTAATATGTTTTTTTTTTTTTTTTTTTTTTTTTAAGTTTCTTATCTTTAATAAAATGTTTTTAACTTTCTGTTATTTTTTCCTTGTGCATTACTTTTTTTTTTTTTTTTTTTTTTTTTTTTTGTGCAGGAGAGAAATGCTGAAAGTGCAATTGAAGCACTTAAGGAGTATGAACCTGAAATGGGGAAAGTTATCCGACAGGATAAGGCTGGAGTTCAGAGGATTAGAGCGAAAGATATAGTTCCTGGAGATCTAGTTGAAATATCAGGCAAGTTCTTTCTTTCTTTATTGCTGTATGAAATTAGTTTTGTAAATACTGATAATTAATAAGAATTTCAATTTTTATTTCAGTTGGAGATAAAGTGCCTGCAGACATTAGGTTAATAAAGATATTTTCTACTACTTTAAGAGTTGACCAGTCAATCTTAACTGGTATGAAATGATAATGTTTTACTCTTCCATTATATATATTTTCAAAGTTTTTAAGTAAATAATAAATTGCCATCTGAATGTCAGATTTGATTAGACTAAAGAAAACTTTACATCCAAAGGTTTTCTTTGGATCTAAAGAAAACTAGATGAGCTGTAGTCATGTTTACAGTATCTTGGATTTGATTGTCACAAATTAATTAGCAAAAGTTGTAGAAATGTACCTTATGCACATTGGCAAAGTATTTGAAGTATATATATGTATATATATATATATTTATTTACATAAAAAAATTAAGCTTTGAAAGTAAACAATAAAGACCTAGAATTATGAACTAAGAAACTTCATGAACACTTAAATCAAAACTAATTACCAAAAATAGGTTTAAAAAATAGTGATTCACTAATAGGAAAAAATGAAATTCTATGTACAAAATTAAAGAAAATAAAGAATATATTAGTAATAATTCCATCTTTTTAGTGAAAGAATATAATAATTTAGTATTGTAAAATAATAAAGACCTATAGATTTCATCTCATTGACCTCTATTGTAATCCTGTATGGAAAGCGCAAAGTTTGCAGTCTCGTAATTTTCTTATTCATATATAGATTTATTCACTACCTATAACTCAATCATTTTAAATTACATAATAGAATCATTTGAATTACTTGATATCAAAGCAGAATTTTTAATTTGTACTTCCAATAATGATGTAGGTAAAAGAGGTGGGGTAGGAATATTTTAAACTATGCTCAGAAGTGCTCATGGTGTTGGCTTATTCTATTAGATTTTTTATATTGAATGATTTTTGTGTATATGAGTAATGGTTCTTTTTAAAATATGTTTTTAATTGTTTAAAATTAAAAGTTTGGTTTATGCATTTAGAATTATTTTATTGAGTGAAAATTGTTTTGATTTGTTTGTTGCTAATCTTTGTTTAAAAATATCTTTTGAATTGTTAGAACATCTGTCGTTTTTTGTATTAAATCTTTTAAAATTCATCTAAATTATTAAATACAGATATTTACAACATCAATAAAAATATTTTATTTCTTTTTAATCAGGTGAATCGGTTTCTGTTATAAAACACACAGAGCCTATTCGTGACTTCAAAGCAGTTAATCAAGACAAAAAGAATCTGCTCTTTTCTGTAAGTATTTGATTACTTAGTGTGTTCAATCTTGCAATTAGAACTTTTTTAAAATAAAATTCATATTGTTTTTAATTTATAGTTTCATAAATATTATTTGCTTACCATGCAATAATTTCAGAATTGCCATTTATTGTTTGAATTATCTATTCTGTCCTAAATACATACTTTAATTTTATTATGCAAGAAAGATAGACAAATACTTATTTTCAAATATCCTATGCTATTCTGCTGGTAAAGGATTATTATTTTTATTTTTTTACAATGACTGTAAATGCTGTACAATAAACTGATTTTACTTTGGAATTCTGGGAAATTTTAAATGAAATGAAATTTTAAAAAAAGTCTTGGAAATCAATTGTCTAAAGGAGGGATGGCGAACCATTGATGTTACACTCGCAATATTTTGGCCATGCCGCAGATCAAAACAGTTAACTATGAAGTATTGTGAACAAACGCGAGTGTTTCCATTCCATTTAAAAAGGGGCACGTATATTTGAACAACTGTTAAAAATTCGCTTGCTGAAAAAGAAATTGATTTGAAAAGAATTGTTTCTGTAACTGATAGTGCTCCAAATAGTGTAGGCAAGAAAAATGGTTTTATTAGTTTATTTCAAACAGACGTAGGAACATTCAATTCTTGAATTTGAAACTTCATTGCCTTATTCATCAACAAGTCTTGTGTGTGAAGAGTGATATAACATCTCTTGATAATGCAATGGCATTAGTCACAAAAATAGTAAACCTCATATCGTCACAGACTTTAAATAAGCAAAAGTTTGAGCTTTGTTGGATGAAGTCAACTAGGTGTATAATGGCTTATTAATGTATAATAATGTTCGCTGGTTGAGTGTGGGGAAACGTACTTCAAGGATTTGTTGACTTCTTGAAAGAAATTGGACTGCTTCTACAAAAGGAAGGAGAAATTCAACAATATTCAGTTATTGGATGTTATGTGGCTCTAAAAATTGATGTTTTTACAGACTTGTGTCAACATTTCAGTGAATGGAATGTACAGCTTCAAGGTTCAAATAAAACAATTATCATCATGATGGATGTCATTTGCACTTTTGATGCTCGATTGCATGTTTTAGGAACAATGGTATTAAGAAAAACTACAAGTATTTCTTAAATTTGAAAAAATATATATCGAAGATTCAGATGTACATAAGAAATCAGACAAAGCAAAGGTTATTGAAGTCTGTTATTCCATTATTGATTCGTCAATCAAGGAAATTTCATCCAGATTTTCCCAGTTCAAAGATATATTGTAAACGCTGAAATTTATTATGTACCCTGTCTGATGTGACTTCATTTGATAAACTGAACTTGTCCCAATTCACTTAGTTGGAAATTGAAGAATTTGAAATGTAACAGATTAATTTCCACTCTAGTTCAATATGGATTCAAAAATTTATTGAAACAATGAAAAAGTTGGAATTGATTGAAACAGAAAGATTAACAAGCAATATAATTAAATATGTCAGTAATGAAATTTTGGAGACATGAGATTCAATTCCAGACACATTTAACAGTTTGGAGAAGCTGGCTCATGCTATTTTAACCATATTTTCATCTACCTTTGCCTGCGATTATTCTCAGAGATGAATAGCATTAAAAACCACTTAGAAACCGTTGGACAGATGACTCAAATTCAGCATGCATTCTGCGAAAAGTAACATCTTGCAATCCTAATATAAGTTAAATTGTCATCTAATCTGCAACAAAAGAAGTCACACTAATGTTACTTTAATTTGAATTGCACGTATAACTAAAACCTTTACTACTATACAGTGTAAAATGTATTTTTTTGTAGTAAATAAAGAGGTGTAAGTATTTAGTTTTATTATTTTCGCAATCGCAAGTCTAAATTATTTGATGGCACATCGATCCTTAAAAGTTCGCCACCCCTGGTCAAATTATGTACTCAAGTTTATTTAAATTTTTTTCATTCTTCAGATGGAACAAGATTTCTCAAAGTAGAATAAATAAAAATGAATTATGATAAAATTATGAATGTAATAAATTTTATTTTACAAGAAAATATCTTTATTACAAAAGCATTACTTAAAGGTTTTAAATACTGTAAGTCATTGAGTATATAGTTTTGCAATTAACTAGGTGTTAAATGAAATTTGAAATATTCAATATTTTTTCTGTTATAAACTGAATTTAAATTTATCTTCGTTGCTTTTATATTTTTGTTTAAAAAATCATTCTGTGTTAATTAGGGTACAAATATTGCTGCTGGTAAAGCTAGAGGAATTGTTATTGGAACTGGATTGGAGACTGCTATTGGTAAGTCTGTAGTTTTGTTCAAAACTTTTACTTTTTATTGTGCTATTTTTTTGTTAAATGTTTATTATTTATAATTAAATAACTAAAAGATGTTCATCAGAAATATTATGCAAAAATGTTTATATTTAATTTATTATTGAAAAATCCATGCGAATGCTATTTTTATTATTCTGTATAAATATTGAAATATTAAATTTAGGTAAGATTCGTACAGAAATGTCAGAAACTGAAGAAGTTCGTACTCCATTACAACAAAAATTGGATGAATTTGGGGAACAACTCTCAAAAGTTATTTCTGTTATTTGTGTTGCTGTCTGGGCTATCAATATTGGACACTTTAATGATCCTGCTCATGGGGGATCATGGATTAAGGTGCTTATTCTTCCTATATTTAATTTTAAATAGAGGATATTGATTTTATTTAAAACTAGCCGCCTTTGGCGACCAGCCAGTTCGCCAGTATTACCGCTCGCTACAATTTTCAATTAAATATTTTAAGTAACTGGTCTCTTAATAGATTCTCAAACAAAACATTTTTAATCTTCAAATTTTGATAGTCATACCAAACTTATACTGTTGCTTAGATCGTTTCATTCAATTTACTATATATATTTTGCTAATTTGTTGTCATTTCCGGTAAAACTTCAACTTTAATTTAAAGTGGAAATGATGAAATTGCAATTAATATAAAGATATTTTTTAATAAAACCAAGCGTTTTATTTTATTTATCATCTTTATTGCTATTTATTTATTACTATTATTATTGAATATGAGTATTGCAAACAGAATATCTCGGTATTTAAGTCTTATGTGAACTACCAAATATTTTTGATAATTTATGTAATATCTCAAAGAATAATTCAACAAAAATTTCTCAGATTTAGCATAAAATTCAGTTTTTAGTTTTGCTTTCAAAAGGATTGAAATGAAATCAATAATAATATTTTGTTCCGTATTATAAATATATTTCAAAAATTATGAAGTCTAAATTTAATGCAGTAAGGTATCATATTCTGATAAATATTCTAGACACGCCAAATTTTAAATAAATGAATGAATGTTTCTATTTTCCACAATCAACTAAGACTTATTTATGAAGTTTTGAATGTTAAAAATTTAGAAAAACTCCACATTTTCATAATCTTAGGCCAATTAATCTTGAGAAACCTGCGCGCTGATTGGCGTATTTTCTTTGAAACGATCGATGGAAAATCTAAAATTTTCCTTTTTTTTTATTGAATAGTGATATTCAAATTTTCATAAATCAGTCAGTTTAAGTGATCGATTTAGTTGATTGGAAATTAACTCTTTTTTATTTAAAATATTAGTGTTTCAAGATCATTTTGTTATTCGTGATTTCCACAGCAGAAGCTTTATGTAAAATCAAAAATTCGTTATTTATTAGAGCATTTATTGAATTAAGTAAAATATAATCATTTTCTATTTAAACCATTTTAGTATATCTGTTGTGTTCGTGCGTCAACAAAAATAGAATGCAGACAAACTTATTATGAAACTAAATCTTATTACATTGTAGATAATATTATCAAATTTACATCAGCTTATTTTCATTCAAAATTCTAGCATCGTTTTTAAACAACAAATTAAAAGTTCCAAAAATATCACTGTTGCCAATCTGAATTTCACAACTATTTACAAAATAAAATTTATAATTATTAAAATAATCGTTTGCTACTTTTAAATAAAATATTTACGATTTATGTCGCAACAGATCTGTGTCTTACTAAAGGTTTACAAATTAGCTGTGTGGCCCTGATTTGAATGAATATCCTGATCATATTAAACAAAACTTGCCTTAAAATAAAACTGATTTATTGGATTAATAATATAAAGAGTGTAAAAGATCATAAAATAATTTTTCTTGAATTTATTTTTAGAAAAAAATAGTACTTCTTATTTGTTTCATTTCGTACAGACGATTTCATTTCCAAAAAGATTTAATTTATTTTTAATTGGAGCTTTAATCAATGTGATGGCAACACTTTGAAAAAAGCTATTTTTTTCCCAGGAATGCGAAACGTTTATTTTTATTTTTATTTTGTACGAAAGAAATTGTTGAAAAATAGAGTTAAAATATTTATTTAAAAATTCATTAAAAACAGAAATTTAATTTTGATGTTAAAGCATTGGTAGCATTTAAAAGATAAATTTTTGATCTTTAACTTGATGTAAAAATCTTTTTTGTGCGGTAATATTTTCGGAAGTTATAGCAGAAACACGCCAAAATTTCGCTTAACTTTTAAATAAATACAATTCTAATTAAAAATTCGAAAAAATAACCCCCAGGTGCACATTCCCGGCCTCCAAGGTATACACGTGCCAAATTTGGTAGCTGTAGGTTGAATGGTCTAGCCTGTAGAGCGCCAACACACACACACACACACAAACACACACACACACACACATTGAGCTTTATTATAAGTATAGATTTTCAATTATTCAAATCAAAGCTCCTCCTTGACTTATTTTTTTCACATTTATTGAATTATAAATAATTTGTAATAAAAATTATCTATCAGGAATAAAGATTAATTATTATAGAAATTTTTAGGAAAATATCTTATTTAATAAAAACATATGGAATTAATGTTTTCCTGTTAAGGTTGCAGTAGAAATTTTAACCAAGAAATTTCTTTCAGGGTGCCGTCTATTACTTTAAAATTGCCGTTGCTTTGGCTGTTGCTGCTATTCCTGAAGGATTACCTGCTGTAATTACAACTTGCTTAGCATTAGGTAATGTTGCTATTTTATCTAAATATATAAAACAATGATTGCATGTTTATAATTAGAATTACAGAATTTTTATTTATACATTGAATTAATTTTTGCTAGTAAAATTTAATCATTGCATGGAGGCATTGAAATTCAAAACTTTGATCTCAAATCTTTTGTCAATTTTGAAGAATAATTTTACACTTCAGATTCACTATTAATGAAGTCTAAATACATGCAATTTATCATCCATAATTGTTCTAACTGCAAGCTATTACAAAACAGACTATTTTCAATATAATAATAAATATTAGGAAAATTCGTAGAATTTTTGTAAAATCCAATAAATTAGGAATTATTTTTAATTCCAATAAATTATTTATTAGGAAAGCCTCTGGTTGCGAATGTGGCCTAGATGGCCCATCCTGCTAACTTTTAAATGGCAGCCAAAAGGCCATATTCTTATTTTCTCCCTTTTTTCAAGAGGGTTAGTAAATGGTAGGGAGCATTTTTTGTTAACAATGGTTATTTCTCCTCTCACTATCACTGTTGATAGATATCTTTAGTATATGTTTGTAGGAAGATGCATAATTAAGTTTTCTGTTTGCTATGTATTTCTGGAAGCTCATTCTTCCTCTGACCAGTTGCTCTGGAAAATACATTTCTTTAATTAATATAAATGAATTCTCTTAAGTTTTAATAAAGATAGTATATTAAGTGTTCGCAGCAAGTTATATAGGTGAATTAAAAATAATCGCTTGACTAATTATTATAATATAGCAATGATTTTACATGCTCATTAAGATTTAAAGTTGGAAATTTGTCTTCTATATATTGTGATAAATGATTAATTTTTTTGAAAATATTTTAGTGGAATTCTGAAGTGTTATCAAAGTTTGTAAATGACCTCAAATAAAAAAAATAAATAAATAAAAATAGGTTAAACTGTTAGAAACATAAACATTCAAGACCCTCACAGCACGAATACTTACTTTTAAGTGTATTTGTGGAGAGGATGTTTATATTCTTCTGCCTGTGTTTTTTGGGTATAAAAATAACTAGATTTCAAAGAATATGTTTGGGAGATTTAAGAGCTATGTTTATCCATATATTTTTTAAGAAATGAATTTATCCCAATAACAATGTGTGGGGTTAAGTCATTTTGAGATTGCTTTTTTTATTATATTCTAATTTTTATGAATTTTTATTGCAATTTAGGTACTAGGAGAATGGCTAAGAAGAATGCAATTGTGAGATCTTTGCCTTCAGTAGAAACTCTAGGTTGCACATCTGTCATTTGTTCTGACAAAACTGGTACTTTAACAACCAATCAAATGTCAGTAAATAGGGTAAGTAAGTTTTGCTGTTGGTGTAGCTATCCAAACGATAAAAAATTTTATGTAACAGAGTAGCTGTTGCTTAGTATGACTGTTTTGGAACTCGTGAAGGTCTCGGCTTCAGAACCCGAGGGTTTAAGGTTCGAGACTCGATTCCACCGAAGACCCGTCGTGTAAGAGGTCTGTTGCACGTTAAATCCGTCATGACCAAACATCCTCCCGCTGGTGTAGTGTGGAGAGAGGAGTGCCAGCTCGGGTGTCGTCCTCATCATCTGACCATGGTTCAAAATTGCGAGGTCCGTCCCAAAATAGCCCTAGTGTTGCTTCAAACAGGACGTTAATATAACTAAACTTAAACTTGTAACTTATGAATTTTGGTAATATTAACCATTTGATAGCTGTAATTGAATTGGATAAAATCATCTGTTTTTATCATATTAAGAGAAAAGCTCTTACTTCCAAGCTATATAATTTTTTTTTTCAACTTTACTGCAGCTTTGCTTTGACTGAATTTAGATAAACTTTTATACCTGTTAAGAACTTCATTTTGATCTATAAAACTTAAATCACCTGTCATATATTGCTGTTATAATTCAGTTTCAAGCGATGGTTGTTACAGCTGTTCAGCAGATTTTAAGTTGCATCTAGCAGCTTGGCTTCCATTTAAACCAGTCTCTATCACTTTAAGCCAAATAAAAGAAAGTTCCTATTGCATTGAAGAGATCCTTTAACTAGGAGGACATGGAATTCCGGGGATGTTAATACTAGTTGAAAGTGAAAAATCAACTAATTATCTACTTCAAAACTGATAACATAATGATGTAATGATCACATTAAATGAGTATTCTTGTATGTATTTGAATATGCCAACTCGAGAGTATAGGATTTTGATATCAAGTGTGTTATAACATTAATCATGGTCACATTAAGCAGCATTTGCTATATTTGGATTTTTATAAATTTATTTAAATGCTTGTTAGCAAAAAAAAAAAAAAAAAATTTACATCTCTGCTTATTATTTTGCATGATATTGAGCAAAGTTTCTTGGTTATTGCTCCCCCCCCCTCTTCTATCTAAAAAGGGCCGAACTCCAAGATTGCTAAAAGATGGTAGTCATAGCTTCCAAAAATGAAACAATACCATTCGCAATTGTGTAATGCGGAAACTTGCTCTTTTTCTACTCTCTCCCCTTTTTTCTGTACAAGTGAGTTCAGCTTCAATTTGCCAGATATTCTTTTCCCATGAAATTTCTAAATTGCTGGGAATGAGCAGGCGCAAGTAAGTGTATGAAAGATTTTGAAAACATCTCTTGGATGGGAACATTCAATCTGTCAAAGCAGCGCTGAGGTGTTTAGTCTACCATATACTAAGTATTTAAAAAGAAGACGGGATGAATGTATGAAATCCGAAAATGTCAAATTTAATGACCGATTTTGAACTTTTTAGTTCAAGAACAATCATTTAAAGCTAATTTTTTATGGTCATTAAAATGTGTTGCATCTTATTTGTTTTTTAATGCATTGAATGATATATTGGAAATGCTTTCACACATGTTCACTGAAATAACTAAATATCCATATTAGACCGTATAATATTGCACCTTATTTTTTAAGAATTAATGGAATTGATGGTTGAAAAATTTGCAGAAATTGATGCCCAAATACCTTAATTGGCAAAAAAGAATAAAGTTTTTGAGTAATCACCAAATTATTTGTATCATAACAAAAATGTTTTGTTTTATTTCACCTCAATACTTAATTTTGTGTGACTTACAATTAAAGAGCACAAGAGATCATATCCCCATCTTAATATTTCTGTTGCTTAAATTTTCTGTTGCTAAATTCTAGATAATAGGAATTTTTTTCTGTGTATGTAAATATAAACCATTTTTAATATGCTATTATTTTGAATAATGATAAATTACCACTTTCCTTCCTTGCTTTACTCCTTAAACTCCTATTGTATTTATAAATAGCACACAAGTATTCATCTCGGATTTCGTTATTACTTGAATATGTGCATGGAGAAAACACAGGAAATTTATTTTTCAGACAACTTTATTCTATTTACTTACAACTGTTTTATTTTACTTCCCTGCATGAACAATGAAAATGATAGATATTATTTAGATTTAATTTGTTAGAATTTTTTTAATGACTCTTAATATTTTTTGTTTCAGATTCTTGTTGTTGACAAAATTGAATCAAATGAAACTAAATTTCATGAATTTGAAGTTACTGGTTCAACTTATGAACCAGTTGGTGACATGTAAGTTATGTTTTTCCCTTCCTTTAATGCATTTGAAATTGTTAGCTTTATTCTGTAAAAAAGCTAACAAAATTTAAATTATCGGCTTTGTTTTAGTTTAAAATATTATTAAATTTATTTTAGCTTTTTGAAGGGCCAGAAAGTTCGTTGCTCAGATTTTGAATCTTTATGCGAATTAGGGACAATTTGTGTAATGTGCAATGATTCTAGCATAGATTTCAATGAGGTGAGTTATTCTGTTTGGAAGTTATCTTTATTACTTATATTGTATTTTATAAATAACATTTTAAATAAATGTGATATTTAGTGTTGAAATTTGAAATAAGATAATCTGCAATGCATCTTGGATATCTTAATTTTTGTAATTTATTATTATTATTTTACCAGTGAACCTTTAATGTCCAGCTTAATTAAAAGTACAGATTTTGTTAAATTCTAATTTTTTAAAAGATTAACAGAAAAATCCATTAAAATTTTTTATATAATAACTTTTTTAAATCTAGTAAAATGTTGAGAAACTAAAGATTTTATTTTAATTCTTAACAGTACTTAAAAATATATCTGGGGAGGGGCATGCAGTTTAAGATATTAATTTCAAAATTTGGCGAAAGGTTAGTTTATACCAGATTGCATATTGTTTAGAAGTTTAAGAATAAGTGTTTTTTAGATTACATAAGGGAATGTGTTGATTTAGCAAAGAAAGTTGAACATAACTCTTATAATTTACTGAGTATTAGTAGATTAAATTTTATGGTATTTTTTTTTTAAATTTTTTTTCTTATGTTAAATCTTTATTTCAGTACAAACAAGTATTTGAGAAAGTTGGAGAGGCAACTGAAACTGCCCTTGTAGTTTTAGCTGAGAAAATGAACCCATTTGGTTATGAGAAAACTGGATTAAGCCGTCGAGATGCTGCAGTTGTAGTTAACCAAGGAGTATCTTCTATGTGGAAAAAAGAATTCACTCTTGAATTCTCTCGTGATCGCAAATCAATGAGTACTTATTGTATACCTGTCAAGACAAACAGGTTGGGACCTGGTCCTAAAATGTTTTGCAAGGTATTTAATGTCTGTAATAAAGTTATAGAACTAATCTTTTTGTTTTAGAACTGTTTTAATATCGTCAAGTTTCAATTATCCATTTAACTGAGTGGTATCTTAACCATAAATTAACTATTTCTCAGATAATTTGTGTAAGGGGAAAAAAGAAAATATAAATCCATATATCTGAACAATTTTTTTCAGTTGTGTGGAAATAGACCTACACATTTATAATTATGTCTTAGTAAACAATTCTGTTGTAAATACATTGGTCTACTTTAAACATAAAATGTTTTCTGTTAAAATACTCATTTTTGGTAGGGCGGGGAGTTGAATTTTTCAAAAATTTTATCACAATTAGAAGAAAAACAAAAACACCATGCATAATTAATATTTTATTGTAATTTCAATTGTCAGTGTCGTATGAATTATGAAATTCCGCAAGAGAATGCATTCAAATACCAACATAAATGTTCTGTACGATTGGATTGTCATAGTAAGTCCAGTGTAAAAGTTAAACAAAGCAAATATTCTCTATATATTTTTGTTTTAAAAATTGCTAGTGCTATCATAAAATAAATTTGATTATAAATGACCATACTTTCTACAATTATAATATAATATTGTTATCTCATGTGCATTCTGTAACTGTGTAGTAACCTTTATTTATGGAAATTTCATTAATGTTTTTACATTCAGTGATTTGAGATTTTACAAACCTTAAAAAATTTGATTTATATACACATTTGAAATTATCAAATTGTGGTATAGAGTTTGAATGATAGTAGTAACTCAATTTAATGGACTTGTAAATTTTTCTATGACAGCATTTTAATAAATATTTTAATAATGTAAATCTATCCTAATTGAAATGTAAACAGAATTAGAATGTTATTGATAATAATTTGATACATTTTATAAATTAACACTTTTGGGGAAAAAATGTGGAGTTAAAAAATACATTTTAATTTATTTTAAAAAATTGAAAAGTCAGTCTCATTTAATTATTTAGATTACTGTATTTAAAATGTAATGTTCAAAAATCTAAACAAGCTATATCAACTCGCAAATAATCAATTATTTATTTTTTTGCCATAAAAGTTAATTAACATTTTAAATAATGGTATTTTATATGGGAAATGTATACTAGTTCTAACTTAATGTATTAAACATTTTTGACCAATTTCTATTTTAAATAATATTGGACTCCCACTGATATCAATTGCTTTCAGTGGAAGTGTATAGTTTTGAAGATTTTTTCATTTTTAATTTGCTTTATTTGCTCAGTTTAGGAGTTCATAAAGCAATTTTTTTTAAATTTTATAAAAGCATTATTTAATTTAAATATTTTGTTTGCTTCTATTCAGCCTTTAAAGACTGATCGATGTTTAGCATTGGATTTTGTGGACTACATAAGGTGAAATGTGGCTTTTGAATAAAATTATTGAAAACCATCCCTTCCCTTGAATTATTCATAATTGTAAATTTTTTCCTCTCGATCAGTAACTGTTACTGTTTGGAATTGGTTATTTAAATGCTCTCATTTGCACATTCCTTTGCTTGATTTTGCCATAATTTTATGTAACTAGCCTTTTAATAATTTGCTGTGGAAGTAAAACTAAAGTTTGAAATACTGAATTCACAATGCATGATATGCTAATTATACTGATCATAAACACATATTGATTACTAATATTAATTTTAATTAATTTTCCAAACAATTTTTGAAAAAAAAAATTACTATTTACAATCTCTTTAAAATAGTTTCAATATCTGTCAAATATTTGAATACATTCCACATAACTTAATAGGTTTAACTAAATTATATTGCTTTTAGTCTTATAATTTAACAATATTTTTAAAATGTGATTTACAATTTTTCCATGCCCCTTTTTATAATTTATTTTTCCTCTTTGCATTGTGAGTTGTACTTTGGTAGTGTTTTAAAAATTAATCCTTGTTTCTTAATCCAGTGTGTTATGTTAATTTTATAAAAAAGTTTTGTCTTATATAAATCTATTCAGATTTCTTTAAATGAAATTCTGTAATTTTCTCTGTGCATGCAAAATTAGAATTTTGTAGATTTTAATTCTTTCTAAAATCTGCCAACTGTTTCAGTTTGTTTATAGTTGTGAGCGTAAAATTATTAAAGTAAATACTCTGATATTTTAAAATCTTTAAATCATAAAAATCTGTTATGTTTTATTTGATTTATAATTTTAAATAAAATATTGCATTTGTGAAATGACTTATTTTCTATTCAAATTCTGTTTAAAATTCAAAGATTAATTTAAAAATATTACTATGAGTTAAATTTTTAGAGGGAATAGGAAGATATTAAATTTGATAGTTGATATAAGACTGACTATTGAAATTTTGTGGGCACCAAAAAAAAAAAAAAACAGGACAGTTATGTACTCTTGAAGCAATCATCAGTTAATGGCTTCCAAAAGAACATGGTTTAATGATTGAATCAGTTGTCAGTATCGGTTGTATTCTTTTAATACTGGGTTTGATGTTTTTGCATAATGTTTTAATCTGTTGTCGGTATCGGTTGTAATTTTTTGATACTGGGTTTGATGTTCTTGCATAATGTTTTAATCATCAAATTTGAAATACTATTCAAATTACTAAATTAAAAAGCTATTTATAAAGCAATTTTGAGAAAATAAGTTTTACTATAATATTTTATAAAGACATCCATAATTTTATGTGTTAAGGCTCATTTATTGCTGCATACTTGTCTAATAAAAATTTTATAAATATTTGGCCCCCCCCCCAAAAAAAAAAGTTTACTTTATATTTTTATAGGTAATTGGGGTCATATACATTCAATTTGAATTGTTGACTGTATATTCATTTTTTTTTATTCATCTAGAATTGTTTTTGTTATTGTCATAAGTTGCAATTGTTACTCACTTTTTTTATTTTAGAACAATTCAAATTCATTGTCATTTTTTAAACCAACTTCATTACTCATTAATGGGAACTTGCTATTTATAATCATATTTAGCATTTAAGTAAGTTTATTGCTTGTACTATATTAGTTAAAATAGCAAGATCATATTTAATTTTCTATTATAATTTACTTAGGGTGCCCCAGAAGGAGTTTTAGAAAGATGCACCCATGTTCGAGTTGGAAGTACAAAAGTGCCTATGACTCCTGCAATCAAGAATAAAGTATTGGAAATTACCAAACAGTATGGAACAGGAAAAGACACTCTGAGATGCTTGGCTTTGGCTACCATTGACAACCCTCAAAAACCTTCAGATATGGACTTGGCAGATTCTACTAAATTTGCAACTTATGAAGTAAGGGATTGAGAGTTTATCAAGGGTTCCTTTTTTCCATTGGAGTTCTATAATTCTGTTTTGCTTGTGTGATTAGTAGCTCATATATAATTGATTTGTGACCTTGTTAAAGCCCAAAAGTTTTATTTTGGTATTTAGAATGTTATTTAGATATTAAATTTAAAATTTTGAAGATAGTTTAAAGTGGGGGATACACTTTATTTTATACTAATTAATATATCCAACATTATTTTAAAAAAATTATATTTTTAAATTAAAAAAGCAGTATTTAATTGCCACACACTTCATTAAAATCATCTTTACTTCAGTTTTTATAAATAAAATTTGAAGTATCTGTAATATAGCAAATATGCACAGTAAAGGTTGAAGTTGCGGTTTGTGAAATCAATTGTTTAAATCTGTGTAGTGTAAACATTATAGTTTAAAACCTTTTGCATTAAAAATAAATTGCCTAAAATACATTTCTGATTTGACTAAAATACATTGTGACCTGATTAGATTTTGTTGGTAAAAATATTCAAAAGATTTTTATGTGTTATACGATCTTTAATCTTTGTGTACTTTAAATAAACTGAGACAAAGACATCAAAAGTTTTTCATGTCTTGTAGTTTCTTGAAAAATTATTGGATAATTACATTGATCCAGAACTGCCAGAAACCATTTTTCCTTAAAAGTGATTTATTTTTTAAAGAATTATTTGTAAATTAAATTTAGTTTGACTTTGTGAGTGGACAGAATATCTGTTTTCAACTTGAGACATAAAAGCAGTCATTTTCATGAGGGAATTTTATTCTCCTTTGATAGTTAAAAGTAATCACATCTTGAATAAATTTTTAAATAACATGAATCATATAAATGGTTTTAAGTTTTTAAATCTTATCTGCAGCATTTGTTAAAATGTATTCTGAAAAACTCAATACTTCAAAGTCTGATATCCTGCTATTAATTTTAAGCTTTTGACTAGTAGCAAAGAATGCATGCATCATTTTCCAGATCGTCCCTAACTCACTTAATACATTTATAAGTACATGTATATATTTTCAATGTGTTTATTTTAAGATTGTAATTTGTATGAAATCACTCTGCTTTTGCACCATTATGGTTTTCTAACTTTTTGAACTTGAATATTAATCTTTTAATGAAAAGGAATTATTATTTTTAGACTGGTATGACCTTTGTTGGTGTTGTTGGAATGTTGGATCCACCGAGGAAGGAAGTCAAAGATGCTATCTGCCGTTGTAAAGCTGCAGGAATTAGAGTCATTGTGATTACTGGTGACAATAAAGTAAGGGTGGTTTTTGGAAGAGCATGTAATTTTGTTATTTCAGTATCTATAATGCATTTTCATAAGATTCAAGTTTGATAAAAAAAAAAAAAAAAGTTTTCAGATTCTGAAGTTTCAATAACATATTAATCTTGTCAGCAAGATGAAAGTGGAAGATTGATTCCGCCCCCCATAGATTTAATGAAAAATACACTTGATTCCTACTTCATTTTTGAGGATTAAACAGTATGGAAAAGAATGCATCTGTTGAGAGCAAAGTATTATATGCAGATGTTGAACGGCATTCAAATTTAATGGTTGAAACCCACTTTCAGTTCTTACTGCTATCCCACCACCACCAATAACGAATCTGAACATGCCTTCTTATGGTGCACCTTCAATCATGCTAAATCTGCTACATAAGTGTAACATAATGTTTTTAATTCTTGAGATTTTTTCATCTTTACACTTCACTCCAATGCTCATTTAGTCGCAATTTCAGATCTCTAGCAGCACAGGGTTCCAGGTGATGGGACACCCCAAAAATCAAAACAATAAGTAAAATCTTCATGGAATTTAACCTGGTACTCCTATAGGCCTAAATAGTTACCCTTTAAATTTTTATTTTAAAATTTAAAGGGTAGTGTGCTGCAAAGGGTTAGCATGAATCTTTGGTGATTTTTTTTGGGGGGGGGGAAGCAATGTAACTGTTCTAATAAAAATTATTTTATTTATTGCTTGCATATGGTTAACTGTACATCATGCACAAGTAGCAATTTAAATATAGTGTGGTTTATATGCTTTAAAATTTTCCTTTCTTGCTCTAAAAGTAGCAAGATCAAAATAATAGTTGTAAGGAAAGTTAATTTTCATGGGAGAAATAAATACATAAAATTCTCAAGTGAAACTGAAATTTCTGCAAAAGCATTTAAATCATGGTTAATTTTTAAAAAAACATTCTAGGGTTTTATTTTTCTATTTTTTAATATGGGAATAGAAATTGTTTATCTGTGGTTTTTGTTCTTGTATATGATTTAATGAATATTATTAATTGGATGAATGAGATCAAATATTAAAAGATAGCTACAAATATTAAGTAATAGAAATCCTCCCAATTGTATTATGCTATATTTTGATTTTGTCACTGTATGGTGTTTATATAATCTATATTTTATATAAGTAGTATATAATTATGCACTATTATGATACTTATAATATAAGTTGTTTGCTCTCAGGTTTGGGTAAGATAGAACAGGAAATTATATGCTTTCTGTTCATAAGATTTATCTTACTTTTAGGCTACTGCTGAAGCAATATGCAGACGAATTGGTGTCTTTGAAGAGGATGAAGATACTTCTGGTGTGTGGACTTTTCATTTTAAAAAACTTTACATTTTTTTTTTTTTGTAATATGAAAGTATTTTTAGACTATTAATTAATTCCTTATTTGTATTTTTTCTGCTGTCATAGAGGAGTATCTTGAAAAGTCAGGTAATTTATATAGTATATATGGATTTTCAATTTTCAAAAAAATTATTAACTTGTTATATCATTTTAATTGAGCATATTTTCAACTTGTATACTTTATGCTAATAATAATCCTAATAAAGGATAAATCTGCAGGTAATCCTTCTTGCAGTTTTATGTTCATAATTGATTTTAACCTTTCAGGCAACTGAGCTTTCTTTCTCCCTTCGCACTATTTTTCTGATAACAAATGACTTGTATTTATTTCTATATATTAAAGTTTGCTTTAAATATTCTCTAGATGATGTTGATCCCATGTAGCTCATAAAAATATTTCATAGTGTTGAAAGACATAGTATGGTTATTGGATTTTAAGTGATGGATAATGTGTAACCATCACTTGATATTGTTGAAATTTTTCTAATTGTTTTCTATCAAATTTTTTATATAAAGATATACTTTTATAATTTTAATTTCTTTTAAAAGGTCTGTCTTTCTCTGGACGGGAATTTGATGAGTTGGCACCATCTGAACAAAAATTAGCAGTATCTAGGGCAAGGCTTTTCTCAAGAGTAGAACCAGCTCACAAGAGTAAGATCATTGAGTTTTTACAAGCAGATGGTGAAATTTCTGCCATGGTGAGTATTTTGTTGCTCAAGAATGAAAATCTTATTCTAGTGTGGATATTATCTAAAATTACTGAGGATTTTGTTTCAAATTAATATGCTCATGCTGCAGAATATGTTCATATTCTGTTTTTTATAATTCAGATAATCCTGATAAAGCAAGGGTTTACATACAATTTGGAATTGAGGGAATCTTTCCCAGTAAGAGAACATAAAATAAATCTTCAAACTACTCAATGCTTGAAAAGCATTTAGGGGATCGAGGATATTAAAATTATGGAGCTTCTGATTATCAGTTTATTTCTAGGAAAATAACAATAGTGAAAATGAATAAGTTAAATAATTTACTTGAAAAATTGAAGAGAAGAAACAACACAAATCTTGATTTTAACTGACAATTCTATATACAGAAATTAATCAAAAATGCAATCATTATAAAATTTAATTAAAAAAATTTTCTGAAGCAAACTAATAAAAAATGCTTTGTCTTTAGAATTAACACAGATGAACTTATCCGAATTAGAAATAAATATTAAGTTTAATGCAAAAAGAAATGATGAATCCTGCCTGAAGACTTTCTCAAGGGTCCCACTTAGACAAGGATTCAAACTAGTGATTTTTTCTGTGAGGGGTCTGACTTTTGTCCAAAAATATTGACCCCACATGACCCGAAAATCCCCAGTAATTGAGGCCTTAGAGATAAAACCAGTATCGCAAAAATAAGTCAATTTTCTAAAGCCTCATTTTCTGAGAATTTTCGGGTCACGAGAGGTCAATATTTTTGGACGAAAGTCAGACCCCTCACAGAAAAAATCCCTAGTTTGATTCCTTGCCAGAGGGTGATCCTTGAGAAAGTCTTCAGGCAGGATTAATCATTTATCTTTTTGATTCTTTTGCAACTTCATATTTATTTCTAATTTGGTTCTATTTACAGAGTATCTCAAAACACTATAACAAACCTTTATTTCCTTGTGTATTTTAATCAGACATATATTCCTTGTTGCAAAACTTCTTTTAATTAGGTAGGCAATTGCATAAAAACATTTTGACTTCTATAGACGCTGATAATAATAATAAAAATTTACAAAATTTAAATTTTAAACTGACATACTAAAAAGTGTCAATGAACAAAATGTTTTGATGGCATTCACTTAGGCACATTTCTATCTTTACAATTTTTAGAAATATACATATTTGTAGATTTAGAGGCACTTGCCACCAATTTAAATGGAAATGTATATTTCGGAAATGCACATTTATTCAATATAATAAAAAATAAAAAAACCTATCTTGTATATATGCTTAATTGTACATCATTCAGTATGACTGGTAGTTGTAATTATGCATAATATTGCAATTGCAATTGATCAAAGTAAACAATTTTGACATTATAAGAAAGGAGAGAACATTTAAATATCTTGAAATAATTGAAATGTTAAACAAGAAAATAAAATTATTTGCTTTCAATTCTGTTCTTTCTAAAGAAATGACTTATTTCTGCAAAAAGGGACATTTCAGGAGTATGGACAGTTTATTCTGAATGTAATTATATGCTGAAGTTTCCTCATCGTTCTAAAATGAATTTATAGAACAATTCAGCCATTATGAGATACTCAACCCTTACTTCACTGAGAAGGAATAGAAATTATGAGACATTCATATGATGCAGAAATTGATATTTTGATTTAGTTTTCAAATTACCCTCATGCTAGTTTATGAATAGTTCAGAACTCATCATTCCAAATGCAAGGTCTTCAGCATAATAATCAACATCCGGGTTGGCATTTGGCCTTCAGATAGATTCAAATTGGTCTTTCCTCTGAAATATGATTTAGTACAATGAATATTGCTACAATTAATAAAGAAGCATCAAATGTCAAAGTGATCATTTTTTAACAATAAAATTCTTCATATGAGAATTGCATCTGTGGCAATTTCTTTAAAAGTATTATGTAGCATTTTTCAGAAATTCATTGTTTGATATCACTTTGTACAGAAGTATGCTGAATTTTGACTGTAATTCAGTTTTACGAGTCGGTCATAATGCTTGTAAATGTTCTGTTGTAATTATATAGTTAGTCAATAATTCAAGCCAGCTACAGTAGGAAGATTGAATACGAAATTGCCCGATTGATATATTGGCTTATGAGGATATGCTGAATTATTAATCTGATCAGAAAAATGTTTGGTACTTTTAGTTTCTTTTAACATGATCATACATTGAGCTGTTTATCAAGATAGCTTTTTATATCAAGATTTATAATTCCACTTAAGTATGTATTACACATAAAAGAATATCTGATAAATTTCATATTAATATATTTTTCAAATAATTCTTTGTTGAAAAAGCCAGTGTTCCAACTTGAACAGTTGTACCAATTTCAAATTTCTTCTATTTTTTATAACTAGTTATGTCATCAAAGGCCATCTTCTCTCTCCTCCACTATTTTTGAAAGATATTGTGAAATAAATCTTAGACAGAACCCCTAACCTCAACAACTTCACTGGTTTTGGCAATTGTCACTTAATAATTTTCTTATTTAGCTAGTGTGTTGAAACAAATGGAGTCTCATTGTCATGCGTTCATATTTTTAAATAACACTTTATTTTCTTTTGACATGTTTAGATTAATAACATTTATATGGTTACTAGATGTAGATGTTAACTTATTTGAAATAGGCCATGGGGGGGGGAATTAAATTGCATTGATATTGTTTGAACACATGGTGTGCAGTCTATATTGTGTTAGCGGACTTTCAACTACGCCTTATCAAATATATAGAGGTAAAATTACTGTAAGTAAAAATAAGCATAAGAGTGATATAAAGACTAAAATATCTTACAGACAGGTGATGGAGTCAATGATGCTCCTGCCTTAAAAAAAGCTGAAATTGGTATTGCTATGGGTTCAGGTACTGCTGTAGCCAAATCTGCTTCTGAAATGGTTTTGGCTGATGACAACTTTTCTACAATTGTTGCTGCTGTTGAAGAAGGACGTGCCATCTATAATAATATGAAACAATTCATACGATACTTAATTTCCTCAAATATTGGAGAAGTTGTCAGGTATGTTTTTTACATTTGACCTTGTGATTATGTGACCTTGATTGAATTTTATTTTTAGATATAAATTGTGCTGGATTTTAATTTTGCTTCATCTATAGTAATATGATTTCTGGAACTTAGCATGCAGCTTTTAGTTCCTGATATATCTAGAATTAACATTTATAATTAAATTTTAAATAATTTTGCATTTGATAGTTTCAAGATTAAATGAAGAATAAAGGTGGTGAAAGAGTGAATTTTTACTTTGACTAATTTTAAAACCTAAAAGATTTTTTTTTAATGGTGGACTCAAAATATAAAATTATTTGATACTGAGTTTCTAAACTTGTGAAAATAATATGCAGTTTTATTTTTTTCGAAACAGCATTTTTCTTACTGCTGCTTTGGGTCTGCCAGAAGCATTGATTCCTGTTCAACTTCTCTGGGTGAATCTAGTTACAGATGGCTTGCCAGCTACAGCTTTGGGCTTTAATCCTCCTGATCTGGATATAATGGAAAGGCCACCACGTAGAGCAGATGAATCTCTCATATCGGGGTGGTTATTCTTCAGGTATATGGCTATTGGAGGTAAGAAGGATTTAACAAATACTGCTTTCAAATAATATTTTAATGTTTTGTATATTTGATTATACATAAAGTAGTTTAATGAAAGATGGTTATAAATAAGTATTCTGACCTGCTTGAATCGTGTATAAGTTTTGAATTATCAGAATACTACAACAATATAAGCGAAAATAGTAAAGTTCTATGAGCCTTCACCAACCATGGTACAACTCCTCCCATCGTCAATGGGACTGACTGCTAGAAAACCAACAATTATACCATTCATCCCAATATCTGAGGTTCCACAGAGATTGGTGGGTGAAAAATTAAATATTGAAGCCAACAAACCTATTTCTGTAGCTTTCATGGTCATATTAAATTCTTTAGCAATAAAACTAGTATATTCAATTGTGATACTCGAAAAATATCTACTTTTAAAAGTAGTTGCCAATTTAAAACAAATCTTGTTTATATAGTACTATATCTTTGAATTTAGAAGCCCTTCTGTGTCTTCTGTAAAATAAAGCCAATGTCATTTGCACTTGCAGCATATATACGAAGATGAATTAATATGAAGTAGAAATTCTTAATTTATATAATTCTTGTATTAAATTTTATAATTAAATTGTATTATATTTGTTTACTTAGCATTTTATGTTTAAAAAGAATGTAGAAAGATATTTTATATTTTGTCCTGCCTTGGTACTGATGCTGTACATGACAGCATCAAAATTTGCGATGCAAAGGAATTCTGTAGTGACTTTATTTCCTATCCTGTTGTATGGTATATAATATCTAATGAATAAAAAACACTGGTTTTTAAAAAAGAATCTTTCTTTTGAAAGAGGATGGGTAATTGCTTTGTTTTTGAATTAGCATGCTTATTATCTTAAGAAGATGCCACGAGAATTTGTGTTGAAGATTAGCCCTTAAAAACATGAATTTTTATTTTTAACACTCCTAGTATGAGATCCAAGAAATCTACAAACTTTTCTTCAAAACATCAAAACTTAGATATCTCGAGTAAGTAAATTCACTTAAAAATTTCAAGCCTCAGATTTTACTGATTTCTCTTCCCCCCCCCCCCCCCAGAAGGTTCAACTGTAAGTATAATAAGAGGAAGTGTCTACTATTAGTTGAGGGTCAATGATTGATTGACAGTCAGTGGAACTCTTCTTTTAAATAATGCATTAAACAGCTTGTTGTGAGCTTTTGTTAATTAGATTTTGAGAGTAACTGTTTCCAAAATGAGTCTCAATGTGCATAAAACCGAATGCATGAAAATATAAACTTTGTTTTACACACATGCACATTATAATTAGCCTGATATATTGGATTTTAAAACTTTCAAAGTTAAGAAATATAGTTAATTAATTTAAAAAATCAAATAAAAGGAATATAAAACAAAAAATTAAGAATTGGCACCTTTCTTTTATTATTTAAATAAGACTAGCAATTTAAATTGCTTTTGCAACTTATGATTTAATGCAGTGTACTAAACATATAACATTTACTTAGCAAGTGTGTTTATATTTTTTAATAAAATCATTAATTGATGTATTTGCAAAGGATAATTGACAAACTGCATGTAGCCAAGATGAAATGTTTTATTTTGAAAAATTAATATTGATTACATTACTTTTTTGAAACTTTATCGGTATATGCAAAATTGAATGTCTGCTTGTTTCTTTGAACGTTATAAAATTCCTTGTGCCTTGATGAATTCAAACAAAATTTGGTGCAAATATTTCTTAGTACTTGAAAAAAATAGCCATTTAATTAAAAAGTTCCTGCAACTTTCTAAAGGACATGAAAGAGGTTAAAAACTATAAATTGTTCTGGTATAACATCGGGACAAATCTTATCACACACACAAAAATATAGTATTTTAGTTACAATTTCATTACCATACAATGATGCTTTTATTTTTAATCAATTGCCCAAAGTTGATTTAAATGCATTTTTTTAATGAAATATTTAGGTTATTTCATTTTGTGGTTGTATTTATCAATCGCATATTCTTACCAATGCTTAAAAAAAAAATTTTTTTGGCACACTTCCATTTTTGCATTTATTATCTAGTATAAAGACAAATTTCAATATGCAAGTACACTAATTTATTAAAAAGCATGTTTTAAAATTGTTACACTGCTTAATTGGTTGGTTAAAATTTGTCTCATATTTTAGCACTTTTGTAATTTTAATGTATCAGTTTGGCATATCTTATACGTTTTTAAAATTTATTTCAGTTTGTTCAATAACATTTTATTTCTCATGATAAACTTGACAATAGCATATATTTTATTACGCCAGGTTTATAGATATACTTCATATATTACGGCAATGTTGCATATGCAATAAAAAAATAGTCTTTAATATCATTAATCTCAAAATCTAAATGCAGGATTTTGAAAGTTTGTTTAAACTTTGTACCTAAAAAAATTTGAATAAAAATGTGATAGAAATAGAAAGGAAATGAATGTGGATCATAAAATTTGCAACAAGCCAAGTATATTTTTACAAAAAAATAAATATATAAAAACAATTAAAAATATTTTCTAAATTACGTTTATTTTAATGCATATTGACATTATTCAACATGCATTTGCATTTTAATGCATGAAAATTATTTACTTTGTGTATTATTCTGAATTGTATATTGCAGAAATGTTTTTTGGTAGCAATTTATATTACAGATTTGAGTAGTTATTTTTTTTTTACATCATTAAGTTGGGGATCATTATCTTATTTCCAAGAGCTTTGAGTTTGCCACCTGTTGTCATTATTAATATCCTAAAGTAAAAACTATTCTGTTAAAAACCTAGTCTAGAAATAAATGTTTTACCAAAGGTTAGTTAATTCTGCAAATTACTAAAATATAAGAAACGTTCAAGTGAACTATTAATTAAATAACACAAACTTGTTGCATGAAGCTACAAAGCAGTCTCAATCTTCTCTGAGAATTCTAGAAGTGTCCTCTTACAAAGCAAAAATTCTACACAATAAGCAAAATAAGCCCTTCATTGGGTCAGATTTACTAGCATTACTATTGCGAGCAGAAACCACAGAAAGGTAAAGCATTTTCTTTCTCCAAATTGTGACACTTTTAGAGTGTATCTATATTTTTGGCATAACAGTTTCATTAAGCATAGCAGTTTAATGTCTGTTAACAGGAAAATTAAATAAAATTTGAAATCAACCAGCAAATGAGTGTAATTAATAGAATTTTTTTTAATTAAAAAAACATTGATTACATTATGAACAATCACTCCTTGAGTTCTACAAATCTACTGTATACAATAATATTTTAAACATAAATAATACCTATTGTTACATTACTAAACATGAAAATTCATGAAACAATTATTTTTAACATTTAAGTATAAAAGTGTACTGCATTTGTTGCATGACCACTATACGATACCCTGGCATAGTAGAATTTTATACCTCAACCTGTTTGAAAATATGGTGTTGGCCACTAGCCTATCTTTTCGTATATGCATAATAAGACGCCAGAGGATGAGATGACCTTCTAAGTTTAGTGAACTAAGTAGAACTAGGAACCAATTTTGCATATTGATATATTTTTACATTGCAAAAAGTCTTTTTTTTTTTTTCTGCATACATTAATATATGCATAAATATAAATTGTTACTTTTACCTTGTATTTCTATTCTAAAACAATTTTTTCTGTATGTTTTAATTACTTTTTATATAAACAATAATTTATTATTCCATTGAAATGAAATTGTATTGAGATGACATACCAACAAGGAAAATAGTCAGATAAAGAGATAAACTGTAAAAGATTCTAGTTATGTTTAAAAACAATAAAATAGTTTTGGTCAAATTAAAAAATAATAATAATATGAAAAGGTTGCATCATTTAAACATAAGATGCATATCTGCATCACTATACATTTTGAGAGTTAATTCTTATTCAAATGTAGACTTAAAACTGTAATATGATTTTTCTAATGTAGCCTTGTTTCTCTTCCAGGATATGTTGGTGCAGCTACAGTAGGAGCTGCTTGCTGGTGGTTTATGGCTGCCCCTGATGGACCCCAACTGACTTACTATCAACTAACGCATCATCTTGCTTGCCATCAGGATACCAAGAATTTTGTTGGTGTGGACTGTACAATATTTTCTGATCCTCATTCCATGACAATGGCTTTATCAGTACTTGTGACTATTGAGATGTTTAATGCTCTAAATAGGTAATGTTGCTTCCTTTAATTTAATAAAGCATTTATCTTTATTTTTTTTAGTAGTTGTTAGTTACTTTAGTTGTTTTTATTGGACTAATATTATGAACAATTTTTTACCTTTAGTTTACTTCTTTGTTCATCGAAAAGAAGTTTGTATTATTATATTTTTTTTAATGAAAACAAAATCGTTCCATGTTTGGAGGACATGAACATTTTCTAAAAATATTTTAAATCCCTTAAATTTATATTTTTACTTTCATGAATAAATGGTCTTGAATTCTCATTTGCTGCAATAAATTGATTTTGTAAACAAAATACTATAGTATGAAAATAGTTTAATTCTTATACTTCAAACGCAGCTATTGTAAAATTGTTTATATATATATATATATATATAATATAAACTTCTGTTTAAAGTAACTATTGAAATGTACTTGTTTCTAAAAAGGTTGATCTTTTACACAATAAATATTAAGGATTTATGTTTAGCCTTTCATAATACAAAATTGTTAACACTAAAATGTTTTTTCCCTTTAGTTTGTCTGAAAATCAGTCTCTAATTTTGATGCCTCCTTGGACTAACTTGTGGCTAATTTCTGCCATCACCTTGTCCATGACTCTGCATTTCATCATTCTTTATGTGGATATATTATCGGTAAATATTTCTTTCCTGACTTGTACTGTCAAATATCCTTTGGAATGCACTATATGTTAGTCTTATCATTATAATTTTTGGAATAATCTTGAGAATTTTAAAACTGATTTTTTTTTTTTTTAAATCCTTATTTTTTTCTAATGTTTATATATATAGTATCAATTTTTTAACTTTTGTCTTTGTTTTTTGATAGTAAAATTTTTTGACCTCATTTTCATCTCAAGTTTCGTAGGAACCCTAAATCAGGAAAATAAACGTAAATTAATGATAAAATAAAAAAGTGGATCCAATTAATATTAATTTTTATTGATATCAAAAGGAACTGTAAGGGAACTTGAGCTGATAAATATTAAATCCCAAAAGTTACTTTGTGACCAATATTTTGAAGGATTCAGTATGGGGTAGTGACCTGTAATAAGAGAGTGTGAACTTATTCAAAGTAGATTAGAGATTTCTTAAAAAGAATGAGCTGCTCAAAATCTATAATATCAATTTGACGAATTAAAAAAAAAAAGTGGTCTCGATTTTGCTGAATGAGTTCGAGAAAGTTTGGAAAATCCATTTTTTGCTCACTTTGTTAGAAAATAATATGCCTAATATGGAAAAACTGACCCGTACTAGTCATACTTGTAAAAGAAGGAAAACAAAAAAACTGCACAACAGTTCACTATCAATGATGAAAAAGAATATCAATGAAAAGAAAAGGAATATAAGAAAAGAAAACATGTCAGACCCCAAAATGTCAATTGTTATATCTAAAAATAAAGGACTTTTGAACTTTTTGGTTCAAGAATAATAATTTAAAACTGAATTTTTATGGGCATTAAAATTTGTTGCATCACATTAATCCTTTAATGCATCCAATGATACATCAGAATTATTTTCACATATGTTCACTGAAAGTGAAATAGCTAAACAATGCACATTATGCTGTTTAGAAATGCAACATCTTTATTTGTTAGAGATTAGGTCCATTAGCTCCATGAAACTAATGGTTGAAAAATTTGCAGAAATTGATATCTAAATGCACTAGTTGGCAAAGGTAAATACATAAAAGAAAGTAGTGTTTTCTAAGTAATTATTAAATGATTTGTATCTTGATAACAAAGATGTTTTTATTTCACCCAAGTCCTTAATTTTTTTGTAACATTCAGTTAAAGAGCGTCAGAGGTAATATGTCATGCTAAATTCTACATATTAAAAGGTGTTTTTTTTTTTTTTTTTCTGTATGTAAATATAAACTTTCTTTTAATGTTATTTTGAATAACGTTAAATTGTTGATCCTTAACATGCTTTTCCATTTCTTAAAGCCACATTCCTTTATAACTAGCACGATAGTTATTTGTGCATTTTGTTGTATCTTGAATATATGTACAAGGAAAAAACGGGGAATTTTTTCTCCAGTTTAAGTGGCAACCCCGTGTTAGTGCATACAATTCTAAATTAAGAGTTTTCTGAAATAAATGCCCAATGTTTTCTGAATTTTAAAGATATTCTGGCATATATATTTTTTTAAATTGTAAAATATATTTCCTTGTTTTCAAATTGAATTCCTTTCTTTTCAGGCTGTGTTTTCTGTTTGCCCTCTGTCTGTTACTGAATGGCTGGTTGTCTTGAAGATATCTTTCCCTGTCATAATTTTGGATGAGACAATGAAATTCTTCTCCAGGAAATTCTTAGAAGGCCGCAATCCTTTCACTGAATTGCACTGGATGCTGGCACTATGGGCCATTTACATAGGACTCATGATTTATTCTCCAATCTAAGTGGACTGTGATAGAGAAACCATTGCATCATCTCGTGACAAACATTTAAATGGTGTCAAGTTTTAAACTCTTTACAGCAAAAGATCAACGTACTCTTGAGTCTTCGGGCAAATGGCACTTAAGGAAAAATCTGTTGCCATTCTAGAGTATCGCATTGTGAAAATAGTAGTGCTTGAACATTTTATCAGTGCTGTGAACCTCGAGTCCCTGTAGACTGGAAAAGAATTTTTACTTTATTTATTTTTTCTTTTTAAAATATTTATATATATGAAATTGCCTTTGACAGTTCAATTTTATTTAAAGAAAAAATATTGCATTTTTGTTGGACTTGCAGAGTTGTTGCTTTTGAAATTTTATTTTCACCTATTTAATTTTGCTTCATTTACACACGTGCTTCTAACACTGAAACAGATAGCATGCAAATCTGGTATTTTCTTAGGAATGAAGTTTTAGCATGTTATTAGTAATTTTCCATCCTCAGCTGGTTTAGTCTCATTTGTGAGGATCATATATTTGATAAGTGCTTTTGGAATAATACATTCCATAAAATATAAAAAATATTTAATGCATTTATGATTCTTTCAAGCACTTGTTTAAAATAAAAACGGCATTTCTTGTACTTTTCTCCTAAAGTTTGCTGCAAGTAGTTCTTGCTATAGAATTTCATTTCTCTTATCACTTAATTTTTTTTTTCATGCCAAAGATTTGTATTGATTTGAACTAGGAAGATTCTTAAATAAACTTATGTTTAAAAAAATAATTATCATTGGAAAAAATTGCAATAATTTTTTAAGTATTTGCATTTAGTAATTAGATTCAAAATGTAATTATTTTTCTTCACATTTCAATCTTAATTTAGAATTTGTTATATGTGTAAAATTTAGTTACATGAAGTAAAAAACAAGGATTTAAACTGTTTCTTCAGCCATAAATGTTGTAAAGCAAGTATTTTACAGAGCAATACAAAGAATTTGAGAATTTTATAAATTAAAACATGAATTATGGTTGTTCTGTAGTTTTTACAAACTAAGGAAAATAGACTAGTTTAGCTACATCTTCTCCCTCTTTGTATTGTTATACTGAATTTATTCTCCTATAATGTTTAATAATAAACTAATGGAGATATATAAAGAAAAGCATATCTCCATAACAAATTTCAATTGAAGATCTAAATATTTAGATGTATTTTTACTGTTTAACTACTTAAGGCCTTTTATTTGTGTGCTCCCCTTCTTTCAAAAAGTTACTTAAAATTCTATTTGCATTTTTCAGTCTAAATTCTTCATGCTAGGTCTAATGCTTGTGCATCATTTTTAAGTGTTTTAAGTAGTGATTGTGCATTAGACTACTTTGATTTTGCTCATAATCAAAATTAAGTGATGATCCACCATCTGTACAAAAAAAAAATTATAAAATTTTATACATACATCTTAGGCAGCATAAAAGTAATATGGTGTTTAGACAACAGAAAACATCGATTTCTGTAAATATCCTGTTCTAAAGACTGAGTTGACAAGTAGCCTCTTTCCACGTCAGCATCCATTTTACTATTTACTGCCATTCTACTTTGTGTCTATTATTGTAGAGCAGATATTTATCAGTGCAACCCTTTATGCATTTGTTCGTAATAATGTACAGAAAAATCATGTATGTTATGGGAAACCATATGGTCTCCTTTTCAGAAGTCAGGTTTTTATAATGAGTATTAAATAAATATTTGTTGGCTGAACATTTTGGACCATTCTCTTGCTTTTTGTTGTTAGCATATGTATTTTGAAAAAAAAAAAAAATATTCAGATAAAATTTATTCATACTTAGAAATGAATTGAGCCTTTTACATTATAAGCAACTTTGTTATATAAAATACTAGTTCTTGTTAATTAGTGATTAAAACTTAATGATGTTCATGACTGAAAATTTTCCTGGTTATGTGCTTGTTTGTAACCTCTTAATCTCCTTGATATGAATTTAAGTTTTTTAGTTATAATATTAAATTTTTATGGGAGAGGAGAAAAGAGTTGTATGTTTGAGAATTAGATAAGGTATGTACCATCAAATTTCATAGTGAATGATAATGTAAGTTATATAAAGAAAAAAAAAGGCTTCAGAGATTTGCCATTAATAATTATTGTAGTTCGATTTGCATGAAATGGAGAAATTGAAAGATGCAATTTATATTCAAGAAGGATATCAATATTTCTTCTGCAGTAGCCAGTCAAACAGGAAAGTGTAAGAAAAAACTATAAATTTTTTCAAAAATCCTTTCACACTAATAATCTTATGTAAAATATTTTTTAAACTTCATATAAATTATTATTCAATTATATAGCATTTGTAAATATTTTAACAAAATACTTTTTCCAGACAAAATTTAATTTTTCAATCTTCAGAAAGAAAATACAGATAATTGTTTTATAAATATGTATTTACAATTTAGAAAATCAAGATTAAAATTTTCCAGCTCTCTTCCTTGCTGTATATTTTGTATCTGGACGTACTTCCCTGGGAAAAAAAAAATTATTATAGTAAGTAGCATAAAAATTCAAATATTAATCTTATCATGCAAATAACTTAATATATAACTAGCTGGAATTATCTCCTTTCTTCCATTTTTTTTTTAAGTAGTTGTGGTATTGAAGGGTTTTTTTTTAATTTTATTTTTTCCCCCTCCCCTTGAATGTTTTCTGCTTCCAAATATAGAAATCAAAAATAATATAGAGTACACTTTTTTTAAGCCAACTGAAACCAAAATATATGTTGGGGGTTTTTTTAAATTAATGTATGTACATGCCTGTCAGTCCTTTGGATTTGTATGAAATATTTTAAAAGACCACATACCAAATTATCTTTTTAGCTGGAAGCATTTTTGGACTGTACGAAGTTTGAAATTTTTATTAATTACTATATTTTAAATTTGACAATTGCACATTTTGTATATGATGGGGGGGGGGGATTATAATTCCTTTGTAGTAATAGCATGCTTAGTAGCTTAGGATGAAAAAATTGTACCTCTTTCTTTTAAAAACAGATGTAACTAAACATCATAACTTACTTCCCTTGACGTCGCCTTCGTTCCTTTTTCTCTAATATCCAATCTCTTGATGTTTTCACTGATTCACCACGTTTAATTTTGTCTTTCTTCCTGGTTATAGAGAAAAGTAAAATAAATCTTTTATTTCACTTAGATTGAAACTAGTAGAAATTTAAAAACTTTGTCTCGACTACATTTTGATACATAAACAATAAAAAATTGTTTTATGTGGTAATTTAAAGCTTTCTAGTTTGTTAATAACTGGGCTTTGTTCGATTATCTTCTGACATAATTTTGAAGATCTAAAGAGAAACAAAGCTTGAAAACAACTTACCAAGCTTTAGAATATTTGGCTTGTCGAGCTACTTCCTCATCTGTTCCTAAAGCAGCAGGCAATTTCTGTGGGCCACCTGTTAGAAGCACAAGGAAATATCTGGACAGAAAAAAAAAATTGTGAATGTTACTAACTTTATTTTACAATGTTTTTCTACCATGTGCTAAACATTTTTGAGAATTCATAGTAAAAAAATTGTATTATCTTTCATAATTTAATTAATATCGATAAAATATTTTTATATTATTCATTCAAATGTCCAAATATTTCTAGTTTCAGAACGTGGCATAAAACTTAATGCTGTAAATGTATGTAATGAAAAAAATATATTTACTTTTTAGCTTTGGTACTGTTAGGATAATCAACAACCAGCCCACCTCCAAACCCTGCTCTCATAGCTTGTGTAGTGACAAGTTCAATCTGAAAAGCCACAAAACAGAAATGCATAACTTCCATTTTGAAATGAAAATGTGTACGAGGACACATAATAATTGACAAACTATATAAAATCAACAAATGCCTTTACAGAAGTAGGAGGCTGAGGTGTTCCGAAATTATACATGGAATTAACAATCAAGTTTGCAATACTTAAAAATCATAGAAAAATTTTAAAATACCTAGCCATTTCAAAAATGAAAAATAATAGAAGTACATAAATTACCAAATTTATCAATACTTAAGAAGAAAATATCACACAGATGCATTTTTTAAATATTTTGGAACAAACTGATTTGAGGGTGAGAAAGGCTATAAAATTTTATTCATATTAGATGATACATATTGTATTCTTAATTCAAAAGTGAGGTATCAGGTCTTGCTTAAAAATGAATAGAATTTTTTTAAACAAATATTTGGATAATTCTTACTGCATATTATTTTAATCTCTTACTGTAATTATACTCTTATCATTAATATATATTAGATTGTTTAAACACTTGCTCAATTAAAAATTACAAAATGTTTACCTCTATAGTGTCTTGCAGTATTATTCCCATGTGGATCTCACAATGCTATTTTTTTTTCTATTGTGCATTAAATGTTTGATGGGCTTACATTTTAATTATTTGCTAATCAGTTTGTTTACAGAATTAAGTAGTCAGTTCACCAAAGTCCACAGTAGCTAATAACTTTTCACAAATATGAAAATCTTCTATGTGTTTGCACATTTTTTTTAGTTAACTTCAATATCAACAAAATAAAATTGAGATGAAAAGAAGGAAAATACAAAACAAAAGTCTTCAAAAAATTTCTATCTTCTAAGCATTTCATCCTCCTGTGGTCTAAAACCAACCAAACACCAAAGGACTAACATGAAACGAACAGTAATTTCAAAATTGATCAAAGAAGAAATTGAAATTACTATTCAAATTAATTAATTATTGTTCAGAGACTTCAAAAGACTTCTCATTTTACAAATATGAAGATTTTCATTTATCAATTTCAGAATGCCAATGCTGAAAATCTCTAATTCAATTACAATGAATAAGCCAATATTTTTATATCTATTACAAGCTAATATTTCATATTTTCTTTAACATAATGTAATATAATATCAATATGAATTTCAGTTTCCATTATTAACATTATGAAAGTAAAAAATAAACATCTTACTTGTGTTGCATTTTCAGGGTAAAACTGAAAGACAGCACGAGCTCCTCGACTCTACAAAGAAGCATCATAATTTTATACAGATTAAAAGTCCATAAATTCATTTAATAAAAATTGTTGTAATGATAACTCTCAAACATAATAAATATCAAAAATAAATTCAGAAGTGTTAATAACATTTATGATGACAAATCATTACAAGAATTGTATGTATTATTAAATAAATTGAAAAGCTAATAATATAATTGGAATAATCAAAATACTTCTTTTTTTTTTGTTTTAAAAATTAACAAAATAAAAGTAATAAATGATTTCATTACCAAGCATCCGTATAAAGAAGTGAAAAAAGTATATAATCGCTTGGCTGGTTTGTGATCTTTTTTGTCTGCATTACAAAGCCACTGGAGAGCTGAAATACTATTAAAAAATTTTCAAATAATTATGCAGAGGACAGCAGGCAAAATTTCATATCTACAGTGTTTATCAAAATGAAAAGAAAAATATGACTATGTAAGATTTTCACATTTTTATTAAAACAAATTTTGGTTAAAGCTATAATCAAGACAATATGGAAAGATATACCAGTGTGCCATAACACATAATTAAAGTGTCCTGAATATGATATAGAATGTATTGATACTCATGTATTTTGATATGTACAGAAACTAATTTTAAATACCAGAATCTTATCTTATGTAATGAAACAATGTTTAAAATTCATTCGGCTCCTGTATGGGATGAAAAATTTTACATTACACTAACAATCTGCTATTTGGCCCTTTGCAGATTCATAGCACAACCACTTTCAACTTGTATCTACAGTTAATTTCAAAATGTAGTGTAATTGAGAAAACTGTTATCATTTTAAGTGCAATCAATTAAAATACTATTTACAATGTTTAGACAATTTAATAATGAAGTTGGCAAACAGAATAAATTAACACTTTTCTAAAAAATCTACACAAATCTTCTAACTTGATAATATATAAGATGTTCAGATATTATAAAAAATAATCTATATAATATAACTATATATTTTAACAAAGAAATAATATTATCTCTCTGTTTAATAACGATTTTTTTTTTCTTATTAGATAAAATGAATGGAAAATAGCTGTTCCGTTTTTATGAAGCAGTAGTTATTAAAAAAAAACTACCCATGGGCCACATGACTGAAATAATTCTAGTGCTTTATCATGACTTTTTATTGAATTTAAAATAAAAATTCAATAATATTAATAATTTTGATATATTATAAAAAAACAAATTACATAAAGCTAGCTAAATAAATTAAATACTAAGAAAGTAATTGCATATTTCGAACGTCATTAAAACTACAAGTGCTTTTCATCTCGGTTGAATTCTGATTTTATAAATATAAAAATAAAACTCTTGGAAGAGAAAATAAATATGGACATCTTGTTCAGAATAATATTTAATCTAAACTTTTTGATATTTTTTTAAGAATTTATAACTAAGTTAAGAAAATAAAAATCTGAGTAAATAAGTTTCAAATTAATAACTTTAAGCTTTTTAAATTTTCACATATTATTTATTGTTTTTTAAAGACCTAAATTTCAAATTTTCTTAATTCATGATTTTAAAAATTATTTTGCATTATGGCAGCATAAATAAAGGTAATCAATAAAGAAAATTTTTTTACTCACAAAAATTTCCCCTAGGATGTTAAAACATTTCATAAAAACATAAGCAGTGTGTCCTGAATTGAAAATTAAGTTGCAAATTAGATGACATATACGCAATTTTTTCCAAATGACTTTGAAACAAATAATTGTATATAAAGGAATTATTTTTCACCTATACCTAATTAGAATAAAATCAGTTCATTTAGGTTTTAAACAATTCCAACAAAAGATTTTATTTCATTTTCTTTTATTTGTATGTTAAGAAATTTCAAACAGAACTAAATACAATATGCTACCTTATAGCTCCATCAAAAGCTCCTGCTCTAAAGCACAATCCTTGTCCCATGTCTGCCAGAATAATATCGCCTTCAACTTCTCTTTCTTTGGCTATGTCTGTTAAAAGATGCATTAAGCACTTATAATAAACAGAAAAGGATAGAATTTTTTTTCATGCTACTCAAAATTTTAAAATGTATGTGTCTAAGCATTCCTTACCAAATTAATGAAATCAATAAAAAAGTTTAAACAAATTACTAAGTTGATAAGTTATAAATGATTTATAAAAATAAGTTACTAAGTAAGGGTTTTATTATAAATATCTTACTTTTAGCTTTGGCATAAATCAATTTTGAGGCAATTAAAGGCAATATTTCCATTATTGAATTAAAGCTAGCTAAAGTAACATTTTTAAATTTAATTAAAAAATATTTGATATTCTAAAAATGATTAAGTTGTGCTACGAAAAATATATCCTTAACACATGCACACACTGAACCTGAAATTACAACTTTTAGCCCTCTAATACTCTTCTACATAATTTCTCAGAAGTTGTGAATGCAATAAATATATTTATAACTTTTCCTATTTTGAAATTCTGAGGCTTAACTGCAAATTTCTTTTGAAAACCTTGAAGACTGTCATAATTAAATTTCAGTAATTATGTGTATAATAATGTGATACACATTCAGTTTTCAAGCAATTTCATTAACAAAAAAAATTCCTTGTTGTCCATTTCATAAAATTTCTGTAAATTTTCTTCAGCAAGTACTATTTCTAAGACTTTGCCATAGTTAATACTCTTCACTATTAATAATTTAAAATGTAGCATGATAAGCTAACTATTTTAGGAAATGACTCTTTAAAACATAAGAACCTGAAGTATGTATATTGGTAAATGATGAATTGCTGGCCAATAGGAAATCATTCATAAAGCATTAAAAAATTGATAACCATTATTATATATATATATATAGATTATACAAGCGATTCCCAACGCCAGTTGATTTGAAGAGAGGTCGGGACACGGTTTCATCCCAGTAACATCACGGAGAGACCGTTTCGGTGGTCCTGGAGTTGTCGTCTGGGGAGGCATTATGATGAAAGGGCGGACTGAGCTCCATGTTTTCGACAGAGGTTCTGTAACTGGAGATCGCTATTGTCAGGAGGTGATCCTTCCCCATGTGCGTCTGTTCCGAGATGCCATTGGATCAGACTTCGTTTTTATGGATGACAATGCACGGCCACACAGGATTCATGCTGTTGAGGAGCTCCTGGAAAGTGAAGATATCACTCGAATAGATTGGCCGGCGTGCTCCCCTGATTTAAATCCGATAGAACATGTGTGGGATGCTTTGGGGAGACGCCTTGCGGCACGATTACATCCTCCTGGGAACACCCGACAACTTAAACAGATGCTGATTGAGGAATGGGCACTCTTACCTCAAGAACTGTTGGACAATCTGGTGCTGAGTATGGGGAGACGGTGCGAAGCAACCATTGCAGTAAGGGGAGGGCATATCCCATACTCTGGAACATCTGCTTGCTGTTCTTCCTCTTGGACAGACAATCATGTGTAACGATACTATGAGTTCAATAAAGCCTTTTTTTTTTTTGATTGCATACTGTATGCATTGTATTCCTTTTTGCGCAACTATGCTTTCATCATTCTTTCAGAACAAAATGCTGTATCTCATTTCTGAATTTCATGTCTCTCAGATGATTTCTCGTGAAGTTATGGCAAAAAACATATCTGTTGCTTAAGTTTTGCACACCAGTGTATATATATATATATAAACTCTAAAAATTTTTACAAATAGGAATCTGAGAGAATAGTTCCGACTTAAAAAGTTTTGATGCAATAATTATTTAATAAGAATAAAGATTTCTCTGTCAGAACAGTAAGAATTTATGAAAATTCTACCGACATCAACAGAGCTAATTTACATTTGAATTGAACAGCTACTATAAAATAAAATTTGAGATATATCTTACCTTAGTTTCAAAATGTAAATTAGCTCTGTTACTTTACATTTTTAATGGGAAAAAGAAAAATGAACTGACATTTAATTCTAAAATAGTCCCATGTTATGTATGAAGAACAAATTACAAAATAAGGAATCCAAACTCATTGATAAGAGTAACTCATTAATTCACAACAAAATTCCTTTTATAATATTTACTTTTTTTATATATATATGAAGTTGAGAAGCTGAAAATCTTGAATATCAAACAAGAAACTGGGATATTTACCAAGCATAGCTCTGCTAATGTCAATGCCAACCCAATAATGTCCTTGTTCCTCAAGAGCTTCTCCACTTAATCCAGAACCACAACTAAAACATAATGCTAAAACTTGACAACATATTTTTTCAAATTTTGTTATTAATTTACTAATTGCTTTTAGCAGGAAGCTGGCTTGCTTATCATATTAATTGGAATAATGTAGATTAATTTATTTAATTTAATTAAATAACTAAGTTACTTTAGCACATGTCATTCAAAAAATATATCTATAACTTAAAAATTAAATGTATATGAATTATTCATGTGATTACCATTATCCTATTACATGACAAATCTAATCCAGAAATAAAAATTTCTTTAAGCTTAATATCTCATAGAGAGAAAGTAAAAATAAAAATCATAAGTTATAAAAAAATCGTTATTTTTCAATAATGGAAGTATAACAGACTATTTCCAAATTAAAAAATATATATATAGCCATGAAATAATTATATTTTTAAAAGAAGGGAGGGCATTTACACATGATGGAAAAATGAGGTAGGTTTGAATTGCATTGTAGCAATAAAAAGTATTGCTTTAAATCATATTTAATATTTCATTTTATAGAAGAGTATAAGAAAAACATTTTTCTCATTGACGATTCAGGCTACGATGGCCGCATACAATTTTCACTACAGAAGTCAAAGTATCCTCTTACATTTGGATAATTTGATATATACTTTATTTAATAAAACTTTGCTATAATAGTTAAGGAAATAAATGCTTGTTCATTTTATAATGAAACCCTGAATATATATATATATAATAATTTTTCATACAACATTTTAATTCTAACATTTCAACTAATTACCATGACAACAACATTAATAGCCATGCCACTTAATACAGCATGGATTCTTAGTACAGCAATTTTAACCAGCTCATTTAATTATTTTTACATCTTTTTAAAAAGCTAAAGCCTCCATTACAAGATGTTTTTACATCCTTAAATGTTAATGCAATAATTATATACCAATATGAATCTCATATATGAAACAAATGCTTACCCTATGTCAAGTATAAAGCTTGGTTGATCATTTGGTAATGCAAGCAACTCAATGGCTCTTTCAGCCATCTGCACTTGAATTTCAATCATTCGAGAACTATATTTAGAAAAAAGGTTATTTTTAGGTAGGTCTAAAAATGATTTTTTAGTTATTTTCAAAAGCCATAAAAGACCAGTACAAAAGGTAAACAGCAAAAACAGAATTTTTTCCAGTAGCTGGACAATCCATGAAAAGAGAAAATAGTCACATCAAAATTAACATTGTACATAAAACATGTTTTGAGCCTTTCCTATCTTGAAATAAATATGTAAAATTAAATAATATACTTAATTTTTAACTTAAAGAATCTTTTTTTGAAAAGACTTTTATATATCTTGGATCTTTATAGATTAACAAGATGGCTGCAAATAAATTAACTAAGATTTTAATGGGAGGAAATAATTAAGAGCAATATTTAAAATATGCAATACTATCATGATGATGCAAGGTTAATGATTCATAAACTTTAATAGCAATATAACAATTACTCCTGCAGTTAGACGGTATCAATTAGACAGTTTCCCTGAAAATTTGTGATATTGAATGATTATAAGTATAAACTGATAAATAAATTCAATAAGACATGACATCAATATTACTGTAGATAGAATACTCACCAGACAGCAAATTGAACATCTGCAAAAAGGGTACTTTTCCATTAGTTGGTCGCAAGGGAAAAATTGTCAAATAATGTAGAATTCTGTCAAATTTCTAATGCCAAATTCGCATTTGGTTCACAATTGGCGACATTTGCTCCAGTTTAACGAAAAAGTACCGCAAAAAGATAGGGTCAGCAAAGTTTGCTCAAGAATATCACACGAGTTTTGTAATGATCAAAATACTTTTTCTTTTTATCGTATTTGATTATTCTTATTTCTAATTTTCAATTAAGCTATAATAAATTTAAAAGTCTGTTGGTGTATCTTTTTCAACCAACTAATTTAATTTATTACAGAAAAGTTTTTTGCTATTCTTAAGTTTTAACTTAAACAACAAACCAACTCATACTTTTTTTCAAATAAAAGCTAAAATAAAAAAATTAATATTTTTTCAGCAAATGAAATGCACATAAAATCAGTTAATAAAGAATCGTGATGATAAAATGTAAGTTGACATATGTAATAATAGAACTCACTTTGAGGTGTACTTTTTTGCCTCCTCTTCATTGTAAAACTAGAATGAACGGGGAAAAAAAAATATGCTACAGAAACATATGAAAAATTTCAGTAAAAGAATTTAGTAATCAATAGTTAAATTCATTAAAATAAAATGACCAGATAACTATTTATACTGAAAGACAATGATTTCAAGGATCATTTCCTTTAAATCAAACACATTTTACTAAATCCAAATCCTGGGTTCTTAAAACTGTGTTTTATAATCCAAGTGGAGTCCAAAAAAATATTGATAGTGACTTTCATTGAACATTCTATTAGAACTTTCAACTGTTAGTAGTGAAAACAATTTAAAAAATTAAAATGAAATCTACAACCACAATTTCAAGTTATCATGCGAGAACATTATTATTTTTTAAATCATATTATTTGTCTTAATTAATTTAAGTCATTAACCAGTTTGAAACAATCATGAAACTTCTCTATCCATATATACAAACATAATGATAATTTTTTTTACACTTTTATTTTCAATTTTTCTAGCTGGCAAACAAAGTTTTGGAGCTCAATCAATTTTGAGGTGAAATAACAGCTATGATGTCAAAATTCTACATCAACCTTTTAAAAACGCATCTGCTGTCAAAGAAGCATACGTAATAATAAAGCAATACTGGTAAAAGCAGGTCAGCCTTTTAAAAGTGCATCTGCTTTCAATGAAGCATACGTAATAATAATGCAAAACTGGTAAAAGCAGGTAAAAAAACATATGTGATTAAAAGATGACGAAGACTGCCATTTATGCTTTATTCATTGCCTATGCGATTTCAAGTTTCAATATTCATTGCCTACGCGATTTCGAGCTTCAAAACTCCCTAACCAAAACAACATCATGTTCTCACATGATAATAATCTAAATTCAAAGAATGTAACTATCTTTGTAGGCCTATAATACTAAGAGAGACTTTTTTTTTTTTTTGATAATAATGGTAAAGATCTCTGTAAATACACACACACAAACAACAACTCGTGATGTTGCATCAATAAAAGAAAATTCCTTTCTTCTTTGTCAAAGGGCACAAGATATAATTATTGATAAAGAATGGAAATTCGCACATTTTTTCAGCTTCACATTAAATCAATAGAACTAAATAAATACCTACTGTAAAAAAAGTTTTTTTTTTCTTTTTTTTTTTTTGAAAAAAATAATTTTAATTTACCGCATGTTACATAATGACTGTTTGAAGCCATTTTTATCTTGACCAATTCAGATTTTCTTGAAATTTGGCACAAGTATATTATTGAAATAGAATATGAAAAATATAAAATTTTATTTAGATATGTAAAGTCATTTATGAATTATATTGATCTAAAGTTCTAATGAATGGTGCTGAAAAACAGGGAACATCATTAATTAAATAGCTGCAAATACTTTCTTAATTGGTTTAGAAACTTGGGGTGTTTGCCATTTTACAACATTTTTAATACTCTTTCCTATGATATTCAATACTACATAGGTTTAGATACGATAAAAGTTTTTAAAATTAAATTAAAAAATTTAATTTTTTTAAATGTACATATTTTAAAACTTTTGAATTAATTCCATTAATAATGAGAATTATTATAAATCAAGGGCAAAATATAAATTTAGTACGGCAATGGCTTCATTTTTCAAAAAAAAAATGAAAACTGGATATTTTTTTATAAAATAATGATTTTAATAAAATTTAAATAATAAATTAAATTAATAATTACAATAATTATTCTAATTATGATGTATAACTTATAATAAATAAATTATTTGTATGAAATATTTGAAAAAAAATTAAATATAGATTTATTATTAATTTGCAAGAATTGCATTTATATTAGAGATATTAGCCTGTTTAAATTATTGTAACAAGTTCATATACTTCACAGATTTCACTGTTGCTTTCAACAGAATATAATGCAATGAATACAGTCATTCCTGAGTGGATATAGTTGTGTGTGATAAGTTAGTGTGCTAGTTCTTAAAGATGACCTATTCATTAAAATTAATGCTGTTTATATTTTAGAGCGTCAGTAAGTGAAAATGCTATTGGAAATTTGAAAGTGACTTAAAATTGATTATGAGAATCCAAAAATATTTTTTTAAATCATGTTTAATGTTACAGGTTAATTTTTTAGCAAGTGATTGATAATTTAACACTAAGTATGTATGTCTGTCTCAAATATAGAAACTAATGCATTGTGAATTCAGTGTTGTAATCCATTATAGAAAATAAATAACTTTGTTAGAAACAGGAAAATACTGAGAAATATCATACTGAATTGTATTAAATAGTCAATGGTCTAAAAATGCAGAATTACTGTATTAAAAAGTATGAACAATGACACACATTTATAATACATTCAACAGTTATTTAGTCACTTAATATATCACTTGAATAGTTGGGTAATTCTCCCATTGCTGAAAGGAAATTAAATTCCAGTATTATGGCACATTGGAAGTAAAATTTCCTCAACTATGAAACATGAATTTTTTGTTGCTACTGTTGAAAGTTCTTCATCAGAGAATGATAAAGACACTAAAAAAATCAGAAATTGTTAAAAATTTGAAAATTAAGTTTCTTAGTTGTACAAGTAGGACAAATAATTAATACTTTTAACATGTTTACTGAAAATTTGAAGCATTAGAAAGATAATGCATGAATTAAATGCATCAAACTACATGGTCAGGCAATAAAAAAGATTTTTTTTAAAAAGGGCTTCTCAGAAGATCCAAATTTGAAACCAGGGAAAAGTTTGCCATTTGAGACAGTTGGAATTATACATTCATTTTATCAGAATGATAAAATTAGGCCAATGACGAATCTTAAAAATTGCATGGCAGTTACTGAAGCAGATGGTAGTAAATCAAAAATTTCTAAGACTCATAATGTGTAACATCAAAGAAGCACATAATCATCTCAAAGACAAATTTATCAACATAAAAATAGTTTCTCCAAATATGCTGAATCGAAACCTAAACCCTGCTAGTCAAATTGGCACACTCTGCCTGTGTGTGTGCTATATACCAAAACATGAAACTAATGATAGAAAATACTTAACTGAAGATAGTAATAAATGGTGAAATGCAAAATTACAAACAGTACCTTGAAAAAATGCTTTGTAATCCATCGCATACTGATTGCAATAGGGGAAAATGTGCTTACTGTCCAGGTTGAAGTAAGATATGCAAAATTTTGGGAAAATTCTTTGCTGAAAATTCACTTGAAAAAAAATATGATTCTGCCAAAGGTTTACATTTGGCAGTTGTAACCTACAGATTTTTGAGAATTATACGGAAGAATATATTTATAACAGGTTGTCCTCTTTAAGTCAGCATGATTTCATTGCCAAGCAGCAGAGACCTTTTCTTAATTACACAAAAGAAAATCTGAAAGAATCGTTCATTGCCATCTGTGATTCTTTTTCTGAAAATTACAGCATAATCCTACAAGATGAAGCATAGGCCTACAAATGGGCAGGCCAGTAGGTCACATCCTTTAGTTATATATATCAAAGAGGAAAAAACAAAACAAACATGTCAGGTACATAATTATTTCTGATTCCTTAGAGTACAATGCAGTTACTGTGTACAACTTTCATAAGAAACATATACATTTTTTGACACCCAGATTTGAAAATCTTCCAAACAAAATCTTTTATTTTTCAGATGGATCTGCTGCTCAGTATAAAAGATTCCTAAACTTATGCTTTCATCAAGATTTAAAGTGGAAGGAGAGTAGCACTTTTTAGCCACAGCTCATGGTGAAGGGCCTTGTGATGGAGTAGGAGATCCTCTGGGTGCATAGTGAGAAACTGCTGCAAAAATTAAGTACTTTTACCCAAAAATTAAGCACCTTTGTATAAGTATGCATACATAAACTGTGTACTTATTAATCATAGTATTTTTTCTTCTGTTTTATAATATTGCATAGTTTTTATTGAAAAGTTTTTTAAATTAATTTTAAATGTTTATTTTTTAAATTTTAATATTTATTTCAGTATTTCATCAATATAATATATTCTGTATTCAACATCTTCTATTGTAAAATTATGCCTTTTTGGAATTCATAAAAGCATAGAAATAATCATAAAAATGAAAAAATCAAAAACATTAAGTCAACTTTTAAAAGATTAATAAAGATCTGTGAGCTTTTCCAACATTTCTTAAAATTAAAATAAAATATCAGATAGAAACATCATTTCTGAAAATGCCGATTAAGATGTAGAAGCTCAGCATGACTACAAATTTTGTATTTGATTTTTATATAAGCAACAACAATTAAGATCCAACATGGTGAGGTGGAATGCATATTAAGTAATCATTTATTTTCAATTTTATAAAGCTAAAAACTAAAGCATTCCTATGGCTATTATCATACAACTGGCCAAAATGCCATGAAGCTGGTGATAGAACAATGCCATCGTTTAAATAAGTTTTTAAAATAATTTTTTAATAAAAAATAATAGAAGCATTCAAAAATGATCAGACTAAAAAGAAACTGTCTTATCGCTTCTTATTTCTAAACTGCAGAAAAAGTCTTTTTTGAATGTTTAATGTTCCTAAAATTTAATTAAAACCTGCTTTTTAATCTATAAGTACAAATTTTTACTTAAAAAAAATAGCAGAAGAAACGACACATATAGTTTCCGAAGAAATGAAAATGCTTTGACAAGTCCCATTTTTCATAAATAATGAAAACAAGTTTTAAAAAATTAAGCTCTGCAGTTAGAAGTAATACGGAAGTAAATCAGTCGGAACATCTCAAAACTTTCTTGCATATTGCCAGGAAATGCCTTGCGAGGCATCGGATAGTAGTTTCAGAATGTTAACACTAGGCATGAATTAAATATTTTTCCTGCCTCTATCGTGTGATCGGTGGCAAATATTTTGGGGGTAATCTCTGGCATTCCAAAAGCAAATTTGGGTTCTGAACACATTCTTCTAAATTGATTAAAACAAAAAATTGACTCAAAACTACACTTATATTCACAAAATTACTTAAAAATTTGCTGTATTCTTGAGTTATCGCATCTACGCATTTCTGAAAGTACAGATGGACATGCGGCGAACCCCTTGTTAGATTTTGCTTAAAATTGGATAGATGTTTATATAATAGATACTAAATCTGTGTACTAAATTTTAAGTATCTAGCTCTCTTTGTTTTGTAATTATCATGCTAACTTATATTCAAATAATCAGACAGACAAACATATTTTCTCTAAACGAATGTTGTTAAAAATTTTATCACAATTTACAAGTTTGGTATGAAGACCGTATACCAAATTTCATTCATCTAGCTCAAAGTGTTTTTGTGATATCTTTATCACAGAAAGACAATTTCCAAAAATGTGTTTTCGAATTCAAAGAGGTATGAAACGTGAAGATTCATTAAAATTTCAAGTTCGAATGGTTTGATGATTGCAATATTTTCTCTAAATTTTGAATAGGAGAAAGTCAAACTGCAAATGGAAGCATTTTTTTAAAACAGTCATTCTTGAAGCCAAAGTGAGACAATATATAGCATTGCTTCAAAATTCAACAAAACTTATCAGATGAAGAATTTTATTCAATAAACAAGCTTTATAATTTCTTTTAAGTTTAAATAAAAGCAAAGAATGCATTTTCCCCCCCTTTTTCTACAATTTTAATAGTTGCAGAATAATGTGATTCAATGATTCGAAGAAGCACTATCATTTTAAATTTCATTATAATAAAAATCTTTGTTATAAACTGTGTCCGTAACTAATTTTAAAAAATTACATTTAATCAAACAAAATTTTTTTTATTCAAAAGCTATTCTTTTTTTACGCGATTCAAAAGCTTTTCTTAATTTTTATGCGATAATATGCTTTGATGTTATGATGAAAACACATTAAAATTCTAGTTTTTTAAATTAAACTTCGAATTAAAAATTTGAGAATTACGTTCTTAGTGTGTCTCTAATGCCCCAAAAATAACTTCCTAATTTCAAGCTCCTAACTTCAATGGCTTAATACTGGGTATTGCTCAGAACAAGACTATATATAAAGAGATTTTATTGGGAAAAAAATTTCTATAAAAGTTATAAAAATAAAAAAATCATTATAAAATGATAAAACCTAAATCCTAAAAAAAAATTCTAAAAACTTTTTTTAAAAAATATTTAAGTATTAGATCTAGCAGTTCCTTTTTTTCTTAATAAAAACAAATTTGGTAAGATTAGTCCAATAAATAAAAATATTCAAATGGATGGGAACATTCAAAAGATACAGCGAAAGATATCACAATCAATGAAAATTAAAGGCTTCAAGTTAAAATTTCATCATACTAGATAATAAGCAATTAACTAATGTAATTAATAACAATTCAATATAGTAGAGTTGAAAACCTGTAGTAGGTCGTTCGAGTGAAATATGGCATAGTACGCATTTCCCCTTCCAGATAACTATTCCAGTGTTTTAATAAATGGCAATGCACATTGTTGAAAAAGGAAAGGGGAAAAAGGAGGGGGGAAGAAAGAAAGGGGGAAAAAGAATCACTGTTATCTTAATATGTGCTAGAACTCCTGTAATAATTTTTAGAAATTCCTCCTTTTTGTTGGTTTTCTTTTTTGATACATCCGGTAAACAAGCTTTTACGATCACAATTTCGAATTATCATGTTTAACTTGTGGGGAAACAAAACAAAAAGCTTTCTTCACGTAACGAGAAAATTAAGCACTTTTTAAGGACCTTCTCAAAAAAATTAAGCACTTTTAAGGTGTTTAAAAATGGTTTTCAAATTTAAGCACTTTTTATGATGCGACACATCCTGGGTTTTATAAAGAGAGTGACAGCTCATGCCAGTTTGCGAAGACCAAATTCAAACATCACTATAGCTTTTTGGATGGGCAAAAACATTAACTACAAATAATTTTTCAAATCCAACTGAAGAAGACAAGATTGAACCAAAGTATTACTTGAAACACTGCTTTGATCAGGCACTGTCCATCAAGGGAACACAGCAATATCTTACATTCATTACATCTAAAATATTAGTGAAAAACTTTTCTTTGGATTCGAAAGATTTTGAAAAAGATGAGTCAAAATCTTCTGATAAGCTTATATTAATAGGCATTTCAGGCTACATCACTGTTGTCTATAAAGGAAACTGGTGGCTTAGATATGTTTTAAAGAAAAATGACGATATTGATGAAGTAAAGGTAACTTTTCTTCATTCATCTGGACCCTGTCCTATCCAAGAAATGCTGATTTCTGTGGATCTCAGATACGAAAAAGATCCAGGTAAAAGCAAGTTCGGTGATTCCTACTGGAACTCCAACTTGACAGCAATGCAGACCAAACAAATGAAGCTTTTTCAAGTTTAAAAGGATAAACAGATCCTATTATTTAATAACTATCCTATCTTATTATTTTAGATACATTAGTGGAATCTTTATATCATTGTGCATGTTTACTTTCATAAAAATGTATATATTGTATTAATTAAAATTAATTCAAGGTTGTTATTTAATAGAAAAGAAGCTTTAGTTTTTCTTTTTTAGCAATGAAACCATTATCATCCCAAATTTATATTCTGTCATCGATTTATAATAATGCCAACTATTCATGGAATTAATCAAAAATTTTAAAATATGTATTTAAAAAATTAAATTAAAATTTTTAATTTAACAAGAAAAAGTAAACTACAAGATATTTTATTAAAAATAGAAAGATATTTTTCATTAAAAATATGTGCCAAATCATGATAATACAAAAAAAAATCTACCCTTGGCTTTAAAATTCGTGGAATGAGCCAAGTAGATATATAAAAAATTTTCATTAAAAGGATAAGGAAACATTTTCCATTTAGAACTCCATTTTTTTGGATTTGTTTTCTTTGCCAACATACTTATATGATGAAAAAAATACTTTGCAATGATATACAGTCGCTCCAAGCCAAACTCGGACATCAAAGAAAATCTACTAATTAAGTAAAAGAAATTTAAATAAAAATGATTAGCAAAATAATTAAATGCATTTTTAATAATATATTTATTGCAGTATTAAAAACGGATAACAAAACATACAAATTCTTACATTGTAACCAGAAATTATGGTAAAAAACAAAACAAAACAAAAATTAACGCACAAGCCAAACTCGGACGGCTAAGAAGATTTTTAAAACTAGTTAATATTTCAAATGAATTAATATTTTGTATATAATCCTTTGTTTTTTTATAAGCATTTTAAGGCGTTTAGGTATAGATTGCACCAATTTTTCACAAAAATTAGGCTTAATATTGTCCCATTCTTGCAATAATACTCTTTTCAACTCAGTTTTACTTGAAACAGCGTGTTCCCTTTTTGTTTTTTGACTTTTTTGTTAAGATGATTCCACAAATTCTCGATGGGATTTATGACTGGGCTTTGGAGTGGTGTTTCCATGATGTGAGGACAATTATATAGGAGCAAGGAACGCACTCTATAAGCTTTATGTTTGGGATCATTATCCTGATAAAATCTCCAATTATTGCCAAACGAAAGTTTTTGCACATATAGTGGCAAATTTGTTTTTAAAATGTCAAGGTATACATTCTGATCCATTCTCCCTTCAATGAAATGCAAAGTTCCTAGGCCAGCAGCTGAAAATGATCCCCAGGCCATTACTGATCCGCCACCATGCTTCACAGTTGGTTTCAAGTTTTTTCTACGCAATTCCTCATTCGATTTTCTCCAAACATATGGCTTGCCATCTAATCCAAATATATTGAATTTGCTCTCGTCAGTGAATAATACTTGTTTCCAGTAAGAAAAATCCTTGTTTCCATGCTCCTTTGCGAATTCACGTCTTACTTTTTGATTTCGCTTACTTATGAAAGGCTTTTGTCTGACTTTTCTTCCATTGAAATTTTTCTTATGGAGCACATTTCTAATTGTTGATGGACTAGCTTTTTTCCCTAATTCATTTTCAGCAATAATAGCTAGCTTTGGAGCGCTAAGGAAGGGATTTACTTTTACTTTTCTCACGAAATATCGCTCATCTGCTGCGGTGAAAATCTTGTTATGGGCTTTTTTAGGCTTATTTTCCACCTGATTATTGGTTTTGTAGCGTTTTATGATGTCATGAACCGTGAAATAACTTCTTTCGACACTCTCCGATATTTCTCGCACAGACTTTCCATCTTCAGTATGCTTAATAATCAATTTCCTTAACTCTATGCTCGTTTGGCCCCTTTGCCTTGACATTTTCAATAAATTAAGTTTTTTTCTGCAATAAATGAAAAAACGTCAAATCGAGAATTCCGCTGAATAACTGCAATATTTTTCATGAAGTTGTCTACAATTTTCACTCAGAATTGCAATTATTTGGCGCTTTATTGTCAGATGTCCGAGTTTGGCTTGCGCTCTCTTTCTTCCGCAATTTTATTTTTATCTCTAAATTTGTCATTATAATTTATGAATTAGCGTTATTTGGTTTGTTTTTAATAGAGCAATAAATTCCCTATTAGAAAACCATCTTTACTTTTATTTAATTCGTTTTAGTCAAAGTATTTCTGCAAAACAAGATTTTTTTCTATGGTGTCCGAGTTTGGCTTGGAGCGACTGTATAAAAAGTAAAAGAATGCATATGCAGAAACGCTAATATACAATAATATAATACATAATGATAATATATATACAATACACTATAATAAACTAATATATAGAAAAAAATTTACACATTTCAATGTTTCTTTTAATTATGTTTAAAAATCTGATGGATGCACACGCTTACAAACATTCTGATCCACAGTATTTTCTAAGAGCCTTATTAAGAATAGTTAGTAAAAACTAATTCATTGTAAAAGAATTCCTAAAACTAAATCCCAAAGCATACATATATATAAATAAAAAGAACATACAATTTCTGGAGGAGCAATGTGCTCCGGCCTGTGATTCGACATATTCAGCTTAAAAATTGATGAATATTTTTACTGGATTGCTATTTACAATGTGCAGCATGATAAATAATCCATTGCCAAATTATTCCAATGTAATTTCACTGAAATTCTGATGTCGCTTTGCCTAGACATGAAAGTTTTAAAAAAATCTTTAAAATATTATATAGCAACAATTAAAATCAACAAAAAAGTTTTTATTATATGTATTAGATATTTCTGGTGGGAGGGAAAACATAAATGTATTTTCAATCATTGAATTCTTAAATTTTAGGTGGAAGCAGGCAATAAATAAAATCACATAACTGTAACCATTTTCACCAAGCTTATGCAATACAACATAAACACAAAATCAGTTGAAGTAATGTTGATGTTCAGATTAATAAATCGAAAGTTAACCTATTTCAGTTTTCCTATTCGTCTTTCTCAGTGTTTGCTACGTTATTATTCAGATGACAAACAGAAAGACACAAACCTTTACGATTCACTTGGTGTTAAATCATCGGCTACTCCAGCTGAAATAAAAAAGGCTTATTATGATTTGAGTTTTAAATATCACCCAGATAGAAATAAGGACAGTGTGGAAGCTTCCAATAAATTCAGAGAAGTTACCGAAGCATATGAAATTTTGGGAAATTATGGATTACGCAAACGATACGACAAAGGCTTGCCTTTACCCAATAAAAAAAATACGATCGAACGGCCACCAATTGTAGAGAGCCCGGTGCAATATCAAACTTTTTTTGACAGTAGAGCTGGCTCACAAAAATACAAATCCCAGTCTCAAGGAATTGGAATTGAAGAAACCGTGTCCGATATTGATGATGGGAAATATATGACTCAAAGAGCCAAAATGATGGAAGAGAAATTTAAAAAATCAACTGGGCAGTCATATTTAATAGCTGTCTTTTTTTTGTCTCTCATGTTAATATTTAAATTTACCAGAGATTAAGTTGGTAAATCTTGTATATTATTAATAAATTATTTAGATAACATGGATGTTTGTATATATTTTAATCTGTTACATTTGCTACTTATTACGAAAAACAGTTAATATTTCATCTTGTCAGGTTACAGTAAAAGAGAAAATTAGTATTGCCCTTCTTTACTGTTTATTGAAGCACAATGCATATTTATGTATGTTATCTAAATATAAAATAATCTTTTAATTAAAATATTTTTTCAAATATTATGAAATACATATTAAGTTATGACATCATTTATATATGAATGCAGATTTTTATAGATTATTTTTGAACATTTGTAATCGTAAATAAAATCTAAGAGATCAGTTGATCCCTTCTTTTAATATTGTAGGTTTTATTCTAGTATATATATATATGCCCATTTATTATGGACAACAATTATATGTATATATAATTGTTGTCCATAATAATTGGGCATAATCTTGATGAAAGCAGGATCATCATATATATATGTAATGATATTTTTAAATCTAATTTAAACTTAATTTATTTCTTAAATTTTATCCGAATTTAACCCATATTAATTTAACTCTAAAATGTTCTTTTATTTCTTGATCCAATTCCAGCTTTTTTATTTAATTAATGTAACATAAGCTCTGTAAAAATGCTTAAATTAGCGGTTCTCCCACTCCGAGTGAAGGAATTAAAATCTGTCAAGCTAAAAATTTCTTTTAAAAGATACCTATAATTCTTTTACCTAAATCAATATGTGTAAAGAAATCCATATCAGAATCTCATAGTATATAATGACCGGGGAAAAATATTTTGCTTTGTTGCTCTTGTGTCGCCTATAGATTGACGTACCTCGTTGCTTCTTGCTTATACATAAATTATATCTCCCGGGATGGAATAAAAGCAAAATTTAAAAATTCAAAGTGTGACTCTCTCTTCAGCTGTTATATGTTTATATATATATAATGTAAACACATATATTTTTTTTATATATATGTATAAGTATATTTTTATAATATAGATGAAATAAATTATATAATGGTTTTGAAAACATAAAAAATACATACAAATAAATACAAAATTTTCACACATAAAAAGTTCTTGTATGATTAAAATTTGCAATTCTTATGGAAATGACTATCCTCATTGAATTGATGAATTGTTTTAAATTCTGCTCCTTTGTGATGCTCCATCATTTAAAATCTTTTTATCATAAAATTAAAAATTGGGGCAAATAGATTATTAATGATTTCTTTTAGTCAAATATTTCATACCATACGAATCACCGAGAAACAAGTTAATACTTATATTCATAGATATATGGGTTTTTAATGAAATAACTGGGACCCTTTAATATATATGCAGCAGACTAAGTAATATCATTGAAAATAAGCCATTTTAAATTTGGTTCATGAAACAAATCAAATGGAAGGATAACATTCATCCATGTTTAGACAAATAATGTAAAATTGTGTGAATAATACAAACATTTATTGTTCAGTTGCCATAAAAAATTGATTTTCATAATGTATTTAATTATCAAGTAAGCACTTAATCTATGAATGAAGCAATATTTTACGAGTAGTAATGAAATACTAATAGGAATATTTCAAATCAGCGCACAATAGCTCTCAGATTTTCATTAAATAACACATATTATTCATACAGATATGAAAAAATATCATTGAAATATGACTGTTCAATTTTGAATGATACCTATGTAAGATTTTCAAAAATTGTAAGCAGAACCTTTTTATCTATGATTATCCATAAAAGATGTCATTCAACAGAATTTTTTTTTTTTTTTTTTCTTTTGTGATATGCAGCCTACTATAGCCTTATAAAAAATTTCGAAAAAATCCACACAAATATTTTATTTTAAATTTTTGTAAAAGTACATATTTTAAAAGGAATTCCATGCATTTAGAATTGTTTTAAATCATCAAGCAAAATATAAATTTGGAATTATATTATTGATAATGGGTTAATTATTGAAATAATTTAAAATAGGCTTGTTTTTCATTAAATTCATATTCAACAAAATAATACAAAAAAAGCTAATATTTATACTTCCATTGAAATCAATATAAAAGCAAAACTGAAAGAAGAATACAATAAAATGTCTAACGCAAAACTTTTTATTAACTATTAAATTATGTTTATCTTTGGAAACATGGGAAAGTCACGTTAGTTTGGCAGACATCGCTATCCACTATTGACATCTATAGAAAATCAGAGTTTCTTCAATATGAGAATGATGTAGGTGTTCCAAATAAGGAAAAAAAAAGTTTTTTTTTTTTTTTTTTCAATTTTCTATAAATCATACTTACATAAGCCATATGTTTCTTCATAGATGATTTAACCTAATATGTTTTCTAATTTAAATTTGTTTGGTAATCTTGTTACTTCCTTTTCTCAATCCTCCAAACCATCTGAAATGTATTTCAGAAATAATTGTGATGTGGTTTTGGAAATCAATGGTTTTACTTTGTCATCTCAATAAATGATTCATCAAATGAATTTTCAAGAACAATTCAAATTCAGCATGTTCTTGGATTAAGTATGTAAAGTCTACTTTAGTATTATTTTAACTACCCATTAATAAAAAGGGTGTGACATTCATATTTGATTTTCATATTGTCTTTGCAAGCTGCTAGTCTTTTTACTGAGCCTTCTATTCGATCACAATGCACTTTTCCATTGCTGCAACTGAAAAGTGCCACTCTCTTTTAACTTTAAAATCTTTCTCATGAAAGCTGAAATTCAAAAAGTTTTTTTCTTCTTCTTCATATTATTATTATTTTTGTCAGAGAGGATGTGAGAATCCCCCCCCCTTCTTCTTTTTTGAGAAAGATATAAATAGCCACTGGTCAACAGTTGTGCTCTATGCAATCAGAAATTTATTATTTCTTTTCTCATTTAAACTATATTACAAAAGGATGGATTATAGCCTGTTGCTTTGTCCAGCAGTTTGAAATTTTCTGAAAATTAACATATGACAGCAAAATCTTATTCTTTAATATTTTCTTTTCTGTAGTTGCAAACCATCCATTACTGCTTGGTAATGAATTTCTGCCAAACAAAGACAGTTTTCTGCGAAGTAAATCAATAAATTTTTCTAAGATTTCTCAATGACCAACTAAAAACCATTGAAAAATTAATTTATCTGGCTCTAGTAAATTTTCTTCCAAGCATCCTTGCAAAATTGTATGTATCTCAGTTTTACTGGACAATAAACATAGATCCCTATGTGGCAATGAATTACTGATGGGTTAAAAAGAATTTTTGCTAGTCACTGTTTATTATTTTTTATGTTGCCATTTGCTTTAGCATTTTCTATGAGATTGATGCTAAGTTTGTACCTCTCTGAGCAGCTAATATACAATATTTTAGTTTTGTTTGGAAACATTTTTTAAATGCTTGTAAGTACTTAATGTACACAAATTCAGTTTTTAAACTTTTTGACTTATTTCTGTTATATTCAATTACAAATGCACCATCTTTAATCACGGCATATTATTAATTTATCTTGCATTTTGTTTTGAAAGGTTTCTAATTTTTCGATATGCATTTGAAGTTATATTTAATTGTCTGTATATGGTTCTGAAGACAAAAGGCTTAACAAGTATTGCACCAAGTAAGTGGTTTAATTGTTCCAAATAATACTTTTTCTGAAGAATTTTAGAGAAGGAAGATTATGTTTTCAATTAAAGAGAGCAGCTTTGGATTTGAATTTTCCACAATATTAGCTGTTTTTTTTTAATAATATGTTTTAAATACTCAGGTTTGCTTGGATTTTATTACGGTCTTTATCAGCGCATATGATTATTGCATTTCTAAGGAGAATTTTGTTTTCTGGAATTTTGGGCATCGTTTTTGAAGCTGTTGAAGCAAGCTAGACTTCGTTTGCATTACTGCTACTTGTATGTTTATTGGAACTGAATGTAAATTTTTCACACGAACCGTGGATTCTAGAGTCGGATGATAATGATGTTGCAATGCCATCTGAGATTATCATTTTATATATATGGCCATTAATCCAAACTCGGTAGAATGTCTTTGCAATGTTAAAGAAGACTTAATGGCGGAATTTGACAAAATAAAGACACGGGCGCTTAATTATTTTCTGACACCTTGTGGGAAAAACCCTTTTGGTGACAAGAATATATTTGTGCTTTATAGTTTTACCCTTATAGTCATTTCCGAATATTTGTTATTTAATTTGAATGTTGTTCTTATATTATTTTATCATTTGTTGTATATGCTTATTTTCCTTCATTTGTACAGAGAATATACTTTATTATTCACAAAGTAAATATATTACAATCTACTGTTTATTTCGTATATATTTGTGTGCATTTTTTTTAAAGTACTTTCCTATCAGTCCGGAAAAAAATCCTGTTTTAAACGTGTTCTGTAATTTTTTTAACAATTTCTATATGTGAAATTTTGGACAGAAAGTTTTATAACATCTCTTGCAAGAAAATCATTAAAAATGAGTTCTTACGATTTTGAGAACTCAATTCTGAACAAAGATCATAGAGAAAGCGTTTGGAATTGAGAAACATCATCAGATTATAAATTTTTCCCTCTACGAGAATTCAAATAGAAAATTATTTGTCGCCATGTTCGGCAAATCCGCTTTTCCCCTTGAATTTTTTGAAAAATGTTACTTGAAATTTTTACCAGATATTTCTTCCTATATAGCGCGTATTTTAGTGAAATTGCAAAAACTTTGTTCAAATAAAAAAAAAAAAGGCTGGTTATAAAATTTTAAAATAAACTTCGGACATTTAACTCGAAGCTCTTTTGTTTGTTTGTTTTTCCGTATACCCGGCCGGACAAAAAAAGCGTACTTCCCATTCTGTCCAAAATTCAGTAGAAGTCGAATTGTTTTTCCGAGGCTGTGGTTTAAAACTTGGAGGAAATCTCAAAGTAGAATTTTTATGATGATCACAGTACTTTCCTTTCGTATACGAGATTGTATACTCAGATAAAATTAGAAATGTGATGTAACCCGTTGTTCCATGAACTGTTTGAAACATGAATGTATGAGCATGAAAAAGTCGAGTTAAGAGATGTTGATTTTTTTACAGCTTACGTATTCGAAAAACGATACACATAACAAAGACCTAGAATGATTTGTGGTTATGGCGGTATTCGATGGAGATCTAAATTATCCCTGTTATTTTTTTTTTAATAAATGTGTCTTGTATTAGTCATTTTGTTGAATTTCATTTTTTTTTTATTAATAGGCGCCATCGGCCGGGAGTTAATTCACCCGAAATATTGATTATACTTAATTTTATTAAATTATATAGATATAACTTCATATTCATGCTTCCGTGAAATTGTCAGTTATTCAAACCGTATTATTTCCTTTATATAGTGTGTACATGAACCTATCTACAGGAGATCCATCACATGACATCAAAGCACTGTTAAAAGTGGAAATATCCGGTTTGTCTGTCTTCTAAATTTGTAACTTCAGTTTTTCTGTGCGTCTCATAAATTATGCCGATATTAAACAAAATCCTTCTTTAGCTTTTAGCAATATTAGAACGCACGTTATTGGTATCCTTGAAAAGGCATTTTTTTTTTTTTAATTTTGAAATGGTGTAAAATTTAGTTTTTGCAATAATATTTTCGGCAGTTATTATGGGGAAACGCCAACCTGTAGCTTAATTTTTAAGTGAATTAAAATTTCAAAAAAAAGGGGGGAGGGCTCTCTGAGGCGCTTATGTTCACCCTCCTGGATATGTATGTGCCAAATGTGGTAGCCATAGGACAAACGGTCATTCCTGTAGAACACACACATTCATCTTTATTATTAGTATATATGGCTCTTAGCTGTATTGCATAATATTAAGATTATAGATACAATATGTAAATTGATAGATTATGTGTGATTAATGAAATAAACATTATTTAAAAAACGGTTAGTGTAGATAACATTAAAACAAACACCTTGTAGCGATAGTATTGAAAACATTGCACAAAATAACAATATTTCATGCATTTATTTGAACGAAATACTGACCAATCTCTCTGTTCATAATTTTTTTTGTTTGATTATAGATCAGATTGAGATATATTATTTTAAATCACAATTTTAAGATAAGATTCTTTACAAGAACTTTTATAATTTAAATTCCATATTGCAATTTAAAATTTCATAGTGAAACAATTTCATACCTTCCTAACAGACAAATTAACATATTAAAATGCTTTATTCATAAACCGGACAGCATTTCATTTTTTTTTTCGACGTCAGCATAATATCTAATAAACTTGTACGATTTTTATTATTTATAGATTTCAAAGCAATAAATACCATTCAGGTAATGCTATGTAACATCATCTTATAGAAAATATTACTGGAATCCATTTGATATATGATGCTGATACAGCGCTATGAAAAAAGTTTAAAAATAAATTAATGTTCTACAGATTATTATCTGCTTCCTTGGGTTTTGGGAAACTTGTCATGTAGAGTAAAAATTTTATAATCAACAGCTGAAAAGTTTTTGGTGAAATTTCATAAAATTTGTAAAACATTCGAGCAAAAATATTTCTACATGGCCTGTAGACAAAATCAGGATGTTCGAGACTGACTGCCAGTTCAATTGCATTGAGGACCTTGTATACTCTCGATGAAGGCACTACCAGATTCGTGTGCATTTTGAAGTTTTTGATGAACTGCTCGCCATAATCTGCCTTGACATCTTCATCAATGGTAGCGAATGATTCGTCAATTCTTCTTGATATGTTATTGGGATTCGTCATACGTGTTCTGCAAAAGAAAAATACATTTTATTAGCTGATACAAATATTTCCTGTCTTTTATTGATGAAATATTTATTGAATGAATCGCCAGAAAACTTTCATTAGGCTTCACAAAGTGTGAGAAAAATTTGAAATTCTCATTAAAAAAAAGAAGAAAATTACAGCTATCAGCTGCTGATAGCGATGTTATGTAAGTATCAGATGCTAGGAAGTAAAAGCATGTTTAACATTAGCACTCGTTGAAATGTTAGCATGTAGATAAATAAGGCTATTTTTTAAATGTTTATAATATTTTAAATATGAAGATACTTTTTGTAAAATATTACAAAAAATATTTATTGCAATTTATTTGTAATTCAAATTAGAATGTCAGTTTAGCCTAACAGTTTCAATTTCTCGTATACATAATATAGAGAAAATATTGTAATAGTAAAAAAAATCGAGCTCGCGATTTTGACGAATCTCCATGTTTCAGAATTCCCTGAGTTCGAAAAACACATTGTAGGCTTTAAGCCTATTTGTTCTGCGACAAAAATAACTCAAAAATGCTTTGAACTAAACTTATGCCATTTGGTGTATGGTTATACATTAAATTTTTAGATTTCTATCAAAGACTGAGCAAAATCTATTCAGAGGAAGTCTGCCAGTCCAGGTGTTTGGATATAATTTAACACGGTTATTACGAAAACAACTAGATGGAAGAAGGATTTCGGTTCAGAAATTCAAAATCTATATTGTAGACACTTATCAAATTTTAAGTCAAGTCCTGCAGGGGGGTTGAATGTCTGTACTTTCAGAAGCACGTAAACGCGATAACGTAATGACTTAAACGTATGAAATTTGGTGCACGATTTTGTAACCAGTTACAGTTCTCTGTCAGCTTTTGATTCAATTTTGATTTTGTTTAAATAGCACTGCCATTTGACAGAATGCCTAGGTCTTACATACAATGTGTAAGGAAAGTATAAAATAATTCTCTGATGCTCTGCCTGCCGGAAAGCGCCAGGCATTCTATAAAATAGCTAAGTGTTCTATAGAATGACGGCGTTTCATACATTTCCGGTAATATATATAATGTAAAGAAATCATCAATATTTGTTGAGCTCTCGCAGTTATCATTAGAAAGAACACTTTGCAAAACTTACTCAAAAAATCCAGGCTCTATAGAAATGACTCGTATACCCCATACATCTAGCTCATGCCGAATGCATTCGCTGAATCCCACGCAAGCAAATTTACTCATGGTATAGGATGCGCACATGGGAAGCTCTATTCGACCTGTAAAAAAAAACTATTACAAACCTAAAGTTTGCGTACATTTTCATTTTTAAATTTGGGAAAAGGCATGTTTTGATGAATTTATTCATGTTTGTCATTAAAGATGATTTTTTTCATATGTAAGAATAAAAAAACAATTAGACTGTGAAGTTTCGTAAGACAGAATAAAATATTTTCCGGAAAGTATATGTAGTGAGTTTTCAGAAGAAAAACACGTATAATTTATATAGCCTGCTTAACGAAATGTATTGCTATTTTTAACCAGTCACGTATTTCATACTTGGAAAAATTCTGCAGGATTCCTTCTACATCTCAAACCAATTTCGGAATAATATGTTGAGTCATAGATAAAACAATAGATATCAGAGGATGTATATTATGGTAATGAAGGCAACAGCGTGAAAGTAACACAAAAAATGAATTCTCATTTATTTTGGCACATTTGTTTTGAAAATGCTTGATGCTGTCGCGCGTTGACGAAGGAACAAATCATCTCTCTCAAATATGCAGGCTTCGAGCGTATATCTGCAGCAGTGTCACAATTCTGGTGTCGAGGTCATCTACAGAATTCCATATACGAGACTCCTGCGGTAATCCCAGGAAAGATTAAAGTAAATTGGAATGAATTATTTATGTGTTCCCACTCGACCCATAACATCGAACACAGCGCGCCCTCTCATCTGCGACCTGTCAAACTACTGAGAAGTTTGCTTAGTTACTATCATCTTTTCATGTTTGGGTTATTCTTATACTTTATTTATTTTGTATTTCCTCACAGAAAAGAAAGGACTAACTTAGTATGGCTAAGCACGTAGTGAAAACGCTAAGAATTTCGGCAGCGGTATTTTTTTTAAAAATCTATTCTTATTCCCTATTTGCCAAATCCATTACTGTATGCGATGTTTATTGATTCCATTTAGCAAATTTTTAAATTCCATTTCTTCAATGCTGAAAGCTTAATCTTTCCTTGATGAGAAAATAGATTTTCTTATCAGCCGACTTCCGATTAAAAACTCAAAGCCCCACAATGAGAATATTACTTGCTTGTTTCTTGTAAACCTAAATATTGAATCAATTTTTCACAATTTGCTGCTAATTTTAGCAGTTTCGCGATCAGCTTTTCTTTTCAGATTGCCAGATTCTTATTCGGTCGTCCTTCGACTTTTTTTCTTCATCTGATATCCCTGAACTATATACAGGATATTTATAGCTGGATAAATATCCTGTATTATTTTTTAAAAAACAATATAGGATTAATACGTGTATTGTTTCGGTACACAGGCGATTGTTAACCGAGAGATGGAAAATTTCAGTTGCTCGAAAAAGTTTTTTAAAAAATTTAAACTATTCATTGGCTTAAACAGTGCGTCTATAAGCAGAATTGACAATTAATATTGATTTAAACTCATTTGATGTTAATTAAAATTTTACTTTTTTTTATCACCATCAAATGCAACATAAATATTTGTTACGACGTAATAATAATTTTCATTTAATATTTCAGACAATACTGGAAAAACAAACCTCAAATGTCATGGGTCAGGTAACTCGCTATCTACCAATCACAAAGCGAATAAAACATAATACTTACATAAAAAAAAATATATTATAGATTATATATATATATATTTAGATTGTATTTAGTTTAGTTTTATTTTATCTTTGTTATATTATTGTGTTATTTTGCTAAAAAAATAATATGATTAAAGTGTTTTTCAAAATTAAAAAAAACAACACCAAATAGTTAGAATTAAAGTATCCTCGTTCAGAACACGTTTTTGTGAGAAAACTACGTGTAAGAGGTATGCATTTTAAAACCTGAATACATAAAGTTCCAATTCTTATAAACAAAAAAACAAGTATTTTCTTCATTTTATAAAATTTTCCTTCGCTCATTTATTTTTATTCAAATTTATTTATTTTTTGGAATTTGTAACTATAGTTTCACTGCATTCTGCTAATCTTATCTGCTTATTAGATTCCACTTAGTTTTGAAAAAAAGAAAGTAAATAAATTGCACAGCAAAAATTCATAAAAGATCGAAAATATTGCAAAATTTTTTATACAGGGTAAGTCGATATCAGGAAAGAAACAAAAAAATTCTTGCCATCTTTGTGTCAGTAGTTTTAATAATTTCCTTTCTAGGTGTGTAGAATTTTAATCATTATTATTTCTCAAATCTTTTTTTCATAAAGAACCCAAGAATATTCAAATAAAACTGTGAATATATATATATATATATATATATATATATATATATATATATCGTTGATGATGCAAAATATCTCAGAATTTATCTTATCTTTAATATTTAGCTATTATATTTTTCGAAACTATTAAATTTAGTGTATTTTGTAGAAGACAGCATGGCATTACTTCAGTGTCGCTTTCGAAAAGATGCAGATATTCGTTCCATTAATGACTGTAAAAAATGAAAATTCTTAGTTGATAATTATATGCAGATATTGGAATTATATACAAATATGACTTTTGAAAAATTGATTAAATTTTCCATCGATAGTTAATTTATCCCTCTCAAATAATATAAAAAGCAGTAACTCTACTATTATCTAAAATTACCTGCTAAGCTTGCAATATTGACAACTCGCCCCCTGGACTGCCTGAGGAGAGGTAAGAAAGCTTTGGTCACTCTAACTGGACCAATAGCATTGACTTCCATAGTATCTTTAAAATCTTGAATACTACTAAGTTCTGTTAAGAATCCTTTTTGAATTCCAGCATTATTAATGATGGCCCACAACTCTAGAACGACAAATAAATATATCTGAATAAAAATTAAATCACACGGTAACAATAAGTATTTTAAATAATTTTAACAATCATGAACCAGTACATAAAAAAATCTCTCTTCAAGATCACATTACTAAAAAACGTAATTCAAAATATGATGTCATTCAATCGTTTTCTTATTCTGATAGATTTCAGATCCTCAGATGCACGTGTATAACTTCAGACAGCAAGTCCTTTCAACAGTTACTCGAAAGCAATGGCGGAATTCCAACTTATCAGACGAAGTGACTTTCTAGAACTGCTGAGCTGAAAGGACGCCTCCATGTTTCTAATAAAAAATGTCATTTTCTCGGTTGCTCTGTAAATAAGTTTGTAGTAATTACAAATTTTATGAACAATTGTAAAATATTGGGATAACACTAACATTTTATAAGATGTCATTGACCAGATTCCCAAATGTCTCTTCATGCTTAGAATATTTATAAACACCGAATGACTGCTTCAATGATATTGCATAGAAACGTGGGCAGTCTTCAGTATCGATAGATAGACAAACAACAAAACATTTTTTCTAAGTTAATAAAATTAAAAAAGAGAGATTAACCTAAAATAAATCTTTAATATGTTAAAAATGTCTTGAAATGTTAAAAAAATTAATCAATATATTCTCATAATGTAATTAGTTGATGTCTGCCATTGCTCTAAAATTTTGTTATTGATATTGCATTCGGTTTATTATTGCATCGGGTAAGCTTCGTATGGCATATTATTCATCTAAATGTGTTGTTGTGCTGTCATTGAAGCGTCTTCTATTAAATACGTGTTGAGCACTTTATCTTTGTTTTTCTTAATTCAATAAAAAGCACTTTTTCTTTGCGGTCATCCTTTGCCGTACTGTAAATGAATCTATATACACACGCAAATATGCATATTAATAAGAAATTAGACTCTCGTAGTAAAACGTGCTAAATAAATCAAGGCATCGTAAATGAAAGAATATGATATAGAAATTGGAATTGATTTATGATTAAATGAATAATAAGTCCTATGAGTAGTTGATAATTCATCATTACTGAATTCCACAGGCTTGATTACTTTTCTCCAGTTATCGAGATGTAATACAAAAACGTGAAAATGGTATATAATAATTTATATCTAATTTTAAAACGTACAGTTTAAATCCCCTTATCTATAATATTGCCCATCGGCAAAAAAAAAAAAAAAAAAAAAAAAAAAACAAAAAAACCTTTAACCAGCGAGAGTCATCTCCCCAACACTTCCATGCATACTCTGTAATAAAAGTATTATCCTCAATCTTCTCCCAAAAATTGTGGACCTTGGTTAAGGCAGAGATCGCCTTGCACAGCAATAGCGCACAGTGGTTATGAAATATTTAGATTTGGTGTTCATTTAGCATTTTTACTGGATCTTTTGTGTTATCTTTGGCGAGGGTTTCGCCAATTGATCTTTGCTATGCGGTTAATAATATCGAAAATTCAAATGGATGTCTTAGACGCGTTTTTCCCAATTGATAGATTGAAAGTCGAGAGAGAACTACAATTGCTGTCACAAAATCTCATACAAAATTTGATATGTTTGGGAATGAGTTATGTTCGAATGACGTGAAGCTGTCAGAGAACTCGAACTCGCAACCCAAGTGACACGAATCCAACGGCCTACCAACCAGGTTATCCCGGCCCTACATAAAGATTGTAAGGCGAATTAAAGAAATGGATTGATATTATTAAATGAATCAATCAGTCAACACTGCAAAATCTACTTTCGTATAGAAAGGTTTGTATTTTTATGCTCGTCTCATTACGTGCGTGAACATTAGCTAGCGTTCCCTGCCTTAACCTTATTCGAAACCTCATAAAATTATGTTGTGGTTTCTTATGGCACTTGCCAGGGACAAGCCCGCTGTTATGAAAACAGCGATTTAAGCCGGAGCATCTCTTGTTTTTATAGTAGTGCCAACTAGGGCCAAGAGTACGACTTTGCTACCCACGCATCACTCATTCGCTTGCACAACCCCTTTTTACAGGAAAGCATATTCACACAACTCACAGATAGAACAACGGAAGAACAACCATGCCAAAACCGGGACTCGAACACGGGACGCCCAGATTACGGGGAAGACGCTATGTCAGGACGCCGGCTCATAAAATTATACCTTGTACGACAAAAATGTTGTAACCCTCACTGGAGACAATAATAATAATAATAATCCTGACTTTCGATAGCTCATATATTTATCCGACAATCCTGACTTTTTTAAAAGCAAACTTGATTTTCCTTTAGTCGACGGTTCATCTTTCTCTCATTCAGCAAAAGAGGGGTTCGTGCGAAAAATGGCTCATATTTATCTCTGGTAATCAGCTATTTCATTTCCCAGATAAGTATCAGAATTTTGTATCTTGAAAAAATAACTTTGATCTCATGCAGGGGGGGGGGGAGGGTATGACAACGCTATTATAAAACCATTTATTTATCATTCAAGTTTAAAATATATCATTTTGTATCTGGTAAGACTGCGAAATTAATATATTCTGATGTCCGTATGCGCAATTGCTTTTTATTAGCTACTGGGATTGGAATAGAAGTGTAAAAATATAAATAAATGCATAAAATCAGCTCATCTTGCAGCCATATACAGCCCGTAGTATCATGCCACGTCTTCAACTATCAAAACATTTTATCGACTTAATTTAAAAACCAAAGAAGTCGAAAAACGGAAATTTTTCAGGACACACTAATAACTGTTGAAAGCATCCACTAGAAGTACTAACTGACATTTTTAAAATATTCACTAGGAGTGGGAATTCGATGAACTGATTTGCGTGGGTTTTAAAATAGCATATCTCAAATTTTTCTTTTGAATTAAAGTTCTGAGTAAATCGTAAAAATTCGTGAGATTGTGAGCTTTTCAAACTAAATAAATGATTTGTTTTCTTACCGGAAGTGTCCAAATTGTCCTTTACGAACTGGACAGCTGCTCCGACGCTGTCGTCGTCGGTCACATCGATCTGCAGTATTTGCAACCGCTTCGAGCAGTTCTTTTTCAGTTCTACCGCGCCGGATCCATTAGCATCCAGGCAGCCGGCAAAAACATGGAAACCACGAGAATCCAATTGTTTAGCAACAGCATGACCGAATCCGCTGTCACAACCTGTAATTAAACAATTTAATAAAAGCAATATCTAATATCATTCCTTTATGAATATACTAAATAACTGATTTTTTCAAGTTCAATCATTTCCTAATTTTTTTAAGTCTTTATTTTTCAACATTATAAATGTTATGGATATTTGCATTGTTTCTAGAATTTACAACCAGAGAATGCCATCAGTATAGATTCAAAATTTATTAAAATAAATCGATTAATTGATATTAAAGTTCTGAATATATTAAAATAGTATATTGATATCGAAAATATGTACAAGCATCTCCCACATCGGGAAGTGAATGGAAAATCTAAATTATATCTTTGAATAAGTTTAATTAAATAACAGAATATAATAAACATTATTTGATCAGATGCTTGGTGTTTACAGATATTGAAATAACCCTAATAAAACAGATAAGAACCTGATTAATTATACCTGACAAAGTAGTAGCACGGTTTTTACATGCTTTATAATTAATGTATTCTTTGCAAATTTATTTGGAGCCTAAACCAATAATAAGCGACCCTAGCCAGTTATTTAGTTCTGCCTAATCGGAAATCCGCCATTGTTCATCTTGGTTCACCACATTCGTAAATACGTTATTAAGAAACATTGATGTACAGTTTTCAATGCAGGAAGTAATGAAGACAATTTGAAATTAGTATTTTGTAAACGTATGAAACCTCGGACCTTACAAGGTATCCTCATCTTTACCTCAATCATTTCCTCCCTATACGCACTGTAGTGTTCATGAATGATTTGAAAAAGCGACGCGAAAGAGCAGTTTCTCTGCCTGTAAAATAAACAAATCATATAACAACCACTGAAAACTTAAAGGAATAAAAGAGTATTTTTCGTGTACTGAGAATGTTTGAAACTGTTGGAAAAACGGCAGGACGAATTTCTTTGTGTTGATTTCAAGAAAGAATATATTGCTGGAGGGTTAATCTGCTACTGTGAATATGACGAGGGACTCGTGTCTTCAGCAACTATTAATATTATTCAACGATAACTTATGTTCTTGAACGAGATGCAGCATTAAATATTTTAAGCATAGAATGTTGTGGCCCAATCTTCTTTTTTTAGCTGTTAGATATCAATTAACTTATTTTTTTACTTAAGAAAAGTCAACTTTCTCTATTACTGATTTATTTAAATAGTCGTGCCTTTTTCTTTATAATAAAGGAATAAAGCTCTGCATCTCTCTTTCACCACGATTTCGAAATCGCAGTTTATGCGTGAAAAGGTGACATTATTTACAGAAATGCAATTCTACTCTATATTTCCTATTACTGCACTGTTTTGTATCTTTAAAGATTTTAATAACCAGCTCTATACATCATCTGGGCTTGCAAGGGCCATATTTCAGGCTGAAAGATGCAAATTCAAAAAGTTTCAAAGTTTCTTCCACAGAACCATCGCCAAGAGGAAATCACGATTCTAAGAATAAGAGTTTTGGTTTCATTGAGACACCCGCCAACAATTCAACAAAACTCTCTTTCACTTTTAGTCTTTCATTGTCCTAAAGAAAAAAATATCTGTAATCAAAAAATCATGAATTTTGAAAATGAATGAAAACGTAAGATCCGATCATTCTGAAAATTCGGGAATTTTTATTGCCGTGATATCTAAAATAACAATTATTTACAATCCTATTATTTTAAAATCATAAGGAGCTTCTATAAAACTATTTTCATTCCAGATGAAAGATTCAATTTTCCACATAAGTTTTGTATTGTGGATTTATTCCAAAAACTGAAGTTTTTAATTTTTCCAGATTAAGATTAACTAATTTGGATGCAATATTTATATTTAAGGCTGAATCAAAATTAGGTGAGCATTTTATCATGGCTAATTCTTTATTTTGCAAGAAAATATTTCCAGTAATTAGTATAACTTTTTTTTTGGGAAACAATTGACCCAAGATTCTCATAGAGGGACACAGAATTATTTTGACCGAATGAGGATTTATTTTATATTTCTGACTCATTATGAGGACGACTAAAGAGTTTTGATTATCGTCAGATGTCTTGAGCCAATTTATATGAAATTAATTGTTTTGAAATATTTCCTACCATAATTCTATACATTTTACCCTTTCACAGAGTTTTTTTACTTCAAATCTTTCATAAGAAGGATTATTTCAAGGAATTAAGTGTCAAACTGATGTTTTTGTATTATTGGTTTTTTCTAGAAAACTCTGGCTGTGGTTTCTTTTTTCATAACATATGGGCTGTATATTTTTTCCTTATTTTGATTGACTATGTTCAGATAGAGAAATTTAGATATTTTTCCTGATTGAATTTGCTTCGAATGCAAAATTTCTATTCACTGACAATAGAATCGCTTCTCGTTGTTTTAGAAATGTTATGAATTGTTTAAATATGGCATTATCTTTTGCTTTTTGATATAATTTAAAATCCATCCTGTATTCTTTAACCAATTCTACAATCCAGTTAACATATTTCAAAAATTTTTGAAGGAAATAACTTATTATATATTAAATATTTAATATTTATGTTTCAGTATTTTCAAAGCATGCAAGCCTTTTTAATTGCAATTAATAATTTCATGGATTTTTTTGCAACCATACACGTATATTCTATTTTTGTAAAATTGTTTATGAACATAAATTAATCTTTTACTATCTCTCACGATCTAAAGGCTTTGTACGAAAAAGGAAGAATATCAAAATGATACTTTCGTTTCATTCGATTTCAATTCTTTCCCGGGACTGAGCCATATCATTCCATTGACAATTTTCAGCTAAACTGATTCCATTCATTTCTATTTTCCTGAGAATGTCGAAAATACTATTGAAATACTCAAAGTTTCCATTTTCTTTTTGTCTATTGCAATCACTAGTAGTCATTTACTATTATTAATATTAGTTACGTTTTTACAGCTTATCTCGGAATTCTCAAGGATTTAATTTACATCATTCTAAATGAGTCACTTCAATTGTGCTCAGCATCATTCAGTTCTAAAGAATTTCTCCGCAATCCATTTACTTTTGCTACAACTGGGATTCCCCCCCCCCCATCGGTATTATTTCTGTCTGCTGCAAAAGCTTCTGTTGACGAAGTACTTTCTTTCAAGGAAGTTTGAACATTATTTAATTTTGATATAGCATTTGTGTGTGCGTCCTTGTATGAGAGTTCGCGGTCCTCGCGTGGACTGGACTGAAAAATGGTATAGATCAAAAGCCAGCGACATTTAATACGGAATGATGGACCAGTTGTTTTTTAATCTTTTAATTACATTTCATACAGAAACAATATAATGCAAATACAAATGATTCATAAGTAAGAAAATAGAAAAATAATTGTTGACCTCTATTTTAAAAATGATGATTCTTGCATGTGTTTGTTGAAATTTTCTCAGTTTCTACTGAAGATAAAAAGGGGGAGAAGGTATTCGCTACCACGTGATCAGTAGGGGGAAGGGGTGCATGCTCTGAAATATATTTGCATTAATTATGTTTATATTATGTTATACTTAAATTATTTATTATCACAATGTTAAAAAAAGTACCGTTCTCTTTTCTTATACTTTGATGTATTGCAGTTTATTTTTAAGAGATTCTCTTGAAATGAGCGAAAAAAAATGCGTACTAGTCACCCGCTTCTATTCTAGAAAAGCATTCTATTTCATTTCGTTTTAAATTGCTTGTTTCAGCAAATCTGAGATATATTTTCAATTATTCTTCATGCATCTTAATAGCGATAAAAACGAACAAGCGAGCATTCCTTATGAGCGCAATAGCTTGAAATTGAGTCTTCAAAAATAATTCTGATTCAGCAAAATATTTGGATTTCGAACAAAATATGTCTCCAGAGTATACTTGTCAGAATCGGCCCCCGTGTCTCAAAATTCATCTAAAATCGAAAGCAGAAAAAAAAGCTACAGGATAAATATTCGAAGAATTTGACGTGTTAATTAGAAATCTACATTTTTACTCTTCTCGTAAACACAAAAATACTGTCAAAAGTCTGATTCCAAAAAATGCATTTTTGCTCCCTGTTTGTAAATACGATAATTCCAAAACGGAAAATCCAGACTGATGTCATTTGAGGTTTAGTCTTTCCATAAAAATTTTAGGTGTCTAATAAATTTTCAATGGAAACCGTCAAGTGAGGTCTACCTGTGAAAGCAGCCGTGATTCGAAAATGCAGTTAGATAGAAAAATGTAATCTGCTACGTAGTAATAAAGTTAAAAATATAGATCAGTTTCAAATTTTGTGTTTAACTAATCAAGGAAAAAAAAGTTATAAAATGATTATCTACACTGTATCGACGAAGCTTACTCAAATTGTGTCATTATGCAAAGATGACACATTTTTTTTCCAATTTATGCCAAAATGATATGAGCGTAGTTTAAAATGACATTCTAACTCCATAACTTTGCAAGTCAGCATTTGAGATGACGAATAAAAAAGAAATTTTACAGTCTTTGGAAAAGTTTTGTTCCAAAAGGAAAAAATGAAACGTCTGATATTTAAACATCGTAAAACTAGATGTGTCGGCTTTTGGTTTGTTTCCTCGAGTTCGAGCTGTTTTTTGATTTCATTACAGAGCATAAAACTATTGTATTGCTAAGGACAATTTTCTCCAATAACATTCATTTTCACTGTAGTCATTTAATTAATTGTTTTTACACATTTATAAGAAAATATAAAATATTTTTAATGATGGGAAGAAGTAATGATTTTAAAGATTTTAAATGTGAGCAGGACAAAACTTCACATTCAAATCCTCAGAAAGTATTAATTAAAAATTTTAAAACACCTATTTTTCCTTAAAGTATTATTATGCTTTTTTAAAAATTAATATATATTTACTTTTCCAAATTCGATATTAACTTTTTATAATGTTTTTTTAATAAATAAATACTAATAGAAGTAAATATAAAATAAGAATTTTGTTATCTTTAAAATATAGGATAGTGCATGCAATTGCCAATATATGATTGCAAGATTTTTCTTTTAAAAGTAAATTATAGATGGTGACAGCTTGAAACATAAGTGAGTAACACATTTGTTTTGCAATTCATCTTCTGTTTTAAATTAAATCTGTAAATAATTAATTAGCTCAAACGGTATCTCTAATTATTATTTTTTAGTCCTTTTTATTAGTTTCTTGATATGTCATCCAGAGAAATTTAGTGAATATAGGTTAGCCTATTTGAGGGGTATTTTTTTTAATTCGCACTTCATTAATGTAAATATTACCTTGTAATTATTTTTTTCTCTAAATTTCACTATCAGAGTTTGGTATATGAAATCAAAATTTAACTAAGTTCAACTCCTCAAGTCGAGTTCTAAAATATACTTATATAACGTGTTGCCATAGAAACAAACAAGCATATAATATTTCAAATCTCTAGAACAAGCAAGCAAAATTCAAAGCGAGTTCAATTATAAAAAATTCACCTTTTGAAACACAGGCAAATTAAATTAAGTGAAAGCGTATCTAAACATGTTCAAGTAATTAAAAGAAAAAGAATTAATTTAATAGAAAACTAGAAAGAAGATGTAATAAATATAATTAAAAAGACAACTCACCTGTTATGAAGATTGCCTTGTTATCTGGCTGTATTTTATCGCTCAAAAACTTCCTTTTTGTAAAATTAAAAGTCAATTTCGCGACAATCGTGCACATTATAAAATTAGCCACGCAATGGTAGTAGCATGTCAGAAAACATGGCAGTACGAAATTCAGAATTTTCAAAGCCAAAGCTGTGCAGAGAAAGTGGGTAGTACCCACGAGAGCATATCTTCCGATCATAAGGATATTTTGTGAGGTCCTTGAAAGGAGAAATGTGAACTTCCCTTCTACAATCCACTAGAGAGAAAGTTGCGAAAATTCTGCTCAGAAACGAGGCCTCTATCGCAACAGACTCTGACCTTACCGACATTCACTCTTATCAATAAATGACAACTTCCTCGCTGATAGAGCGGGAGATAATTCGATATTTTTATTGCGAGTTCATTTGTCGAAAAGAAAGAAGCCTGATTTCAAAGGACATTTTCGAAGTGATCTCGGTCACTGCAGATGATCGACGCATTTCGCCTCGAAAATATGCAAAGTATAAAACTAGACTGTAATGCGTTCTGTTGTAACTTTGATTCTGGTTCGTCAGTCATTCTTGTTATTTGATTATCGGTGACGACCAGTGTGCTTACAACTGAAAACCAGCTGGAGTGGTCTCCCCAAAACTTTCTCGCGTGCGCTATGATGTAAGTGTTATGTCAGAAAACACCCTGCATGGTATTAGCGTACAATAGTTATGAAATATTAACCTTTGGCTTGAATTCTATCGTGTGATCCTTGGCGATGAATCCCTGGCACGCGGTTAATAGCATATGAAAATCAAATCCGTGTTTTAGAACATGTTTTTCCCAACCGATTGAAAAAAAAAATGTAACTCAGAACTCTATTTGTGATTTCTATTTGTCTCTTGTGAACTCTATTTGTCTCTGATTGACAAACTTGTTGGATTTTGCTCAATATTTGATTGGTAGATGTGTGCCGAATTTTATCGGTCTTCTTGTTTTAGTTATCGTGTATTTTGACAGCCGAACGGATTTTGCTGAAAATTTGATAAAATTCAACCCATTTGATGTAAAAACCTCTAACACATTTCATCCGTCTGACTTAAAGCGCATTTGAGTTATCTTTGTCACCGGTAGGCAGACGCTTCCACACGTGTGTTTTTCGAACTCAGTTAGGTCTCGAGCGTGAAAATTCGTCAAAATCTCGAGTTCGAATTTTTTGACGTTTTCAATACTTTTTCTGTGTTTCGTATAAGAGAGAGTAAAAATAATAAATTTAATTCATTTCAATTGGTAAACAACAAACAGTAGCCGGTATAGAATAGAAAAATAAAATCGGATTCCTTCTAACTTTTACGATCATACAAAATTAAAATTTGTTTAGAAAAGAAAATGGGTTCACAACATAAAATGATGATGAAAAGCAACTTATTGAGAAAATCAAAGAAGCGACGACCCATTTCAAAACATTTCCTCTCCTCAATAGTAAAAGATAAAGGGAACATAAATAAACTGAACTGCTCTTCGATCATGAGACCGAACCAGCGGGAGTGGTCTTTCCAACACTTTCTCTCATACATCTTTCATGCTCTTTAACAAGGGTGTTATCCCGGAGAACGTTCTGTTTGGCATGGACATACATGAGTTGCGAAATATTGTTTTTCGGAATGAATCTTGCATTTACACTGATTCTGTCGTGTGATCTTCGGCGATACATCCCTGGAAGGCGGTTAATAATATCCGAAAATCAAATTTCTAACGACGCCCCCCGAAAACTGAAACAGAAATTCGACACGAGACTGCTCTTGTAGCCACATTTGATGCGTTCGAGTCGCTGCGATTTTGAAGGATTGCGTTTCCGAAAGTGCGGACCGATAAAGGGCGGGTTTTCGAATCACAGTCTGATAGGTGTCTACATTGCAGATGATAAATCTGTGCACCGAATTTTTTTTTCTATCTAGTTCTCTTCGCTTTGCAGTTATTGTGTTCATTTATATTCGAACAGACTTTTTCTGAGCGGAATTTTCTCAAAATGTCTTAGAAATCTGCGAATTTTGTTTTAAGTCTGTATACCAAATGTCAGCTGTCTAGTTCAAAGCATTTTTGAGTTATCTTTATCATAAACAGAGAGATAGACGGGCGGACATTTCCCAAAAATGTGTCTTTCGAACCTAGGGAGGTCTGAAAAGTGGAGATGCGACAAAATCTCATGTAAGAATTTTTTTGGCGATTCATTGATAAATGAAGTGAGAAGAAGTGCTTCATTACTTGAAGATTGGTTTTGTTTGCTGTTATTTTTCCCAGAACATTTTTGAAGAAGATATCTTGTTTATCTAGTTGCAGAAACGTTCACAGCCTGTCCCTATAATAAGTATACTTTTTTGCAGGAAAGACGGATGTGTTTAATATCATTAATGCTATTAAGCGCATGACAAAGTGGATCATTTTGGAGGTTAAAATAATTGAAAAGTGCTGGCGTTATCATTGTTTTGCTGATGAGTCTGGCCAAAACAACATTCCTCCTCCGATTTTTGGACCAGGAAGAGCTTGCTTCAACGCTAGAAATGTCTTACAAGGATATGTAATATTTGCTGTTTCTATGATTATTTATTGTGATTTGATGCGTCGCTATTTTGAGGATAGAAATAATATCTTCTGAAGAGATTCATTCAATACAAGGTGTATTTTCGGTCACTTCTTTGGCTAGATGATCCACAAGCTTGTTCCAGAATATATTCGAAGTACCAACAAGAAAGATATTTTTTGGTTTAGTTTGTTAAAGTTTCAACTTTGGAGGTTATACGTGGCAGTGGGTCGAGATGTAAGCGAGGAGTAGCTATCTGTAAGAATCAGACAATCTTTTGAAGAGACGACGTGAGCGCCTCGGCTTCAGCGATACTAAACTCTCTACAGTAGAAATTGAATCGACAGGATGGATTCTAAGCGTGAATTTTTGAATAGAGGAAGAACCAGCAATTGAAATGTGTTGGAGTATTTTGGATGCACCAGCAGCAATAATAAAATGACCAGGAAAGAAATTCCCAATGCATTCATTAAAATAGTCATGAATTTCAATTAAAGGTAGATTTTTATTTTGAAATTTAAAATCCATAAGGAAAATTTCGAAGTGTTTCGGAGTTAATGGATGGGATTTCAGGCAAGGTGATAATTTGACGGAAGTCACGTTCAAGTTCTTAAAAATCAAAATATGAACGGCTAATAAGCATAGATAATATACTTTCAATTAGCATAGGAACCATTATGCATGCATATTGTGCACTATATATGTAATTTTCATAATCGTGCTATAGGTATAGGAAAAATATTTATTCACATAAAATATAGAAATGTTACAATGTTAAAGAAAATAGTAAGAATATTTACAGATTGGTACCCATAAGACTACACTTAGCTGAATGCCTGCTAAAAATTTCTTTGGTAAATGGTTAGTGATTTTAAAAAAATGACTATAATCTGCTATTTATTTACTGAATTATATAGGTAATTCACATAATTTATAAGACTAACAATGAAAAACATTTATACATGAATATTTGACCGAGTTAGTCCAACATTGATATTGCATAATAGGAGATGCTTTGGATGTAGAATATATTATTATATAACTTTCAAAAATCAAATAATAAAAATAGCAAATTATTTAGCATGTAACTAAATTGAAATACTAATATGAATTTTTTTATGTCTATTGAATTGATTTATTTGGCTCTAATTTACAGTGTAAAATTTTAATGAAAGGAATTAACATTATCAAGAGGGTTTTGCAATGAATAGACACATATTAAATGCACAAACTACATATAAAATGCTAAGCAAAATGTGTAAACTTTATTAAGAAGGAGAACAATGCATACTATAAAAAAATATTACAAATGAAAAACATGGCTACCATAATTACAATTTCAGAATCAATAAAATAAAGAAAGCGACAAGAAGGAAAAATTTTCTTAAGTATTTTAAACACTAGTATATCCTCTCACAAATCATGCGATGTTTCGCATTTTATCGTTAAATCCATTTTTGAATACTTGGTACAGTCTAAAAGAATGTACACTATGAATCTATGTGTGCAATATTTTATTTGGATTTTTTTCTTTTTAAAAAGAATTTATCATAACATAATTATTTTTAGAAACTATATAACTGCAACTGGCTAATGGAAAATAAATGTAAAACATATGAAGTTCCCAAATAATGTCTTAATTTGTGTTTTATGATATGAGAGCATGATACAGTTTTGGGAATGAGAATTTTATTTCACAAAAAAATTGGCTTTATATCTTTAAATGGAGACTGCAGAAAAGGCAAAATATCAGAAAACATTCTAAATCCATTGAAAAATTTTTCTGTTTGAGTTTATATTCTGAATTAACAACATTCTAATCATATTATAGAAAATACTTCTACAGAAAGATTATATCAGGTAGCTTATTCTATTTAATGTATATATATATTTCAGATACTTCAATTAGTCAATGCCTTTTGTGACTATCTATGGCTTAAGAAACCAACTTTTAGTTTATATTACAAAACTGAAATGTTCTCATGTCATATTTTAAATTTAAAAATAGCAGAATACATTTTTTTTCAGTTCATGGTAATATATTACGGCAAATAGAAATGTGAAGTTTAGGAATTATAAAAAAGCAGACATACTACGCTGTTCTGGGAATGTGAAAGCAAATATAACCATTGGCAGAATATTTTTTTTCTCAGGCTATAAAGATATTATATCCATACAATCATATAAAGTTCTAATAGGCACATCTTTTTTAATTATTGCAGAAACAGTGCACATTAGATGTAAATGAAAAATATGTTTCCATATTATTCAGAAATTTTTCTGTAAAGGAATGTTATCATATTACAATTAAATTTTTTTCAAAATCAGTAAATCACCAGTTTTGAAGAGGTATTAATGGAAACATTTGTCTGGTCAAAAATACTTTTAAATTATTTCAAGATTCATTAATATCGGGAAATTCAGAACCCTATAAAAATAGCAACAGAATTAGTAATAATAATAATAAAAACAGTAGAAAACAATTAAAAAGCCACATGAAAATGAATTGTCTGAAATATTGCTTTTGTACGTTTGTTGTTTTTTTGCCATAAATTTGATTAAATGGTTTTTGTATTAAATATCCCTTAAATAAGATGAAAGGTCACTGTAAAATATGTTTTAAGCTAATATGTCGACACCTTGCTTGGAAAACGCATCCTTCCACTCCAGCGAAGGGCCGAGGTGGCCTGGTGGTAAGGTCTCGGCTTCGGAACCGGAGGGTTTCAGGTTCGAGACCCGATTCCACCGAAGAACCGTTGTGTAAGGGGGTCTATTGCACGTTAAATCCGTTCTGACCAAACGTCCTCCCGCTGGTGTGGTGTGGTGTGGAGAGGGGGGTGCCAGCTCAGGTGTCGTCCTCGTCATCTGACCGTGGTTCAAAATTACGAGGTCCGTCCCAAAATAGCCCTAGTGTTGCTTCAAACGGGACGTTAATATAACTAAACTAAACTAAACTAAAATCCACTCCAGCGAAAAACGATTCAACTGAACAGGGATAAGCGTTGAGCTACAACTCAACATTTAAAAGACAACATTTATCCCTGCTGCCCATCTCGGTCAAACGTCCCTACCTGTCGAAAGTTTGGTTTGGGATGGATTCGCCCATCCCATAGGGATAGACGTTGCGATTGAGACGCTAGTCTGGCTACTCCACACACGGCTCGATGCTGTTTCTACAATAAACACCAGGACTCGGCAAACAGATCAATTCAGAAATCGCTTGAGCACCACACAACGCTTGTTCTTCGCTGGGCGGATCCAACTATTCCGCCGTTGCCTCGCTATCGTCTCGTCGACTCGATACACGACTGACTGCAGCTTGATACTTTCGACCTTTTATAGTTCACGGGAGGTGGGCAGAGTCAGGCGTATCTCGATTCCTATTGACTGAATTGCTAAGATTCTGGAAGTTTTCAGTAATATCTATTTTGTCGCCAAATGATCGCTAAGCTCTAAGATTACTGACGTGGCACCCAATCAGCATCCAACAGAGCTGATCGTAAAACGGTCTTTCCAGTGATTGAACTAACCGTTTTGGAGAGCAACATTACATGTTTGTAACAAAAGGTTTGTAAAACATTACAGGTTTGTAAATTAAATATTTATATTTTATGCCGTTCATTTTCAGTTCTTTATTTCAATTTTAATCATCTGAAGCTATTGCATTATCACGAAGGAAAAAACCCGTCTAAAATCATAATTATTTTTTACTTCATTTTCATAGCTTTATTTTTTGTTTTTCAATTTTGATTTCGTTTAGCCATCGTTTCATCACATCACGGACAGAGCCTTGCAAGTAATGCCAATGCGATAATAATTATGTTAATCCTATCGCTCATTTTGAAAGCACGCGCAACTACAAGGTAAAAAAGTACGAGTCATGCCTTTATTGACATGTAGCATAGCGTGATTGAATGCTCCTAACGTTTTTGGCATCAGAGTATTAATATTAAAGATGATACATTTATTAAATAACTCACGAGCGAGGCATATTCATATATCTATTGCTAAGAAGGAACCTTCCAGATTCTTGCATTTCTGATGATGAATCTGTAAAAAACCGCAAGAAAGTTTTTGATTGCACTTCGTAACCTCGATGCAATGAGTTCAAGCGCCACGGGATATGATCAACTGACTTCCCAGTTTTCACCTGATGGACGATTATTTCAAGTAGAATATGCAAAGAAAGCATTATTGAAAAGTGGAACGGTCGTTGGGCTGCGAGGTAAAAGTTGCGTGGTTCTCGCAGCGGAGAAAACGGCATCCTCAGAACTTTATGAATCTTCTACTATGAGCAAAATTTTCTCTGTCGATTGGCACATAGGACTAGCTTTAATAGGATACGTGCCGGATGGGCAACATCTCTTGCAAACAGCTAGAAATGAAGCTGTAACATACAAGCTAAACTACAAGCAAGATATTCCTGTGCAGCATCTGAAACTCCGAACGGCAATGTATATGCACACACATACAGTGTTTGGCGCTTTGCGTCCTTTCGGGGCGGGTTTGATGCTGGCATCCAGTCAACCATGTCCACAGCTATTCTGCATTGACCCATTGGGAACGGTGAACAGTTATAGCGGATATGCCATCGGTAGAAATGAGGCTGCAGCAAAAACTGAAATTGAAAAGTTGGACTTGAAAAACATGAGTGGTTTGGAGATGGCACATGAAGCAGTTAAGATTTTGTACATGATCCACGATGAAAAAGATAAGGAATTTGATATAGAACTGAGTTGGGTGGGAAGGAACACGAAGGGAAAACACTTGAAAGTCCCGGATACAATTTTACGAAAAGCCAAAGAATGGGCAGTAGCTGCTGTCGATGAATTAAATTCAGATGAAGAAATCTGAATTTTATTATTATTTTTTTGCATTGAAACAGATGCAGACTCAAATGTGTTTTAGTCCTTATATAATCCCCTTCTGGATTTCCCCCCTTTTTAACCTTTTCTACATAATTGTTTCCCTTGGGGGAAAAAGGCTCTCTTGTTTCTCAATGGAAAACAACGAAATGAAAATGAATGCCAGAATAAATATCCTAGAATAGAATAAAGAACTAAGAATATTAGATTAAACATTCAAGGGTAAAAAAATAAAACAGACAGCAAGATAAAGACCATATTTTCAACAAAATTAATTTTAAAATATGTAATACAATTCCTTTTGGCAAGTCAAAATATGATTGAACAGTAAAGATATAATACATTTTCTTTTGGAGACTAAAGATATGTCGAAACTAAATAATTTCAGACACTCCAAGATGATTCAAAATTAGCAAAGCCTCAGTTTTATATTTCAAATTGGAATAAAAGGTGTTGTACATTTGCATCTTGGATGTAATATATGGTAAAGTAATAGCAAAGTAAGCGGCTTCAACCTTGATGATGTTTCTTGGCTATCCATGACCTGCAGCCTCTTCACCCAAGTACAGCCCGTTTTGCAACGGAAAAAATGATATCAAAAATCACATTATCACCAGTATCAGTATTCTATAAATTTATCTTCAACTATTTGCACCTAAAGTAAATATAGATGAGCTTGGACACCCTTTAATGAGCTTAATAAAATATCTTGCAGAATATAAAAATGATAAGGAAAGAATCGAAAAAAGCTAAAAACAGAAAACAACTTGCTTCACATTATATATATATATATATATATATATATATATATATATATATATTCTAAACATTTTGAATAAATGACAGATGATGTAAGCTTCATCCTTTATATGGCTACTAGCAGTACCCGCACAGCATTGCTCGTGGCGTAACATCTAAGAGGAAAAATTAGCTTTAAACTCAAGTCTAGCCTCCAACCGATATGACATGCGCATGTCATGCAAAATGAAACAAACATAAAAATATATTTAGAAATTATCAAAAATAACTACAAAACAATTTTTTTATAGCAGAAATATTCAGGGTAAGCTCTGATATACTGTCATTTGGTGCCTTGCGAGTTGGCAATTTTTCGGTGTCGCTTTGTGTGGGGTTATATTGCCATCATTTTTTTATGTTACTGCATTTCGATCTTTCCTGTTCATTTCCCTTGATTTTTTCCCTCCTGCATATACTCCTTTTGCTTACTTTCATTATTTTAGATTAAATTTTTTAATATGCATTCCATTTTACTGCATTTATTGTTTTTTTTTTTCTATATTTCTATTAATTTGCTGCAGCTTTCTTCGGAACTTCACGATTGGAAACGCTATAGTTGCCGTTTGAGCTACATTCAGCCATTTCGCTAAATTTTTGGCGATATTTTTTGGGCAAAAATGACTGTATATCAAAGCTGTTCCACATTTAGACTGTTAAAAATGATAAAAATAGGATATGTTCATAGACAAAACAATTCACTAAAATATACAGTAGAAAAGGTGTTTTAAAATTTAAAGATGTACAAATAAATCATTGTACCCACTGTTCCACACTTGTTTATTAACTCTGTATAATCAGATATGAAAATAAAATTCAGCTTGCTTCATAATATTTCTTTGGAAACTATATTGGCTGTTTTTCCTCCTGCTGCCAAGACAAAAGAGACAACCAGCCAAATGGCAGACTTCGCCGTGTACTATAAATTTTGACATAAAGCAGTGTTCATGCACCCGTGCACTCATAAATGAAGTCATGGGAAAGGTATTATTATGCTGCCACATTTGGAATACTACCCCCCCCCCCCCAAAATGTATAAAACAATACATCGGTTTCGAGACTCGAACTGAAGATCTCCACAAACCTATTAAACACGCTGCCGACCTAGCCATCAAGCCACATATCCCGACAGCGGCTGAGGGATCAAAGATTCATAAGACGACTATTCAATTCAAGCTTTAAACAGGGAGAAAATCTGGTCTAAAAGCACAATGCTAAGAATAGGAATGAATTCTG